>BGPR01000445.1:175485-447201 GCA_013235015.1 Araneus ventricosus
CAGATGATGGGGCGGCACCGTGATTCAGCCCTACGCAACAGCCGCCTCGATACTTAGTCACTATCTGACCGGAACATCTGACGGAATAACGGGACAGACGCACGCCCTCGCCGTTACGGTTCCAGACAAGGTGGTAGGCACTAGATCCGCTTTCTCAAAATCCCTTACCCTGATATTAGCGGATATTATGCGGAAAATATCCAAAAAGACGACGGTTTGGATTTTGAGATGGAAAGTAATTCCTATTCTCAATTAGAGACATATGATCGACTTTGTCTAATTCTGTTGAAATGAAATGTCTCGAAATACTTCGAAAACCGACATTTAGCTTGTCTTAAGTATTAAATCTAGAGAATTTAGGTACACGTAGTGTTACCTAATCTCAAAGGGAATGACAATATATATAATTCTTTGAAAGTCAAGCCAATTTTTTTTAATATTATCAGAATAAAGTATATTTATTTTTTAATCTTTTCGTGATTTTGATATTTCTGTCAGAAAATAATTATCGGAAAGCTGATTTTTTCTAACGAATGGATTATTTCGTTTAGCATTCCTTTTTTCAGAGAACTGAATGAAAAATTCAAATAGCAGCGTTTCTTTTTTTCGGAGGGGCGGGGGGTAAAATTAGCGAAACATTCCTCAAAATAATTTTACATAATTCACTATTAACTACTGAAGACTATTATCGAAATTTTAAATTTTAATTGCAATTTTTTTTATTCCTATTTCAATATTGTAATTCTATCAAGGATAAAAGAGCATCATACCGAACTATTAATGAAAAAAATAGTCATAATCCATTTCACATATATGTAATGCTTATACATATATAAGCTTTTTCGAGAAGTGTCTTCGAAGTATCAGTTAATCCCAATTTCAACAGTAACTAAGACGTACTGAATAATTTTGACTCTCCAGAACATTATATCTTCATAACGAACTCTTCTCGGCAATTGTATCTTTCCTTAAGCAGTAAAAAACACAGTTGGAAAATTCTACACAGTTTATAAATCTTTAACAGCAGCTAACTGGGAAAAAATTGTTGCTTGTATCACTCCAGAGTACTTTTCTGCAAGTACTTTTACCATATTGTTTTAATAAACGAGAAGTAAAGGGCTCTTCTTTAGTGTTGCAAAACGTTTTGGCTGTTATTTAATTTTCTATGGAGATTGTTAAAGATAAATAGGTTCTATGGCCATTCTAGAGTAGAGGCCGTATACCATAAGGGCCTAAATTTATATGTTCATCAGGCAACCTTTAATACCTCAGGAGTGGATTAGGATGAAAAGCATATTAAAATGTTTCTTCAAATAACATTACTCAAAATATCCATTTTTTTTAAGAATTTGAAAATATTTATATAGAATTATGAAGTCTTCGAATTTCACTTATTTTTTATCTCTAAATACTTCCATAGACGAACCAATATGAAATAAAAATTTTAATATTTCAAGTGTAATGTCAACATGAAAATTATATAATTCGGGAAAGATTAGTGTGAAACCAAATGCAATAAAATATGGGAGGATCATCTGAATATTGCTCAAAATTATGACATTCTTTCCCAAAAAGTAGGTTCAAAACAGCATCTGAACATCTTTCGTTTAATAATTTTTAGTCTATTGGTTGCTTCACACATTCATATTATATCTTGCACTAAAGTTGTCAATTAATGTATGTAACGTAAGCTAATGATGTGTTAATGTACGTAACACCGTAAGTTTGCCAAACATAACTACGCATATCTTTTAACGTCTAACGGCACGCTGTCTTTCGCTTTTCTTTCTGCAATGAGTTACAAAATTAAATTGGCGCTGTGCATTTGGTTCGTATCATTGAGGCATGAATTTATTCCAGTATAGTTGATTCTCATTTTAATAAATGTAATATTTTATCATCTTAATATATCACGTATAGTAATTATACAGTATTTATAACAAAATAAAATATTCATGGTTATGCCTTTGAGTAAATATAATAATCCAAGTAGATGTGATAGCATATTCTATTGCATATTTTTATATTGGCATAAGACCTTTTTTAGCCCCAATTATTAATTTTTGAAAAAAATTAATGCA
The DNA here is from genome assembly GCA_013235015.1 of Araneus ventricosus. Classification (NCBI taxonomy): domain Eukaryota; kingdom Metazoa; phylum Arthropoda; class Arachnida; order Araneae; family Araneidae; genus Araneus; species Araneus ventricosus. The sequence goes on from BGPR01000445.1 coordinate 177,567, forward strand.
TGTAATAATTATTAATTAAATTAATTAATTTTAAAAAAATTTATAAAACTGATACATTATGTATTTTATTATGAAACTGTTACGTAGCGTTTTTCAGAACTACTTGGTTTACAGAAATTCAAGTTCAAAGCTTAAGAAGCAGTGGCGGTTTTTCGTACAAGCGCTAGAGGCGCTCGCCTCGTGCGTTGAGACTCTGCGGGGCCTCAAGATCTGTTCGTCATACATCGCAGTACAAAATCTACAGCAAATTAACGATACTGGGAGGGGCCTCAAAACAATATGACGCCTGTAGCCCCATATTGTGAAAATCCTCTACTGGTAAGAAGGCATGTGAGTCAACTTTTTTATGTCAGTTATATCATGCGTGAATTAAATATAATTTTCACAAATCGGAAAATGCTATGATGAAAAATGTACTTCCAATTGATTGCCCAAGTTTTTTCACAAAACGTATTACTCAATCAATTTGAGAAAGCCACTAATAATTAAAGATATTAAAAACTGCATTTTAAAATGTGGCAGAATTTTAGAGGTTTTTGCTATGCCATAAACGATAAATATATTTTAAGAAAGCATTCAAGATAAAATATGTGCAATCATTTCGTAGTTAAGTAAAACAAATAAATAATTTTATTGAGAATTCGTTATAAATTGAACAGCTCAATGTCAGAAATTTTAAACTTGATCATGTTTTGTTTTCCACTGCTTTCCGGTTCCATGTATAACTCGCATCTGGTTTTACAACCTTTATAAGACATTGATTTTGTCTGTCCCCCTTGTTTTAAGTTGTAGCTCCTAGAAGTTGAAGTCGGCAGTCAAACCGTGTCATAAGATTTGATTGTCTCTTCAATTATTTTGCGTATTATTCCAGAGTTTTAGAATTCTTATGGCAGTAATAGAAATATTGATTATTGTTATGAAAATAATTTCCTTTAACAGACATAGATTTACATTTTCTAAATCACGTTGTGGTTGTTCATGATTTCGCGATTATTCTTGTGCAATTCTAGTCTTATATAAACTTACATGTTCACTTATCCAGCAAAATATTATGAGAAAAGTAAAGTAAAGCAAATAAGCAGTTAATTGTAATATTAAATATTTATAGATGTGTATTTAAATATTCTGAGAAGAATAAAAAATCTAAAACCTTTAATAAATAGCTAAGAGAAAAGCTTACAATTCCTTAAAATGATTAATCGAGAAATGGAACTCTTATACCTACATTTCAACGATTTCCAACACAGAAACTTGTACAAAACTTGCGTTTTTAATTTTAAATTTTGAAATTCATTGGGATCGCAAAATACGTAAAGGTTCTCTTTAAGGAAGAAAAGAGATAAACAGTGGTTTTAAACTGTATATTATGCATTTGATTAACCCACTAGATAATAAACTATTTAAATTTTCTAATTATTTCTTGTATGAAATAATAATTGGAATAGAATGTATTGAAAAATCGAAATACAATCACAAATTAATTATTCTGTAATAATAATCGGCAGTAAATAATTAAATGTAAGTAAGTAATGCATCAAGTAATTAAAAATATGAATGAATTGTGCTCATCTATACAATCGGAAATCAACTACCATTTTACCTTGGGCTTTTTACAACTTTTATTAAAATTTCCTGAAGAATGTGTAGTACGTCATAGAAAAATGAACAAAATCCAATATATTTCACAAAAGGGATAGATTGGACTACTCGTAATACAATAATTAATTTTGGGAAAAAACGTAGCGTTAGAATTATTTGTAATATATCGCAGAAACGGCTATCGCTTAAATTATGTATTTCGGAAATGAAATAGTTCCCCATTGCAAAGTGGCATTCATTTTTTAGCAAAATTGTTTTAGTTAAAATTATCATTTCATGAGTTTAATGTGAATAGAGAATGTGAAAGAATGATTTTATTAATACTGTGAAACGGTATATGCTTGATTGAATTATAATTATTCACTATAAAGTCCATAGTTTAACTTATTTGAGCAAGTCTACAGTTTTGTAATTATATTTCCTAATTTCTGCAAAATTCTTTTTTTCTTGAAAAAATTAATATATGAAAAACTAATATATGAAATATGAAAAATTTATTTCTTCATATGTTATAAAATGCCAATGAAAACAACTATAAATGTATAAATTTATTAGCATATAATTGAGAATTACATAAATTCAAAATCACAACACAAGTATACAAATCTTTTTTTGAGGAAAACTTATGCCTTTGACTTATCTGTAATAAATGACAAAACTATAAGAGCATAATCCTTTATATGTTCCATTCAAAATTAATCTAACATCTGAAGTTTGAAAGATTTTGAGTTATTCAGTAGATCTTGATCTTTCTGTTTTATATTCTAATTTCTGCCAAAAATTTTTGTTAGAAACAACTAGGGTCTTACATGGTATATTTTTCAAAGCCCAGCCTGAAAATATAGAAAAAATAAGGTAAATGAAAAAAAATAAATAAGTTACTAAATCATTGACATAACCTGGAAATGAGAGTTAAACATGTAGTGAAAAAAAAGCAGATTTATAGCAAGTTATTTTAAAAGCTAATCATGCTTAGACTTATAACTTTAGCATAGTTTAATTTTCCCTAATTTGCAGTATAAGATTATTATTTTAAAACATTAATTTAATACCCTAAGATATTTGAATTTCTCCAAAATAAATTAAAAACTGAAAAGTCATTTAGCACGAATTATTGACTTAATTACAATACAACCTTTCGATTTGAATGAAAATATGAACTTTTATACTCAATAGCCTTGCAGTTAATATATATAACACGACAAATGTATGCGCATGTTATTCAGATATGTAATTAAATATTGCACTGCATTACACAGTGCGGATATATCTGTCATTAACATCCTAGCTTTGTTGATATCTTGCGCAACCTTTTTGAATAGAATAAATTTTATCGTTTGGGTTTGACTTTCATTCCACGCAAGTGGCAACGAGGATATTTGAATTTGAATAAATATGGTTCTTTTTAGTGTGGGATTGCTTAAAGGCGAAAATCGAGCACTTGTTTGGATCACTCTCTATGTATACTTGGTATACGAAAAAGTATTAAAATTTTGATTTGTTCAAGTAAACTTTGAAATAGTATTGACTAAACGTCAGACAAATATCAGTGCTGCCATCTATATGAAAGAGAGAAATGAAAAATAACACGCAAAATATTATGTAAGATCAGAAATATGCTGATAACTAATAAAAATATTTCATTAATTAAATGTGGAACTTTAAAAATTTAATAATTTATATTACAAATGTTGATGAAAAGGATACTCAGCTTGAAGACAATTTTAGCGCATAAGAATATTTCATATACGACATATTATTGTTGCATTTACTGTGTTTATTATTAAATTATTCTTGTTACGATTTATATGGCGATCTTCATCTGAATAAAATGAATTCTCTTTTATGAGTTCACATGAAACCGCTATATTGAATATTAGATGTTGAACAACACGTGCTTATAAACTTGTAACACAAGGATTTTAAAGATTTGTAGTAGAATTTCGCAGTAGTGGAAACTTGTGAAATCGTGGATTTATTAATCATCACAAGAAAAATATATTATTGCAATATATATCATTAAAATTAGAATCGTATAATTAACAGATGATAAATATATAGCCTGATATTGAGTTCATATGCTTTCGCTCTGGTTGCTGACCATATACTCTTTATACTCTTGAAATATTATATGTTGTAAATGAAATTCAACTTTTTAAAGAGAGGTAAATATCCTTAATCATAAAACCTACTAACATTTTATTTTACAGTAGCAATAATGATGAATCAAAAATGTATCACTCATTCCTGGATAAACTGTTTTTACTTTCTCATATACAAAAGTTATACTAAGAGAAGGTATTGTAATTATCAAAAGATGAAATCTCAAGATTTTGATGAATCTTCACGTTATTTTATAAATGAGACCTATTTAACGAGCGCTCTCTTTTCTTTTAATGTACAGAAGGACAGGAAGAGCACGGTTTTGTAACTTAACTTTTATTATACCATATAATAATGATAATAATAATCTTAGAAGTGACTAAAATGTTTATAGAAATTTATGAAAATTGCAAAGGGCAATTTTGAAAATAATTTTGTTAGCAAACTAAAATCTGAAAGAGAAATATAAGATTAGTTTTACTTCACACATTAAATCATAAAATTTTTATTGCCATAACAGCTTATAAACTGATCATAAAAAACTATATGCAAATAAAAATTTGTGTAATTAAAATAATAATTATTAAAAAATAAAAATTGAAATATTAAAATATCATTTGTACTACATATATGCGAATAAAAACATATAAAGTTGCTATATGTTTCTAAAAATTTGACTTTTATATGTGTATGCATGTAATAATTATTAAATAATTATCTCTAAAAATATTAGAAAATTAATATTAAGTTACAGTTAAGAGTTTCCCATTTAACTCAATAGATGGCAGCACAAACATATTTTTTCGGTCTACTTTCGTTTTTGTTCAGTTTTATATGCAAGATATTTTTATTTAGTTTGTACGATGAATGTTCGGGAAAAGATTATACATCTTAAGTTAGGTAGATATGAATATTTGATGCAAAAATAAAACATATGCTTATGTTAAATATTTCCATCGCCATTGTAGCTGTTGTAAAAACATCAAGTAGTTTCCCAAGATGATAGATGGCGAGCTTTGTATGATTTAGCTCTATGCTTGCTATTTCTCAAAATATTTTTAAATACTTTATATAAGCTTTACAGTTGTCAAGGATTTTACTTTTTCCCCTGTTCAAGAATCAAACAAATCCTGTAAGTTATAACTGTGAATGCTTATAGATAATCTTTGAAGAAATTTACGAAGTTGGCTTATTCAACATTCTTTCAAATAAACAACATCGTGCAGATAATTTTGAAAAAATTAATTCCTCCCCACCGTTGTCAAAATAATATTAAATTTCGTTTATCTTTCATATAGGAGAATTTAATTTAAAATAAATCCCGTTTTATTTGCTGAGTTATTGTTTAAGATGTTATACCATGTTTAAACCAGCTTGAAAAAGAAAAAAAAAAAAAAAAAACGCTTATCATAGAAAATTTTGCACCAAAAAAAAAAAAAAAAAAACGCTTATCATAGAAAATTTTGCACCAAAATTAAATTCTAAGATATTTCAGTTTAATTTCTCCTTTTCCACTGCAATTCGCTTTGCAATGAATATTGCAAGCAAGCGGGATAAATTAATTATTCTAATAGAAATGAGATTTTTTTTTTAATTTTAGAATTTATTCTTTGAAATGACAGAATAACACATGTGATGACCTTTTATTTCCATTAAATTTTTTCCTGTCTTTAATTTATTTATCGAATTTTTTAACTTTTCCATTTACGGATTTTTATTTTTTTTAATATTTGATTTTTTTTTTCTCTATATTTATCCTTTTAATGTTGTGAAAAATCTGTATGCAATTTCATTTGGCACGGTTATTTGTTAGATTTATCCTTTATAATAGAATACGGTTTATTGAGACGGACTTACTCGTAACGTTAAGTATACAATTTTATATTTCACAACTCAAAAGTACTCTCCGTTTCACTTTATGATAACCCTGGATATTTCAATTCAATATAGTCACTGGATAGAATAGGTGACACAGTAGATAGACCAATTTGACAAATGTGCCTAATATACCCAAGTTCTCATTCGCCAAATTTCCAACCACATGGTTGATTGATCTGTCAATAGATTTTATGAGTAATATTTACATGGAATTTTACTTATCATTTATGGAAAATATGATAAGAAAAGTATTATAGTATTTAATTAATAATTAGATAATTTATAATCAGGGATTAATGAGAAAGAAAAAAGGCTTAAAAGAATCTAAAATCAGCCACCAAAACAACAACGCGTTATGTTATTATTCGATAAACGTATCGCAGTGGCGAAGTGAGGATAAGTAGCGCCCGGAGACAAATGATTTTTTTGCCCTCTCCCTCTCCTCCGTCATTATCAGTAGCTTAGATTGTTAGACGACTTCCGGTGCACGGTATTTTCCCGCCACCTCATCGTATTTGACTTTAAAAAAGTGACAAACTCATTAACATTCGTCACCATTATCAGTGGCGCAGCAAGAGTAAGTGACGCTTGGACAAGAATATAATTATTTTTCATCCCAGTCGTCATCAGAGTCTTAACAAGCATAAATACCTCCAGGGGTATAATATTTTTTGAGCCTTAATCATACTTATCTTTAACCTTTAGGCTACGCGGACTTAAACCAGAAGAACTGCGCTGAATAAGGGGAGTGAAATTCTCACTTGTGTGTGGTACAGCAGTTGTATCGACCCGCGTTCAAAGGTAAAAAAATCTGGTAAAACTTCTGGTAAAACCAGCTGAAGTGGTCTCCCCTAAACTTTCTCGTATACTTTCCCAAAAAGGTGCTGCTTCCCCTCGCCCCGTGTGGATAAAAAAATTCGAACCTGCTGTAAGCCAGAATCCAATGACTATCAAAAGGTTTTTCATTGTAGATTATGGTGATTGTAAAATTTTTAGGTAAACAAGCAAACTCAAAGAGATGCGTAGAGATTAAAACTCATCTAGCATACACTTCCACTCTTGTCGGCTCAAGGACAAAGTGACTTAATCCTTCCGCGTGCACAGAGATTGCTACCAGTACGCATGCGCATGGGGAATCGGATTAAAAAAATTGAATATGCAATTTTAACGCCTTTTTTTAACCGAATGAAACGAAATTTGGGCACAGATCTATAATTAATGTTAACAACCGCCATACCAATTTTTATTGATCTAAGCCAAAGGGTTTAGAAGATATAATTTTTACGGGTTTGCGATTATACAGTCCGACAGACAGTCAACCCTTCGACGGATTTAGTCCAAAATTTGGTACGGACCTACATTCATGATGATAAAACTGTGTACCAAATTTTATCCATCTAGCTCTTCAAGTTTTTGAATTATAGTGTTCACATGAACGTGGACAGAGAGACAGACTTCCCGTAGACGGATTTTGGTCAAAAGTTAAAAGAAACCTACAAATTATGTGTAAAGATCACATACCAAAATTCATCCCTATATCTCTAAGAGTTTTCGAGTTATCGTGCTCACAGACAAACAGACATACAGACAGACATTACACAATTGTGTTTTTCGGACTCAGGGAGGTGGAACGTGGAGATTCGTCAAAATCTCGAGTTCGAATTTTTTGACGATTACAATACTTTCTCTTTGTATACGAGAAAGTGAAAAAAAGGTAAAATTTCTGGCCCGTAATGAAAAGGTTAAAAATGACATAAGAGCGGTTATGTTTCGACTCCATGGGACCCCCTAAAACTGGCGCCCTTTGCGTCTGTACCTCCCTTGCCCCTCAGTCGCTGTACAACTGACATATCGACGAAGTTTTGTCCATGAGATCTACCATATAAAAAATCTTAATGGCTTAAGATATTTTAATACATTTAGGAGTTTTATACCTTCAGTCTCCGAAAATTTGTTCATTTTCATCTATAATATAATAGATAGGAAAAGAAAAGGAATTGGAAAAGAGAAGTACGTGAATAAAATATATTATTCACGTATTTCTCTTTTCCAATTCCTTTTTTTTTTCCAATGGAGTCAATTCATGTTTTGTCACAGTCACATGACAAATACGCTTGTCATGTAGCGTCTAACTTTAAGTTGGATTAAGCTGTTCTATAGCATCACATTTATTTTCTTCCTGCAAACTGTACATTGAATTTCAAAATTAGATTAGCTTGATGCATTGGACGTGTTTCGCGAGAGCATGAATTTATTCCTTGCAATTGAACTTTTCACTGTCATAAAATGCATCTCTATATCTTTACTACTTTTTTTTCCAAAAAAGCTTATCTAGACTTATTTGATTCCATTGTTCAGAATTTTGTAAGATTGTTTTATTTTGCATTTTTCTATTTCATTGTTCGAAATCAATCTCAATTTTGCTCTATGGTAAGCACCTGTGACATTGCCTTAATTTTGTTCGCTATTTGTCCATAAGTTGAATTATTAAACATAGCACCCATCAAACAGATCATATACAGGGTGTCCCAAAAAGGTGGCACAAGCTTTTATTTCATAAATATTGATTTTAGACATATACTTCCAATCACAAAGTTTCATCAAATAAGGTAGGAATTTGTGCGAAAACACTTTGGGTTCTGTGGAAGTTGAAAATAAAAAGTTAAGAAAATTACATTTTTATAAGTTCCCCATAGAGTAAAAGTGTCATTGAGTAAAATGTTCTTCCAACACTCATCTGTGTGTAAAATGAGTTTCACGATTCTATTTGGAAATCGATCTAATATCTATCTAAATGACATTCAGTTTAGGCAGATTTTTTTCCCTTCCAAGCTGAAAATTATTCTTTAGTACACACTTTTATTTAACTTGACTTGTTTCGTGTTTGTAAAGACTGAACATTATAATCGATTATTTACACACTTTCTCATCTGCTTGACTTTTTAAATTCCGTATATCCGTGGGTTCTGGACGACAACACACTATTTTAATATTTTCAGAACATAATTATCAGTTATCGAACTGTTTGATTAAATTATTTTTCGATATGATTGGCGACATCTATTGGTGAACTGGAAAAAAGTGATTTTCATATTGTATAATTTTTATTAATAATGAATTATAAATTAAAATTTAAAAAGTAGAAAATTATCAAAATAAAATTTTTTTATTTTTAATTTTCTAATAAACGTACGTTTCATAAAGCTCTATTTAATAACTTTTTACAATTTGTTGTTTCAATGATTCATTCTACCCCCCCTTCCCCATTTACTGTCGTCTGTATCACGGGGAGCTTTACAGGTTGAAAATCACTGATAAAATGAAAAGTAAGCTATTTGTATGATAATATGGCATGAAATTTTGTCTGCATAAACATCAGAAATCGGTTCTTTCGATCTTTTCCATCGATTCTTTTCAAAACAAATTCCAAGTTCGAATCGAAGATTTTTAATGCAAGTCACTTAAGCAGAAACAAATGCAGCTACCTAATTTCTGGGTAAAATTCATCTTACTTCAAATAGTGGGGGCTGTAAACTGCATATCTGTTATAATTGAAAATATTAAGCCCTAAACTTTTCTTTTATTTTTAATACATTTTTACGTACAGTCGCCGGAAAAAAAAACGAATCATCCAGTGTAATTCTGCCAAAGTTCATCGGAAATTAAAGCAAAAGGTACCAAATTTCAGGAAATAACGTCTACTAAACGATTCCATATCTAAAAATTTCATAAAGGGTCATCTACATATTTATAATTGCACTAACTTTAAAATTTTCAATAGCAACAACTATTTTTTTCAATGGATTTCAAAACTGCATCAAAAGTTACTCTCGGATACCAAATTTTATCATTCTAAATTTATTTGTTCCGAAATTATAAGCAAATAAAATTTTGACTCTTTAAAGTTAAGGTAAAATTTTGAATTTTTGTTGATATCTTCAGATATAATATAGTTATTGACCTAGAACTTTTTTGATGTAATAGTATGAAGTAGTATACACATTCTGAACCTATACTTTTGATTTGAAAATAATTTTGAACACAGGAAATATTTTATTAAATTGGATATTTGAAAATTTTTGAGTGGCAACACCCCAAATTTTAACAGTAATCGATTTAGAAGGCTATTTAATAAGCCCATGCAAAATTTCAGCTTATTCGAAAAAAGTAGTTTTTAATTTGCATTAAATTTTCTATTTTCTCTGTAAAACGGTGCACTCGCGTTTTTTTTTTTTTTTTAAAGCTAACGTTTCTTTTATTTAGTAATGTAACATATATGGATCAAAACCATATTTTTTTGGAGAAAATTAAATTTTTGCAGAATTTTGTAATGCATCTAGTATTTATCGATTATAAAAAATACATTGTAACTTTTAGGATGACGTTTAAAATTCTACCACCGACATTTAAACGCAAGCAGCGAGCTTAACTGTCTGCATATGGAGACGGCCCCTTTGATATCGAGAACACAAAATGTCGAATATCTTCCGATCTTTTAATAGTCAATTAACCAAAATTGATATCTTGGGGTATTTTGAGATTAGCAATTTATTTATGACATCAAAAATGGGTGTTGCCATTGGAAATTTTAAAGTTAGTGCAGTTATAAATATGTAGACGGCCCCTTATGAAATTTTTAGATATGGAATCTTTTAGTCGACGTTATTTCCTGAAATTTGGCACCTTTTGCTTTAATTTCCGATGAAAAATGGCAGAATAATGCTGTGTGGTTCGTTTTTTTCCCGCGACTGTACATTGGCGCGCAAATGGAAGGGTTGAGTCTAGCTTGATTAGCACTCTTCATCAAGCTAAACGAGGGCTATTTTAGGACGGATCTTGTAGTTTTGAACCATGGTCAAACCACAAGAATGACACCAGCACTTCTTTCTCAAAACTTCCACAATATACAAACGAAACATGAAAATAGAGGAGTAGAACGTTTATATGTCGAACTAAAAAAAATAATGACCAGATGAGACTGAACAGATGTGTTCAACTAATTTTAGGCATATTTTTTGTTATTTGAGTATAGTTTATTACAGGACTGATTTTAGTAACAGTTTATTACAGGACTGATTTTAGTAACAGTTTATTACAGGACCGATTTTCAAAACAGTTTATTACAGGAGTGATTTTAGTAACAGTTCATTACAGGACTGATTTTAGCAACAGTTTGTCACAGGACTAATTTTAGTAACAGTTTATTGTTTATTTAAACATTTTATTACGTTTAAAAAATTTCAGAGCACAGACACTCTCAAGCATTAATTGTACTGTTATCTCATACCTATAGTGATAAAAAAAATACAACACTTTAACCCAAAGAACAATTTCATACATAATATATTACCGAACAACCATCAGCAAACACATTTTGTTGTTACAAAATTCTCGCTTCTGCAAAATACGTTTTTATTCTTGTAACGCATGTTTGTAGTCTAGATGTTTTTCATTTTCGATAGAGTTCATATGGGAGTTTATTTCAGTAAGAGTAGCGAGCGTTTTCGAATTGTGTATTTTTCGTTCTGGGCAATTGAATTTTGTTTACATTGCTATGGGAGAGGGAAGGAATGAAAAAAAAATATTCTTCCACCCACTCCTTGGAAATGGAAGTTAATCACCCCCTTAGAAACGGAAGCCCTTTCACGACTAATGTCTTCCGGCCGGAAGGACATCTCTCCACCCCCATTCCTCAACGAGCACGCGCAGACAAGTGGAATCGTGTCATCGTGCCTCTCTAAAAATATTGGAAACATGAGATGAATTTCAACTTTTTTCTTTCTCTTAAAAGAAGTATACAATCGTCAAAAGTTTGGACCTCAAGATTTGATAAATCTCCCCAGATTTAAAATAATAATAATTATTATTATTATTGTCTCTGTGAGCATGATAACTCAAACTCGGCAACTAGGTAGAAGGATGAAGTTGAAGTTTGGTATGCGGTCTTTACATAGGGTTACCACACGCCCGGATTTCAAGCTCAAGTCCGGACTAGTTTCCGGATCTTCAAAATGTCCGGACTTAGCCAGTGAATGCGATGAAAGAGAAATTTGGTTGCAATTGAGAAAATCTGATGCATTCGAAAAATCTGGCATCGTTCCGCCAATGAAGGAAAATTCAGTGTTTACACCCATTGTTGATGAGAAAGTGGGTGAACCTCCTTATCCAGACCCCAGTTCAAACTGAAAATTAAAAGTTCTGGCAGTTTTATTTTAATTCTGTAATTTATTATTTTAATTTTAATTTACCAAAGATTAAAAAAAATTGTATCTTCTTTGAATTCTCACGCCTTTAATGATTTTTTCAATTCTTCAAACTCTGTGCTAGCGTTATGAAAGAGGGTTGTCGGTAGGCACCTTTTAGAATTTATTGTAAACTATACTTTGCTCCTCCCTCCATCCCCGGTGTGTCCGGATTTCAACTAAAAAATTGGTGGTAACCCTATCCTTACACCAAAACGGTAGATGTCTCTCAAATTTTGAACAAACTCCGTCTGCTGGTATAAGATGTCTGTATCTCCATTCCTGTGCGTGTGAATGAGATAATCCAAAAACTCCGCAACTTAGATGAATGAGATTTAACATATGGTTTTGTCATAAGAATTATATCTGTGTATCAGATTTTAAATCGAATCAGTGAACAGGTTGACCGTCTGTCGGTTTGTCCATTCGTGTGGATGTGAACGCAACATCTCAGAAATTCAAATACTTACATAAGTGAAATTTGATATGCGGTCTCGCTTCCAAAAATGCACACGAGGAGGCAGTCGCCCCCCCCTGCGTTTTTGGAGAAAAATTAAATTTTTATTTTATTTTAGCTACTTAAAACTAGGAATTACAAAAAAGCAATAGTGTTCGGGAGAACTAGCTAATTTTTTAACTAAATTTTTAAATTTTTTTGTCAACCCCTTGAAATCTTTTCGACACCCCCGGATCCTTTAGATGTCTATAAATCTTTTGCCCCCTCACTTTTTCCACCCAATCTCCGTCACTGTGAATATTTACCCCCTTTTTTCCAAGACGATTACTTTTTTCATCGTGTGTCTAATACAGTGTTAAAATGGTAGGTTTAAATTTTTAGCAAATATAAGAAACGTTACTGGTAATAATAATAAGCAGAAGATGAAACAGTCATTAGGTCAGCTTGATATTTGGCATGCCGCTTCTTTATCACGAGAAATGTAAATGAATAACAATTCAGCGGCGTATGCAAATTTGGGCGAAATCAAAATTGAAGTCTGATTCGGAAAGCACAAAGAATGACCGTGAGCCACAGTTCAAATTACATAGATTGCTTAACAATGTGAACGTGAATTTCATTCCAACAAACTTTTGGTTTACCAGTTAGGACGCATGTTCCTCATGCTATAAACTATCTAGTCGTAACTTCGTTGAGTAGGATTATATTTTAAGACTTTTTCTGCTGGGACAAGGTTATTAAGTAACATAGAATCATAACTCCTTGCTATGAATGAACTCAACTTTTGACTTTCATGTGTTCAAAATGACTATTCTCATCAATTCATAAAAATAATTCATTATATGATTATTATACGGTATTAACAGTTTCTTCAAAGCTCAAATGGACGAGAGATTCACATATCTAATGTACAGAGTACTTTCTAGCTACTGAAAATGAACCCGACTTTTCGACAATCTCCTTTTCATTTTGAACGTCGTATGTTGTTAAAATTCTAGAATTTAAAAGATTTACTGACAGATTCAAGAAAATTCGATGTCATATGCGTCAATACCAATTGTGCGTGAGCATTCATAAATAATTTTCTTTTAATAGACATATATCACAATCTGTTAGCAGTAGAACGAGAAATACTATACATTTTTTGAAGGAAGACGTTAATTTAAGACAATCTCGTATCAGTTCATTTAAAATTTAAATTAAACTATAGAAGACAAAAAGGAACCAAATATTTACAATCATTTACAAATTTAGTAACAATCTGTTATACATACGCTTAATAAAAAGGAACATATATTTACAAATTTAGAAAAAATGTGTTCTACACACAATTAATAAAAAAAATAATACTTCCTTCTATAACTTGTTTTTTCTTATTCAAGGTAATTGTAATGGCAGTGATTGAAGCATGCCTTAAATTTTTGTTTAAAGTGACCCTCTACAAAGACTTATTAACCTGCAGATTCTTCTTGACTAAGATAAATAAATTCAATTATTTCAAAGCAATAATTAGTGTGGGTGCGGCCTTTTTCCATGCCATCGCTTCGCGTGTTTCACTCCCGTAGTATCATACATGATCAATTGCATTCTGGAAAAAAGCGTCGTCAGCAGTCACCTGGAAGCTGGAACAAAGTATCGTTTAGAAAATTGAAACCTCTCTTAATGAAGAAAGGGGGAAAGTATTCTTCTTATTGTTCTTTTTTCAACCATTTTAAATTTTCTTTGAACATCTGTCATTATATGCTTTTCACGCTTTAAAAAGTTTCAATTTCGGATGCAAATGAGAAGAAAACCTTCAACCGTTTGGTATAAAAAATTTCTAAATAACTGAGTCTCGGCACGATATTCGAATTAAGTGAGAATAGGGAATGGTAGTTTAAAGAAATCGGGCACAACGCACACATGATGAAATGCTGTTTTATTGTTCTACGACATAATTCGAATTGAAGGGGTACATGTTTCATAACTACTGTTAAATAGAATGTAAATTTACATGAGAATTTGAATGTACTGCAGCTGAATATTAGCTCTGCAAAGATTCTTAGATTGGTTTTAAAATACAGTAACATTTCAGTTGTTGATTTTAAAATTTAATTAATTAAAGAGCTATTATTTATTCCAAAAATGAATTAATTTTTTAAAAATTCTTGTCAAAGGCACGAAAATTTTATTATATATGCGTTTAGTATGAACTTCGAGAAAGGTGGGTGACTTATATATTAGAAAAGAAAAATGTTCATGGAAGCAAAGGTTATTATGAAAAAACTGATATTCTTTCGGATTAAAAGTTCCTATAATTTCTTTATTTCTATAGTTTTTACTCTGCGCTACAAATTAAATGATTTTAACTAAAAAAAACTTGTCTTGTTGTTAATTTACATATCTCTTAAGAAAATAGGATAGCAATTTACGACGCAACCACAAAATTTAAAACTATATGTTTCATTGGTATCTGTTATTTCAATGGTATCCGCTCATGGAATGCGTTCTTTTACGATAAACAATTCGCATGGCGAATTAACTTATATCTTATAATAGTTCACAAATTTAATTTATTATAATTATAGCGGGAAAACTATTGAATAGAAATTATTTCTTACCAGTATTTATTGCACAAAAAAACTATACGTTCTTTTGGAATTTGAAAAATGTTATGTTTAGGTACTTTCCAAATTATTGTAAATTAAATATGATTTCTATCAATATAAAGAGTTGACGTAGATTTAAAGATATTTGTGTATTTATAAAAGTATCACGTTTCATTTCAAGGCTCTGTGCATTTGGTTATATCCATGTAGCCTAGCAGCTCCAATGTTTCTAAGAAAGTTAAATGAATATTCGTAAAGCAGACTGTAGTATCTAGTCAAGAGCACGAAAAGCCTTCATTAGTCTATGCATAAGCTAAAAATTCATCTGAGCAACAACATATATTTTTAATACCACAGAATTTTAGAAACCCAACCAGCTAATCCCCCTCAGACTTCCTAGGGCATGACTATGTATCCAAAATCAAATGCAAGTATCATTACATTATCATTATCAATTACATTGGTGGATGCTATGGGAAATCGCGTATGCGCGTTTTCTTGAATTTATAGCCGAATATATAAATGTAGTTGCATTTCACAGCGTGGCCTATTCATAAATAATGAATTATTTACTATAAATTCGGTCATGATGCTGAAACATTTAGGTTTTTTAATAAAGATTTTTTAATGTATTCACCATTGAGGAAATACTGCAACTATTGACAAATTTAATTAACTAAAATTGAGGAACTCATTGCATCTCATCTTTAAAAATTTGAAATGACAATAGGATGTTATGCTTGAAATTTTCAGTCCTGATAGCATGAAAAATGAATATTCTCTTTCTTCATATAACTTCACCAACTTGATGTGAAGGCACCAGGAGAAAGCATGTGTAGAACCAGAACCATGATCATATACATGAGATGCGAAATTGCAGCAACGGAACTGATACAGGAGGAAGCATGTGTAGAACCAGAACCATGATCATATACATGAGATGCGAAATTGCAGCAACGGAACTGATACAGGAGAAAGCAAATGTAGTTTCAGAACCACTTTCATAAACATGAGATTTGAAATTGCATCGAAATTCTCAAAGGTGCAGTTCATCAGTTACGAAACCACTGCCAACAGGCAAATTTTTAAAGATTCTGCAAGCGTCAGATTATATTAAAAGGTTAAAAACTCTTTCAGTTCTGTTTAAACCTTTATTGCTCAATATCAATAAGGTATGATGAAATTTGTTCAGCTGGATTTAAAGAAGTTCATGGTCGGTTTTTGAACCTTAGCAATTTTTATAAGTACATTATTTATTTGGAGATAATTGAAGATCGTTCAGTATCTGATTACTGTAAGAGTTCAAATATTTGCAGATGGCTCTTTAATGGTCAAAACTGAAAGGTGTTTCGCTGAACTTCAACTGTAAAATCACTTTGCCAATGCTCCACAAATTTCAAACCACAACTGTCCGTTTGCTATCGATTGTCAATAAATCACTGTCTAACCATCCCATTTATGACACATCACCATATAAATCAAACAATGCCCTGCCACTGACATACCACCAAAGCCATGTTCCACCTGATGACACAGAAAGATGTTACGCTCCGATAATGATACCATCGTTTGAGCGTATTAACACGTAATGAAGTGTCGCAAAAAAAGACCAGTCGTTGCGCTCATCTCCAATTAATTCTGAAAAAGGAGCGCCCAAGCAGCTGCGAAAGGAAGATTGCAGACGTGTGGAATCTCTCACCAAACTCGTTGAATATCGCACTGGGTATCCTTAAGTCAATATGAAATTACTTGACAATTAAGTGACGTCCAAATTATACCTCTAAAAGAGTTGGGAAATGGCGCGGGGTGCACAAAAATGGATGCTAAATTGGAGCTGCCCACCCCACACGAAGCAGACGACTTCAAGGTGTGAAATAGAGGTTAAGTCTTAGGGAACATCGATCAATGAAGAAGTTAGATGATATCTATATCTGGGCGTTGCTCTTGTTGAAAGAAGAAGAGGCAATTTTCGGGTGGTTCGCCTCTTAAGAGACCAGTTTAGGTGGTTTGATGCTGCCAGGAGGTTGTTTCACTTGTCGTCAAGTACAAACGAGTCCATAATTAATAAGAAAATCTATAACTTATGCCGTGCTTTGCTGTAGACAGATGCGTGAACTTTCCATTTTATGGAATAAATTGATTCAAATAATTTATAGATGTGGCACGAAATTCCTAAGTAGCTATCAATTCTGCTGAAGATGAAGCTCATAATTCATTTCAGAGCCACACTGAATGAATTAAGTTGTCATTATTTATAATCCTAAGTAATTATATATTACTTTTTAAGCAAATAGTTAAAACGATTATAAACATTGTTAAAAGCTAAATAACCTTAAATATCATTAAAACCTATCCTTTTTTATTTGTCAGTATACTTTATGACAAAATCAGAAATCGTTGCACAGGGTGATTACAATAGATATGATCAGTTTCAATTCATTTTAAAGCAAAAAGAGCCTAAAAAATTAGATTCGGCATTTAAATAATTTGTAATATTTTCATAGTGAGCTCAATATAAATATGCATTCTTTAAAAAGTTCAAACTTTTTAAGTCTGTATGTTTCGCCAATTTGATTTAAGCCACGAGTGGTTGAAGCTTTCGATTCCTTCAAAATAAAACAAGTACTGACCACTGGAAGTTCTCAATTTTGCTGTTGGTTTCTGTCTCTGTTTCAGGAGAACAGGAAAAATAACAAGAACATTCTTACTCCAAAGTTCTAATAAGAAAACAAAATATCCTGTATTCGAAATTTAAGAAAGGCAAGTGGTAGAAAATGAAACGCATTCTTTTCCA
This sequence comes from Araneus ventricosus, assembly GCA_013235015.1. NCBI lineage: Eukaryota > Metazoa > Arthropoda > Arachnida > Araneae > Araneidae > Araneus > Araneus ventricosus. The sequence continues at coordinate 195,228 of BGPR01000445.1, forward strand.
CGTGCCTTAACCATAGGTTAATAATAACACACCTGACTTTTGATACATATATAATATTTCATTCCGATTTGTATTGTAATTGAGGCCTTGAATAAAATGCAGCAGCCAAAGGTACTCCAAAACGCTTGCCGTTCTTCTAATTTCTTTCCTATTGATTTACATGAAGGTTTTCATTCCTTCTCCCTTCTGTTTCCTGATACATCACAAAGATCATCATTTTATTTGAATGCATTTTCTTGTCTGAATAGAGACTGATCTATGTACGGTATACAACCTGTGTGCTTCTATAGAATGAATATAAACTACTCAGAGAGTAGGTATCAGTAGGTGTCAGGAGAAAGTATCCTGAACTACTGTTGATTTACTGTTGACGCTTTATTTTTCTTCCAACACTGTCTTTTGTTTTCTAGTTGAAAGTTTTTTGAATCAGGAAAATCTATTTCTTTTCATCAGATGCTCTTTCATGAACGTATGATGCTCTCAGAATTTAATCAGATGATTTTTAGTATTCCATGTAACAAAAGCGTGATTTTATTAATGGTTTCTTCTTCACTTGCTTGCACTTTTTCCTTATATTTTTCATACGTACGTTTATAAGATTTTGAACTAACGTCAAAGATCTCTTTGTTCATTGGTGATTTAATTAGCCATTTATCTAGGATGAAAATTTAAAGCTATTTAAAATCATAGCACGCAACAGATTTCTCATATTAAATTTTGATATCTTTATCAACACAGTAGTTCTAAAGAAAATGTTCTTTTACGGCAAGTGAAAATAAAGTTTAGAAAAGTTGCTTGTTCTGCAATTTCAGAATAGCCTTACGAAGAAATCTATTTTAATATTTTGTAATTGCTGAGTTAAACAGACTACATAGACGAATATTGATTTTTTTTAACATTTAAAAATATTTTTTATCAAAATTGTGACTTTTATGATCCTATTTAAAACTAAGCTTTAATTCACATTTTTTCGGTCTAAGAACATTCTTTAAATGTAATTTATTTAATCATTTTGTTTGCTTTACCAGTAGCTGCCAGATGAAAAGGACTAAATCCATCTATATTTTTCATGTAATTTTGTGTTGCTGGATTTCAATCGAACCTTTATCGTCTTACAGTCTTTTGATAATGAAATTTCTAAAAAAAAACAGCTAATGCTGCACGGAAAATTTGCTTCTCCGTCTAGTTTTCGTGATATGTTCAAAATTAATTTCGATGTTCTAAAATGTTTATATTAATTTTTATTTTTGTGTTATGATTTAAGTATCCATTGAGAAGAGTACATTTTCGGTTAAGTTTATTTTTAATTACCGAATGCTTATGGCTGTCCTATGCTAATTAATTTTAAAGCCTGATAATCGGAATATGTTATAAAAATTTGTCTTCAACAAAATGCTTAATTGAAAAAAATCCTTCTTAAAATAATTTTCCAACTTTGCCCGTTATCTTTGAGAATTCATTGATGATGTTGGTAGTACAGGGTTATGGTATACAGTTGAAGGATAAATATTTTTTACAGTATTTACCAGTTAATTTTAAAGCTTAATTCATCTGAATCTAATTTTTGTCTTCAACCAAGTGTTTAATTCAAGACATTCTTATTAAAAATATTCTTCCAGCTTCATACAGTCGTTTATTTGAATTTCTTGATGGTATTGATGGTATGCTATTATAATATAGGATTAGAGAATAAGTTTCTAGAGTACAAGATTAGATCTTTTGTTACATAAATATCCAGTAATTCCATTAAAGTTTTTCTCAAATGTTGCTAAAATTTATCCTACTTCTTCTCATCGAGCTTTGTTTTTATCTAATCTTAATCGTAGAAGGATTGAGCTCATTTTCTTTTCGAAAATTAGAAATTAATCACAATGAACTTTTACTGTCAGATTTATTAGAAATCATTCTTAAAACCTGTTGCTCATAATGTTTAATCTCCATTTCTGAAGCAAAATAAATTTTGCTAAAATACTGCCATCCTACAAAATATAAAAATAAACCGTAAAATTTTTTGAATTATTCATAAAAAATACATAATAAGAAAAAATTTTCTTCGTTATGCTTATAATTTTAAAAAATACACCGTTAATCCCTTTTATTAGTTTTTAAGCTACCGTTAATTCTTATACTCTGAAAATACAGCAAAGGTTCTAAGCAAAGAATTTAACAGCGTAAGCTTTGAAAGCAGCGAAACTATTAATTTGTGCCTAATGACATCTTAGCTATACTTTCTCACACATAAAAATACACTGAAAAGAAAATTATGGTACTTAAGATCTTTGATCCCTCCCGATTCAGTGCACTGGTAAACAAGAGTATGAAGATTTTCCCTTATGCTACATAAGGATCTCTTAATTAGAGGCTCCATCTTATCTTACAAGTTGCAGAGTGAGGGTTTTTTAAGAAGGTAATCGACTCTGTAATGAAGTGCCTGGTGTATCTAGTTAAACTTCTGCTTTAAGAACTGCGGTAGATCCCTGGTGAGAAATGCACTTTAGGATAATTGCACGGCTACTAATAAATAGAAAAGCGCCTATCTTTCATACAGTATGAATGAAATTAAGAGGTAGAAGCTTCTAAGAACAAAAAGAACGTAGATTCTTAGAAATTTCGTTCTTGAAGGATTGCTTCGTTCTGTTTAAGATAATTGCACGGCTACTAATAAATAGAGAAGCGCTTATCTTTCATACAGTATGAATGAAATTAAGAGGTAGAAGCTTCCAAGAACAAAAAGAACGTAGATTCTTATAAATTTCGTTCTTGAAGGATTGCTCCATTCTGTTTAAGATAATTGCACGGCTACTAATAAATAGAGAAGCGCCTATCTTTCATACAGTATGAACGAAATTAAGAGGTAGAAGCTTCTAAGAACAAAAAGAACGTAAATTCTTAGAAATTTCGTTCTTGAAGAATTGCTGCGTTCTGAAAGGATCTTAACGAATCTCCATAAGACAGCTCGAATTATTCACTATAAAATTGGACATCGCTGGAATTTTCGAAAAGGTTACTTTTATTATTTGAACTTAATTGTGTGTGCGTGGTTTAATTATTTATGAGTTAGGTTTATTACCTAATACTTTTATGTTCTTTTAAATCGTTAGGAATACTTTCGATAATAAATAATTGACATATAAATTAAAGAAATGCATCACCCTAATTATGAATTTTTTACGTAATTTTTGTTTTTTAATCGCGTATACTAAGGTGACTATTCCATTAGCTAAGAATTTTTGGAACTTGAAGGAGTAGAAATGTTTTCATCCTCCCACTTTCGTACTTTCTTAAAAAAAGTCACGCTTTTTAATTAGGAAATGAAGTATACTAAAGAAAGAATAATTAGTGGCAACTATTTTAAATAGAATTTCTTGTTATTTATTTAGCAAAGATTTAATAAATTGCTTTGAGAAAACAGGCTTGCTTGCAAATGCTGAAAAATTTTAGTTTAATACTTTGAATATTTTCACGACTTCAATATTGCTTTATACGACCTTGCTTGGGGTCGCGATTTAAGCAGTTTTTCATGACATCAATTTCGTTAAATATAAGTGGAAAAGATACGTGATCATCTTTCATAATTTCGTATACATCCCCAATTATGTATATTCACAATCTTTCACGATAATTACTGCTGCTTTATTTTCATATGAAATAAAAAAGTTATATTCAAAATTACAAAAATATGTTTCATGCACTACATATCTAAAAAAAAAGGCATGTTTCATGATACTTGCCTTTTTTCACAAGTTTTCTGCTCTGTAATGCCCGGATTTTATGCTAGTGTTTTGTGGATGTTAAGATAATACTAAAAACTATAGAATGAGATCCCATGTCTTGTTGTTGTTTTTGCAAAGTTTTTATAATCTTATTTCAAATAAGTTATGGAATAACATTTAAAATCAATCATAGGTTAATTAAATGTTATATCAAATATCCTTTCTGTCTAATGTGGGAACAAGTAACATCGCATGGTGTTGCCAGTTGAAGTTTAAGAAGCCTAATTCTAAGATGATACGTGTTTTCAAATTTTATATTCATTTTTCTCACGCCAGTAAATGTCACAATACTTCATTTTTAAAATTTCCAATATTGATGTTTCACATAAACAAAAATAAAACTCTCTTTCTCTTCTGGGCTTTCAGATACCTTATTCTCTCTTATCGCGCTGGGATTGTATTGTGTTGCATCTTTGTTATAATACAATTCGAATTACATCTCTTTCAATGTTTGCTGAGCTAAAAATATACAAAGCAACACGACAACTGCTTCAATGTTTTCATTACATATAACACGCACGGAAGAAATGCTTTGCCATCTAAACAGAATTAAACGTTGATTAATAATTCAGTACATTAGGAAATCAACTTGGGAATTCCTTGACCCAGTACCTGCCTTACATTTGGCCCTTCCTTAATCCAGCCTTGATATACGATGCTTTAACTCTGGACGGGAAACAAGCCTCTGCCGTGTAATGGGACATAAAAACGAAATCCTGCGCTAATGTCAGCAGAGACATGATATTAGACCCTCCGTTCTCTTGTTAGACTCTCGCAGGTCGTTTTTCATGTCTAGCTCTCCCGCCGAGCTGTTTCAGTTTTGTAAAGGTTGTTTTACTTGTTTCGGCTGCTTGTCAGTGCTACAAACATTGGTTTATGATGTGCTCTTTTTTTCATGTTTCTGTTTTCGCTGGACGGTGCTTGGGTAATTCATGGTCCAGTTGTTTTCAGTTGAATGCATATGGTGGATTTTTCTGGACAAATTGAATTTGGGATGGCGCCGGAAATTTCAGAACGGGTATAAAACGGTCTGGGAAAATTCTTTATATCTGAAAGAATGCCCAAGAACTTTTTTTGTGTAATAAGGCCCATTTTGAAAACAGTTTAAATTTTTTTTCCCCAAGTGACACGAAGAGAGTGTCTCGAACGGATAAGAATTCTTCTGGGACTGAAAATATTTTTCTTTATTTAGTAAATGTGTCTTTATTTAGTAAAAATAAAAAATATATATATTCACACCAAAAGTTGACTCCGAGCAGATAAAGATTGCATGCTCTTAACACCGATGGCACATGATCAGACGTTGGAGAAACAGCAAAAATTTGTATTCACATTATATACATCAATATTCCGCACCAATGCAATTTTGGAATCCATTACACATCGTTCATGAGGGAAAAAGACGCAGCGTCACAGCACGTGGTAAGGCTAAGTGCAGTTAGATATTATACAACACGCCCAGTGACTTTTGTCATATGACTATGTTAGTAATTTATGTAGTTAATTTATATCAAATACTATGTTAGTAACATATTCACTCTGCTCTTCACATTTCCTTTGCTCTCCAGCCTTCAATAAATTCACTTTTTTTCACACTAGATTATTAGTTCTATTATATAATATTAAATATTAGATATATACATATGCACAATTAGGATTCACTTTCAAGATTACTCATAATTACTAACTCGGAGTTCACCTCAAGAACTCCTACAAAAAACGTACACTCTGTGCAGAGACCCAATACCCTCCATGGCGTCTACCACCTCGCTCCCGCACAACTATTTCTTCCACTCTTCACTTCATATTCTTTTGGCTGAGAGCCGAATCAGCTACGTGGAGGTTATTGGCATGACAGTCACTCTCGTTTTTGAAACGATTTCTAGCAATTCCAAGGAAAAGGTATAAAAAAAGCTGATTTTTTTATTACTTGAGATAAGCATAACTTTTCTACTATTCTTAATCTTCGAGAAAATATGGATCTGACAAAATTGTGACGCTGTCATCACGTTTTGTACTAAGAACGGAAGGGAAAGAGGTATTCAGATTCTGCTACTCTTTATATACGGAGATATCATTTTATGCAGAAAAAATATTAGGGTAGGATAACGAATCCCTAAATAAATGAACTGTATATATTGAAATCTGGTTTAAAGGAAAGAGAAAGAAGAACGTAGAAATGAGGACATTATGCTAATGCCAGAGGCTCATACTGAAAAAGCTTTGGAGACATAATTTATCAGCGTTTGGGAGAATTGAGGACTCAAACACCCTAAGGGATTATAAAGTAGCTTCTTCTTTTAGATCTCAGATGGCTTCCTGAATCTGAGATATCTTCACTTTATATGGATTTTAATAATACCAAACTTCTTAGTAATTTTTTGGAGATATCCTGTAAAAATGTGGAACACCATAATTTGGCGATATAGAAATTACTGACTCAGTTTCCTTGTTAGCTAAATAGATCTGCCTGCGACGTTGGAAGTCAAATAAAGTTTCAATTTAAAAATGCGTATTTTTTAGAAGAAAAAGGGGTAGAAATAGAAAGGAAATTAGGATGCACATTAGGGTGGAGTGACAAAGCTCAAAAATAAAAAAAAGTTGCTCTCACTTTGTCACCTTGGATGCGGAAAAATAGCTACCTATAAGTGTAATCCCCTGTGTGAAATTTGAACCTTCTACAACGTAATCTTTAGCTGCCCATTTGCCATTGAAATCTCTAATGTTTTAAGATGTATGAATTTTTCAAGCAACACTTCGCTTGATTTATTTTTGAAAAGAACCCGGAACTCATCACGTGGAGGTAGGTGGCTTCCACCCTCCAACCCTTTATTTGCTCCGTAACATTAGGATAAATGGCTCACAGAACTTGGAGATATTGACTTTTCGTTTCAAATTTAGGGAATGCCCTTCTAGATTCTATTCTTGATCTTATGAATTCATATCGTGCATCAATGCCACACACCGTAGCTGATGCTTCAGTAACTAATTTGAGGCAGTACTATACTGCTTGCGAATGACAAGAAAATCTTAAAATACCAATTTCAGATTTAAATAGCAATTGCATTGCACATAAATTTTCTGACCTGTGAAAGCAGAGTTAAAAATTTCACAAATTCCTAACTCTTATCTTTTAAACTTATCAAAAGCCATATGAAGATATTCTGTTGATTATTGATTGATTAATTTGATTGATCTTAAATTGAAAACCGCAAAATAAAGCAATCATAAAACCAAAGGTGTTTTATTTAAGACGCATCAACATAATGTTTTTTAAGAAATTAATCATTTGGTTGAAAAATAATCCATATGACTGCTTCTTTTTGTTGATTACATTTAAGAACCACCCTGTATGTTAGGTCTGGTGTCAGCTATGTTCGCCGCCGCTGGTCAACCTTTTCCAAGTGGAGAGTAGGGTGTCATCTTCATCATCTGTCTTCAGTTCCAAAATAGCGCTATGTTGTTTCGAAAGGGGAAATTATTCTAATGAATCAATCAATCTTGCTCATTTTGCCAGAAAGTAGAAGAGATGCTCAATAATAATTGGTGTAGTTTTACTCAAAGAATTGACTTATAACTCAAAAATTCCAGATTAAAACAATTCGACCTATGAAATTTATGATATATTTATGTGATATACAGGGTATATAGCGAAAAGGGTTCTTCATAGAGAACGATTTCAACTAAAACCTTATCAAAACATGTAGGATTTATCACTCTAATCTTTGAGATACGAATGGTTATTTTTTAAGCACATAAATATATATGGGAGAATATAATTTTTTCTTTTTAATGCACCTATTTTATTATCGTAAAATTAATTACAGTAATGAAATTTTTATTGTCTTCGATATCACTATCATATTATTAACATCTGCACGACGCACCTCATTGGTCGACGGATTTTTCCAGCTGTACATTTTGGGCACGAGACGAGGAAGTAGCAAAAGTGCGAGGCGTACTCGATGGCCCATCTTCCGAGGAAGAAGTCAAGGTTCTGAGACAAACGGGCGACTTCTTCAGGTGTGCAGATGTCTTGGCGGCACGCACGCGCTTCCACCTGTACCGAACAACGGTTAAGAAAAAGAAGAACATTCAACAATCGTTTTTTTTATTTTGCGTTTAATTCGAGCTTAACTGTTAGATGGAATGCAAATGAAGGGCAAACCATTACGAAGATACTTTCTTTCCTTGTCTTTTTCGTTTTGGATTGTAATACATTGTATTTTTAGGTTTTAAATTAAAACTATATGCTTACACTGGCCTACCCACTCCTGTTTGAGATAATGGGAAAACTTGTATTCAGTGTAATTTTTATGTGGCTATGGCGCTTTTGATTAATATTCGCAGATGTTGGTCGGCGTAAAACTTTGGTGTTCTGTGTTATGGCATCTTAAATTAGCTTCATTTTTAATCCGTTTTTGTTAGAAAAGAATTCCTCTTCCCTATTATTAATTCTCATACTTCTTAAATTTTTCCATTCTTATCCTATTTTGTTAGAAAAGAATTTTTCTACCTTACCAATACACCAAAAGTATATTTTCTACCCGGAACAAAAACGAAGAAAATAAAATGGCTGAATGAAATATTAATTGATCCAGTCGAAATTAAAGAAATATAATTATTTTGAGTACTACAATGAAATTTTTCAACTCATAATGGCTGTCCGGGAAATTTTTGCTATTTAATATTGAAAAAATGACAGAAGGACCAGCTGTCAAAGTTTTTCCTAATCCATAATTTATGTTTTAGATCTCATTTGAGGTCGAGATTTACAGTTTAAGCTCTATGCTTTGCGAGATGGCAAGTTTTATTTAACAGAAATGCACTAATTTACTTTGTTAAGTTGAAGAGAGCTCTTCTCGCGGAAAGAAAATGTATAGATTTCTATGCTTTTTAGTGTGTGTTATTGATTAGTTCTAAGCTTCATTTTCAACAGCGAATAGAAAGAAAGTGTTTGCATTGTGATGATACATACTTTAGGTTTCAATGAGCTTTTAAATAGCAACAACAAATAATACAGATTCGATGGGGAAGGAAGTTCTGCATGTGTTTTGGTTTGTCAGGGATGAAATGTTACGTTCATATATAACGTTTTGATCATCATCAGGAATTAGCAATTTCAAACTTATTTCAATTCGTGATTTAAAATATTACATCTCCAATCATATTACAAGGCATTTTGCACATGAAGGCAATATTTCAAATTGATTACGTTTCTGTTAAAGCTTTCTAAGATACATGCTTTCGGCTTTATAAACTCATGCATGGAATGCATGAAAAGACTTAACTTTTTTCTGTTTTTGTTGATACGAATTCTTAAGTAAAAAGAATATACCAAATAAAAGGACCGAAAAAAAGCCCTTTAAAAATACCCGAAAGAATCAGATACTACTACAAGACCATTCCAATATTAGACATTTTCAAAATGGGGTATCTTTAAGCTAATCGTAGCATGACAATTTCTATGACTATACCTTGAAATTTTTGCTCTCCGTTACAAATGGAAAAGATAAATATGTGTATAACTGAACCATTATTACACTAATATGTATAATTGTACCTTTATTACACTAATATGTATAATGGAGCCATTATTACACTAATATATATTTTGAAACCTTATTTGATATTTTCTTCACAAGATTACTAAATAAAATATTAAGTATTATCTGAGAAACTGGCAGAACTGAGGACGAAATGAATTATTCTGTGAAATGATTTTTAGTTTTATGACTTTGACTCTTTCTGGATGAAAAAGAATTTGACATTCATTGTCCACATAACTTTAATAACATTGTCCACATAACCTTAATTTAACTTCTTCCTTCTTTAGAATCTATAAAAGAAATTTAAAGAAGGTTTCTGTACTTTACTTTTTAAGTAACTTTACAAGCTTGTTTTCTTATTTTAATCTCCTTCTGCTTCAATTTTAAAAATGTAATGACTATTCTCGTAATTGCTCAAAGAACGTATTCATAAATTATTCATGAATTGAGAAAAATTCATATGCTTAGTGTTTAGAAAACTTTTATTACCTATTTCTGCTTCAAAGTTATTGTAAATCTGAATGTTTTTTCAGAGATCCGTTGACAAGATTAATATTTTAAATGCGATGAAAACCGATATTAACTTTTGCAGCTGCTTCTTCCATTGTGAATCTAAATCTTTCAGAAACACTGTTACATTATAATATCGAAAGCGTGTAATGCACAAAGAAAAAATATCCGGTTTTTACCAGTTCCTGTTTAGTTTCAACCATTTTTTTCATTGTTTAAATTGCAACTCATAATGAAATATAAACAGGTGTGCGCGTGCCTTCCAGCTCAGAAGAGCAAGAGAACTGATTGGACAAAAGATCAGGGTTTTTTCGGACATTTAAGGAGACATCATCTTTGATGGAAGAGAAGTTTAGTATTCAGATAACTTCCTTTCTTCGTCTGCCTGAAAGCAGGAAAAAAATGTAAAATAAAATGCATATTAAACTGGTCGTCGAAAGAAGTTGCGAAAGTTAAGTTTCGTTATGGCTTTCTTTCGAACGCTGCGCATGCTATTCTAACTATTATCATTGACAGAAAACCCGTGGTTGACATGAAACATGACTATCTGCCTTTTTATCCATTGACAACCAGCAAGAGTCGATTGATGGATTTAGTGATTCAGAAATGTCGTAATGCTTCTGCCAATCATTACATCATTCTGTTTCAATTGATAGCCCATCATTAGAGTTACGTCAATGATGAAAAATAATGAGTTTCGAACTGAAAATATGGATTGATTTTGAAACACAAGATATGGAAAAGACTGAAATATAGAAACTTTCATTAGCATCGTTATATAGGCGCATCTGTATGAAAATAATCGTTTTAAAAATTACAACATCGATCTTAGCGAATAATTTATAAAATTATTAAAAATAGACTACATAGTATGTAGTTATGTAGTTGTGTTATTTATTATATTATCTTTCCAGGAGTTAAGAACTTACTGAGTGTACTATACTTTTGTATAGTGTACCAAGTATATTTACTACAGGTTTGGGCATGTATGGATATACTGTTCAAAATTCTATTACAATAAACTAATTATTTTTCGAGTTGTCACATGCTTCAAGTTTGGAATTTTTGGACTTTTTTTAATGTTTGTAATTTCGATGAAGGTGAACCAAAGTTCATTTACAAATATGCATAATTCTGTGAAGGAACATTCGATACCAAGAGTGGATATTTTTACGAAAACCAGCTTGAACTTTCAATTTTTGATGGCCAAATTAACATATCAGTTTTAAACACGCTGTCTTCTAAAGATTTTTGTTGTATTTCGCCTCTTTCCTCAACTTTTTGAATTTTAAATATTTAATATCCGGATGCATTTGATGCTACTTAATATAATAAATAGATTATTTATTGTAATAAAGATAGACTGGTCTGGATGCCATCTTTACTAACATTTCAGAAGTTTCATAAAGAGTGAAAAAACTAATCGTATAGAGTTCTGCAGATATTTTTTTATTATTTTCCTATATAATGTAATTTAATATGTAGGGAGACCGGGGCAAGCTTGGTACAGGGGTAAGTTTACACAAGGCCTATATTTCACATACCATTGATCGGGGGGGGGGGCACTACATGTCGTTTCAGAAGAAGTGCCTCGGCCTCCATTAATACTCACGCAAGTTTGGAGCCAGTCTAGAAAGTGGATCGTGAAGTGGACAACTTTTTTCTGATTTTTTACCATTTTAGTAAATTTTTACCCTTACTTATAAGCTTTAATAGAGCTCGTACTATTTGAATATTATAACTTATTATGGATTATCCTCTTAGGTTGCTCTTTTGTGGTTATTTTAAGCTAGTTGATTATTTTTATTATTAATAAAGCTCATATGCTGAGTTACAACAACAAACACTTGCCCCATCGCCATTTTTTTTAATTATAAGTTGCACAAGTGGCACTTGCATTACAAAGTCATTCCCAACGCCTGGACATGTGAGGCCATTGCAAAAAGCAGGGCCAAGGAAAAGCAGTAACACAGGTAGGAAAAAAGGCAAACATCAATTCTTACAGATACACCTGCAAAAAATGCTTTACAAATATAGAAGGAGAAATTAATAAAGAGAAAATTAGCATCAGCCCATCATACTATGTCTCAGTTAGTGAGTTCCACTAGAACACGTTATAATAATGAAAACACAGTGAGGATAAAAAATTTAAAAATGAGAAAACATTCGTCTGCAAGAAAATTTGGAAAATTTTGAGCGTAGAAAGAAAAAAAAAAACCAAGAAAACTTTTGATTCTGCTGACGATGAAAATTGTCTGTGTATTTACTGTTTAAATCCATACGAAGAATCAAGATCTGGTGAACAATGGGTACAATTCACCGAATTTAAGAGGTGTGCTCATGAGGACTGTATTACCAATGAAGATTCAAAATACTTTGTTTGTATAAATTGTGAGAGTGATTTTGAAAAATTTTAGGATTCACCGTAATTGTTTATAATCTATTATGTACTTTTTGAAATAAATTAGGTTTCTTTGTATTTAATCTGTTGCATTTTAATCACTGTAAGACTTCTATTTAATCATTTTCGGTGGTGTGTAAACGTGCCTCAGGCAGTGTGTAAACTTGCCTCGGTCATGGGGCAAGTTTACACAGGTGACATCATGGTAAAGAAAATGGTATAATTACAAAAATATAAAAACTTAAAGTATTTAAAAATATACACTACATGCCTTAAAGTCTAACTAATTAATTGGTATAAAAATGAAAGAAATACTTTAAAGCCTTAAAACAGAAAAATAAAAGTTTAAAAAGTGTGTAAACCTGCCCAGGTCTCCCCTAATATTTTTGGTATAGATCTTTCGCTATCTAATGATTAATATATGGCATATTAATCATTAAATATGCTCACTCGTTGTTTGGAATATTTTCTTACATAGGTAATTCGTGAAAATATATATAGCTATATTTAATCATAATTTTGAGAAATTTCTTACAATTGTGGAAGTCTTGTCAATATTTTTTTTTCTATTTGAAAAAAAAAGAAGCAACAAACTCTGTTGGTAACCATTTTCCCCCATGTGAATTTTCGATTTCTCACAATAAATCAGCAAGTAAATTTACCCCTATTTCCACTAGTTATGTACAGTAGAATTAAATAAGATGGTGCCAAATAGGGTGAGAATGTCCTCACAAATGCAAACTACTGACTAACTGTGGAATGCAGCATTTTAAAGCTTTGAGGCAAAATGGTGATAACCCGAGAAATGTCTTCTTTTGTACTATTAAAGCATACCTGTAAGTATAAGTAAGTGAAACCGTGTTGACACATCCTCACACCGCCTGGTACAATCTCACTCTATTCTTCTGTAAGCAATTAATTCTATAAATAAGAATTCATTAAAATTATCAATACCTGAATTTTTTTCTTTCCCTAGTGTGTTTACAAGCCAAATGATTGAAACACAGAAAGAAAATAACATACTTATATCTATCATATACCTTGACAACTCACATAAATAAATCTATTTTATTTAGTATATTTACCTATTTTAACTCATTACGTTATACATTAACTCCATAAATATTATTTAAGACCACGTTTTGTGTCTACTGGTGATAGTTTTAAGATAAAATTTTCATAACTCTAATTCTATCGGAATCATTCACGGTAAAAATAGATTTTATTGTTGTTGAGCAGATGTTAACTACGGTAAGACGGATTCAATACAGAAAGAAAGAAAAAAAATAGAGAAAAATCGAACTATCTTCTTCAAAATATATGTCTATAAATATTTTTCAACACTGAAAAATGTTTATGGCGGCAGCTGCATTTTACTGAACTGTCGCAACCAGAGTGCAACAACCCTAAAGGCGAAGCACACCTTGAAAGCGTTTCCAAATTGGTGTTCTTAACACTTCCAAGCGCATTAATACTTCTTACAGGTCCTGTATTTCATTATCAACTACTTGGACAGTTCACATCTGAACTGCAAAGTTCAGAAATATTGCGTTAGTTTCCGAAAGGAGTGGTTTGATTTCCCTTGAGAATTTTTAGCATCTTCGTGAAATTTCTTCTGCCCAAAGAGAGGACACTCTCCCAAAGAAGAAATTTTGTCTTAACTTTTTATTTTGGGCATTACAAGTTGTAAAAGACAATATTTATATATAAAGACAACAAAACTGAGAACAGAAACATAAATGTCATCGTTTCAAGGGAAGTGATTCATGGCTATTGCTCAAAGTACTCATAAATTGATTCTCACTTCCTCGTTTAAGCGAAAATGTTTCTGCAATATAATTTACAAGGTGTACATAACTATAACAAATAGGAATTTCACAAAGGCAACCAGCCCAGATGGCTCGGGTCCAGACCAGAGCTCGTAAAGGTTGGATAAATTTCAAATGGGATCTTAAATATTGTAGGATATAGACGACTAAATTAAATTAGACAAGTGATGGGCAATTTGCGTAACATTACTCTTTAGCACGTAATGTTCGTATATTTGTTTACTCTTTCCATAATTTGGCTCTTTAGATATCTCATTAGGTTCACCAATATAAAATAAAGTATAAAGTAAGTCCATAAAGTTACAGTGCAATTTAAAATAGTATTAATTTCGTAAGAACATGTTGTAGAATGAAAGTCTTTATAATTATACCGGTTGATGCGATAGAAAATATTTTTCCCTTCAGGCTTTCTAATCCTTGCTCAGAAAGCTTTAAGAAAGCTCTTTTAAGATCCAGTTTTATTGAATTTAAAAATTTTATTTTCAGAAGATAAATTAGAAAATTAGTTATTTTTCAGAGTCTCCTTTACCCTGATTTCACTAAAAAAAAAGAGTAAATTATGTTTCTTCGTTTGCTTCTTTAATTTTTTTCATTTACTCGGAAATGCGATTCCTGTGTGGCGTTTCTTATAATGGGTTTTAAACTTTTTCAGATGGCAGCGATATATAGGGTGTTGCCGAATTACTATAGCTCTTATTATAGTTAAGAGATAGCAGAGAAGGGGTCATCTAATTTGACAGTTGAGTGTCAGTCATCGATGACAGATTTCCATTCGCAATGGCTACCGATCAGTAGAAGCTAATCTGTGTTTTCTGGTGAACTTTTTAGTATTTCTTGAATATCTCGAAAACTCCTCAGTTTTCACACTACATGTGAATTAACAAATTAAAGAGTGTAAAATTCCCTACAATTTCATGCTTTTATTTTTCTTCCAGTTTTAATATTTTTGAAGATAATGGCTCTGAACTAATTTTTGATAATCAGTAATTTACGACCCCCTGGACCACCAAAACGGCGTGTTACCTATCTGAAAAGAAATGATTAAAAATGCACTTTCATTTTTAACATAAATTCGTAATTGAAACATTGTTAGTTTTTTTTAAAAATTAATTTTTGAACAGTGTCCAACAATTCTCGGGCACTCTATATTTTTGAGATTTTCACCGACTAAACGTCATTTGTGACCCTATGTTCTATGGTAAATTTTCATCCCCTTGATTCCTACTATCAGCCCTCTGAATTTGTCGGTCGAATTCGACAACACCCTGTATATTCTAACTACGCCAATTAAAGAATTCAATTAGCCTTCTTCTCTAGTAAAGTAATGGACCAATAGTTATTTTGGGACATAAGTTATTTTTAAATTAAATTACTAAAAATAAAATGCTCAAGGAGAAGAAAATCGGATACATCTAATTTTCTCCATTTTACGTGCCCTTTCTATCATGAATTACCATTCCTTGGTTACCTTTGGTGCACAGCATCAGCTTTATGCTGAACTTGCATAAAATGTAGAGAAACAAAATAAAAAAATTATTTCATTGCTAAATTATTTAAAAGTGATTGATAAAATAAATCAAATACAAAATATAATGATGAATTTCTTATAATAAGTGAATCTGAATTTCAGATGAGAGTTATGCATTATATTATTTTAAATTCTGCTTCATTCGTAAATTTCAATTTCCAAGAAGTTTTAAAAGGTGCCCCTAAAAAACTTTTTACCAATTAGTGAACCAATTAGCAAGTACCGTTCTTTTACAGTACTAGTTCTTAATTAAATTATACATTAGGCAAGGCAAGCCTATTGAGATTTGACTTACGGTGTGATCTCGAAAACTTTAGTAAGCGTTGAAAGTTCATCTCATTCTTTAATACTTGTAATCAAAAGAATCTATGCCATGTGCATTTGTACTTTCGTAACCCTGGACATTTAAGCAATTAAAGACACATTTACTCGTGATTGCATTCACTATTGCAACCAGTTTCAACAGGTTTTATACCTTCGTGGTCCTCGTATCATACACATACTTTCATACAGTTTATGAACCTTCTTATGCTCCACCGAATATACTAATTCTTGCTCAGTTTCAAACAAATCATGAAAATGTAATAAGTAGACTTCATTTTAGTGCATTCTTTCTTCATAGAGTGCCGTTTTGATGAAGTGTTAACTCCAAATCGTTTGGATACAAAGCAGTTTATTGAAATTTTATGAATAATTATTTTAAATTTAATTTCTTTTAATTTATCATTAATGATTTTTTTTTTTATGTATTTCCTAGTTTTGGAATCGCGAATGAATTTCGAGAACAAAACCAAATTCGAGATTAGAAAGTGCCGAAGAATACTTTGTAATTTTTTATTCTTCCCCCTTAAAAAATTGTGCATCCAGATCAACGCGCAGACAAATTTGTGCCCGAATAATTATATCATACTTTATTAAGACACAAATCCTTGAAAATTTTTAAAAATGAGAAATTTTAAGTTAAATAAAAATGCACAGGAGCACAGTCGCAGTTAAGAAAGCAAAATATCGTGACAAGCGTAATGATAGTTAAAGCCAAAATTTATCCTGCAGCGGCCATTTAACTTTCCCGTTAAAGAAACAGCTGTTACAATCGCGTGTTAGTAATAATAGTTTTGAAAAAAGCGCTTGTTAGGGAAATTTACTACCTAAAATATACAGTAATTCCGAATTTTTTCTAAGCTGGCATACAAGATAAATCCAGTTAACAAGTCTGAGATATAAGCAAAAATGTTGCTCATTTTAATAAATTAAGAAAGTTAAAGTATTACTTTTTCGTTCTGCGAATGCGCGAAAAATTTAAGTGTTCGCGGCATGTTTATAGAATTGCCTAGAGGAAGAATTTATTTTCAGGATCACACCATGAAAATTAACAGCTCTTTATTATTGCTTTTTTAAAACATAACTATCAAGTTAAACTAGCTAACCTTGAAGTCGACAACCTAAATAAGAGAAAAACTATTTTTTTTTTTTCTTCTTGCAGGACTCGTGCTCTTGTTGAGGTCAGGTGCTGATCTCAAGACCCGCATGTTACTGGAAGGAAGGAAGAGTGTCCCGAAGTGCTGAGAGCGGGAACACCCCAAGGTAGGGTCTGTCGTGCGACCCACTTATTTAAATGAATACTGTAGAGATGAGTCGCATTTTTAATTTGTATCGCGTAGCCCGTATGATTTTGTTTTTGTTTGCTCAAGACTTGTTTTACTAGCTTTAATTATAAACAAGAATAACTTTTAAACGTACCCTTCAAGAACTTTCCGGTATATATTTTTTTATTTATTTTTTAACTTTCAGATATATATTCGGAGTTTAGTACCGAAGCAAATGCTTAGCTTTCAATTACTTGAAGCTTCAAGTTTTTAGCTTCTAATTTTTTTCTGTAATCACGAGCACATTGTAAGAATATTCTTCCTTAGAAATTTGAAAGAACTATTTTTAACAATAGGAGAAGCTTTTTAGTGGTTAGTAGAAAAGCTAGAGATTTTATTTACTTTATTTTAAAAAAGGCAGCTGAATTGGATGGAAAATATTTAGGTAGAAGTTCGGTTAGAGTGTCGCCAGTTTGAGAAACAAAACTATTTTTTTTTAGAAAATCAATCAAATAAACTATTTTATTTGAGATAAGAAAAAAGGATTTTCATTCTTCAGTATGGAAAAAAATATCTTTAATTTTTTTAACGCATAAACAATTCTTCGATCCTTTTTTAAAGAAAAATGTTAAATGTTTATTTGGAGAATTGTTTATTTATTTCTTAAAATCATTTCAACGAAGTATTTAAATTGTTTCGAAATATGTTGGAAGAAATCGAAATTTTTTTTTCGCAGTACTTTTGGTCTGAAACAGAGAGAATTCGCTGCAATATGCGACAGGAAATTTTATACCTCCAATTAATGAAAAATGAAGCCAATTTAAGCTGACGTAAAACCCGTCAAATGCAGCGGATCACTTTTTTTTAGAATTCATTCTGGATCTTGCTGAAAGGGAACAGATATGACGTCACAGAACAGCTGAAGACGACGTGGACCTAGATGGCATGCACAATTGTGTTTATCATGTGATTGGGAAGGTTATGAAATAAATCTATATATCCTTCTTGTGGAAGAGGTAGCACGCAAATGAAGATGAGTATCCAAAGTGCTCAATTTTGGTAAAAGAGAGACTAGACCCTCGATTAGAGGTCTTAATTGGTGATTAGTATGGTAGCTATGATGTCCAATTTTCCAAGTCACATAACTCAATTTCATAATGAAGGACGGGAGGTCTTCATTATATCTATCTCTATGTATCCATCTGTGTGATAAATTCTGTTGTTAAAAGCAGTTACTTCATGCGTGGTTTACCTCGAATTAATCTTTCGGTTTAATCTACTTTTTAATAAATCAACCAGAAGCCGGCCATAATCAATCTTATTTCTCCCGTACCGGCGCGACGTGAAAAATTTGCAATCTAGTTTCTCTCTGCCTCTACTATGCGAGGAAGTCACTTGTTATCACACTTCTCTGCAGGTTAAATAAAATTCTTCTTTTTAAAGATGAAACTGCTGAATTGTGAAGAATGTACATGACCTAAGTGACCTAGATCGTAGTTTCTGTTAATATTTCTATAGTCAATGAATAGTCTTTCATTTATTTAATACATTAACTAACTTTTGTTAATTGTTGAAAATTAATATTCCTATCATACTAGGCGCGCCAGAATGTTGGATTTCATTATTTTGGAATGGTTAAAATAGGAAAACTCTAGCTAAAGTTACGCAATGATATCTTTATTAAATCAAAATGGATGTAATTTACATCATAATTATTTTGATTTTTATAGCTACAATTGAATTTTTATTTTATTACTTTTTAACGTAAGATTTATTTTTGCATATGTCTATATATAATATATATTCATGCATAGAATTTTTTTTCTTTTCTTTCTCATGTTTTCTTTATTAAAAGCGAGTGTTTAAAAATATAATTCTACATTAAAAAAATAACTATTCTGACTTTGAAACTCTATTCAAAACCGTGTATACCGCAATAACAAAGAAAAGAAATAACTAGTATCGCCTTACTTTTAAAATTAAGCAACCGTTAATTACCATGCGACGTCCTGAACTACTGTAACTGATTTCTCAATTATATTTTGCCCTTCATGATGAACTGTCATCGAATGCACTTTTTAGCAGAACTCAGATTTCATATTAACTTGTCAGAAAACATAGAAATGTTTGAAAGCCGGTAGTTTTTGACGGACATCATTCAATTTCCTTTTTGTCTGCCCTGTTCTTCAGATGCCAAAGTCGGGGTCATTTCGTCTACTGACAATTTGTCAATGTCTCATTCATGGCGATGTAATTTTCGTTTCGTTCTGACAGCATCTCACGGGAGTTCGTAGTCACATGACTCTGTGGCGCAATACTCTCCATGTCAGGGGTTTCGTTTTTATTGTTAAGTCGGATTAGCGATTCCTGATTAGTAACTGATTCTTTTGTTCTAAGATTCTGAAAATAAGCTATTTATAAATAGAGAGTACCTTGATTCGTATTTTGATAATTTAATTTGTCTTCTTAAGTGAACTGTGGAAAGCTTCATTTGAAGAACAATGATATCGCTGCGATTTGTAGATAAATAATAAAAAGGTGAATGTCAAGCACATATGATTGTAATACACTAATGATTTTAGAGTTTAAACTTTTGACCTTCATGTTGATTAACAAGCCTTTCTAATTATTTTTCTATCAATAGATAAGGAATATACATGTGACAGGATTAGCAGTACCGTTTATATTTGAAATTCTCAATCCTTGACTTCTTCAAGAGGACTCGGAGGGCAGCAACGGAAGTCCAAATATACGAGGTAAAAAACAAATCTCTACTAATAATAAAGGAGAATGTGTGTGTGTGCCTTGGCGCTCTACAGGACAGACCGCTGGACCTAGAGCTACGAAATTTGGCACGAACATTCTTTGGAGGGTAGGAATGTGCACCTTGGAGGTGCTTTTTTGAAATTTTAATTAATTAAAAATTAAGCGAAATTTTGACGTTTTCCCTCAATAGCATCTGAAAATATCACAGCACAAAACCCATTTTTACGCCATCTGAACGTTCAAAAAATTACCTTCTCAATGACATCGATTAAGTTGCCGTATAATTTTTTGTCTAATTTTAATAACCTTTTAAAAATATGTTTGCCATAATTTACAGCAACTTTTACTTTTCATTGTTGCAAAGCAATTCAAACCCTTTTCATTGTTTAAACAAATATTTAATTGCGTATTTCTCATTCGTTGTTGAAAGCTAAGGTAATATCCTAATACATTTTTCTCTCATATTTTATTTCATCAAAATTTTTGTTTAATCTGTAAACCAAGCTTCCTGAGATAATAGATATATTTATTTAAAGAAAAGCACACACTACAGAGAAAACTCCTTTTACAGAGTGCTATAAACACACAGCAAACACACAACGAACAAAAGCCACAAAGAGTAAACAAAAAAAATGCACTAGAAAACAAAAAGTTGAACACAGAGATACGAAGAAATCTATCCAGTAAGCTGAATGATCATGGCTGCTATGTTCTCATTCTTTCTTCAGCATGTTTTAATTCAGCAAATATGCCGCTGGCCATAAAATATATTGCGCCATTTTAATGTTGAAATCAAATGCATATTTTGCAAGAGGAATAAGAAAGTGAAGATGGCGCTGACAACTTTCAATTAGATGTTACATGGCATGGTCAGTTATTTGACTCCATCAGGGAAATTTATGTAGACAGTGAAAAGAACATGTGCAAGGCCACTGAAAAAACATGTGTTAAATATCTACTTATATCTGCTTTCGTTGTTAAGGGAAACATGAATATAAAATTTCAAGATTCAATTGAAATTATATTCAAGGCGAAAAGGCTGGTCTCCGAAGGCGGCTAGTAAATAAATAAAAAAGAGAGAGAAAAACCAATTATGGAAACAAACACAACAGACATTCAATATTACTACAAATATCAAATGTCACTCTAAGAAATATGTTATAAGCAAGTAAGGCAAAAAAACTTCGATATTAGTCACTGAAAAGCTTAAATTTCATAGTTAGGAAGTAAGGACAAATTTATCAAAACTCTTTCGAAAAGTTTACGATTAAAACTAATGCGAAAAGTTCAGCCACAAATCCTAAAACATTTAGAACAGTGGCCGCTCTTCAGCTAAACAAGCAATGCTTCAAAAGTTTTCGCTGGTGCTGGGTTTTTTCACGATGTTCAAATCAGGTATAATGCGACTTGCATTTTTTATAATAAATTTTTCGCTCAGAGGAAGCTGTGAAAATACGATTTTTTGAAAATCCGCAACGTTCAGCTTTTCTTAGAAACCTCTAATAATAATGATTGACCCCCCCCCCTTAGAAAAATTTTAATTGAATAATATTTCAGAAAATTATCTTCAAACTCGTTTTCGAAGAGTGATTTCTAATAATAGAAGACAAATATTCAATAAACCAGACACTTTTCGGTCGAGGCAACGTGAAGTGAAACGGAAACCCATAAACAGCTCATGAGAGAAAGTGAAGAAAAGCCAAATGAGGAAACGAAGGTGAAATTCCCTCTCCAAACGCGGACTATAATGACTGCAGCTTACTGTCTTACCGCCACAAGAAAAACCCCAGACACCAGTCCTGCCGATAGCGGTCGTTATGGAAACGGGAGATTCCACTGCATTTTGGGGGTGATAGAACCGGCGGAAGTCCATTTCACTTTGTACTTCGGTCGAAAACGAATTCCTCGCCTAACGAAGTGAGCTTAGTTGCCAAATGTTGCGGTTGATTTTATATCCGTTTCCCTCCTTTCTTCGACTCGTCTACTAGAGGCAACCCTGTTCAGGGTTTTTCTCCTGGCGGTAGGACAGTAGGTGCCTCTAAATTCAAAGGGAGAAGGTTTATTTTTCTCCCTTGATTCATCGCTCAGCTTTGCTCAGTGAGCGAATTTTTATCTTTCAGAGGGGCAATTTTCTTTGCGGCTCTAACCTATGTCTCTCTTAGCTATTGATTGATTCGTCTTCCTTTTGCGTTTTTCATTACTTTTTTGCCGCTATAAAGAAAGTTTGATACCCCTGTTGTAGAGTGTAGGTATTTTTGTTCCCCTTTCTTCCCTCTCCTTTCTGTTAACCCGAGAGGACGCTCGGGTGTCATTTTATAACCCCAATCCCTCGGAAAACTCCGATTCCTAGAAAAATAGCAATCTGTCCACTTCTTTCTTATCAGTAGCTGAGTTAGTCACCGCCCCCCCCATCTTCTTTTCTGAGTATTTAGAAAGTATTTCCGGAATTTTTCGTCCCCTAATGCGCGTTTCGTCAGTAACTGGGGTTATGGAATGACCTCGCGTGTCCTTCCATTTGTTCCATAGACCAGTTAATTCACGCTGGTGATAACGTCAGTTCGTTGTTGTCCTTTCCGAATCGAAGTATTTACCTGCTGCTCACAATGCCGACTTCATACGAAAAAGAAATGGAGAGTTAACCTAAACTTCTTGCTGAAGTTGGAACTGATGAAGATTCGCTGGCGTAATGTGGAGGAAAGCAAAATTAAGGAAGAATATTCGTTCTCGTTGTCATAATATTACATCGCGCTTACCTGGAACAAAGCGTCCAGAGAAAGATGTGACAAACCCTGTGAAGAGTTGGGAGTTATTCATCGTCGATAACATGATACATGGTACGATTAATGGTAGAATGCACAAATATATTTATCAAGAAATGCGCACCAAACTTTTCACGTGAGAGAGATGCACGGAAAACGCACCCCCTAGAAATCCGTGCTTTATTAGTGGATAATACTAGAGTATATTTTATTTCTGTTAAACACTATATTCTTAATGTCTAAAAGTCAAAAGCATTATTTTCCCAACTAAAAATATAATATTTCGAACAGCGCAGGGTTGAATTCAGATTGGGGTCATTCTATGACCCCCGCACGTCTTAACGTTTTCTAAGGAGGCGCGCGTTCTCTCGGGTTAATAAAAGGCCAGGAAAACGAAAGATGATTTCTTTGAAATTGAAAGGGCAATACCACTGCCGCTCTGAGGAATTCGTGTGGCTGTTCCTAGGGATTGTTTTAATATTATGTGTATGGGTCGAAAATTCCGAACTAAAAAAAAATATCCTTTTAGAGGGTTGACCGCAATGCAGAGGTGGCCGCTTAGAGAAAAACAAACTAAAATGCAGCACTAACCCAATTAGGGTCCATTTTAAAATTTATCCATTTAATTATAAAAATACGCCAAATATTTTGACCTTTATATCTAAAAAAAAAGTACTCGAAACGATGTGGAAGTTAAAAAAGGGGAGTGCAGTTGTGTTTAATAAAATAATAATCTAAACTAAAATAAAATGATAATAATAATCTAAGGAAAATGGTATGTAAATATTATTTATTTCATTTATATTTATCTGCTAGTCGGCAATCACGGTCAAGGAAAATATTATATGCATATTTAGTTATTACGTTTACTTACACCCACGCTGCATTCCTCCTAGTGTATACATTTAAAACATATAATTGCGTAAAAGTTACCTTGACAGTACTAAAAAATAAGATTGTAAAAGCGATGTGGAAATCAGAGGGAAAAAAAGAGGCTCGATCATTGAATAATGAAACATCTCAGAACAAGTTGAAACTCTATAAAACAAGATAAGAGCTTATTATTCTGTTACGAGCAAAGTATGAAAAGCAGACATTCTACAGAATGCTAGGCAAAACAAAAAATAGTATCTATTTATTTCGATTATTTCACACAGGTTCCTCAGGCAGTAATGACTTTCGTAAATTAGTAGCTTTTTGTATTAGAAGGCTTGTTAAAGAAAATTCATAATGCGCTTTCCAGTCTACCTGTTAGCAGATAGTACTTCAAATCTCCTCTTTTTCACATTCTGCTGAAAAATTCTGTATACATCATTCTGCATTTTTTACATTTCGAAATTTATCTTTACAGTAATATCCTTCCATCATATTTCACCTGCAAACTGTATGAAATTCCAAACTATGCTTGGAATGCCATAAAATCAGAGCGAAAGAAAGTAAACTATTAATGCAAAACAGATATTTCATACTTTACATAAGCATTCAGTAGAATGAGTGAATTTCATACTGTGCCGGAAATATCTCTAGAATAAGCTTTTTTTCAATCACAGTAGTTTAACTCTCAGCGAGTAGATGGCGCGATTGTAGCTCAAGAATGCGAAATTTCGAAATTTCTGTACGGATAGGGAATCCATAATAAATAAATCAAAATAGAAGGCTACTTTGACATAAATATAGATATCAATTTTAAAAATGTAATTAAAAAGAGAAATAATTTAAGATTCTGAATAACGAAAATTAATTTGAACGACGAATATAGTAAAAAGTTATAAAGAAATTTTGGGGAAAACTTTATTTCTTTTTATAGTATTCATTAGAGATTTGTTTTAAATAGAATCTTCGGAAGTTTAAAAGTTCAATTTATTGGATGAGATAGTAGTTCAGCAGGAGTAAAATTCTAGTTAGATCTTTTTCATAATAATTAACTTCACCTTTTAATGCTGATATGATTTATGGGTTGTTTGAAAAGGGCATTTGGGTTTGGTGAAACTTTTGATTAAAATATATCGCAAGTATATCTTTAACTTATGAACAAAATTTAATTTATAATGTTACTGTAAATTTATTTTAATTTTATTATTATTTTATCACAGGAGCGCGAAAAATAAAGGGGAAAAAATATTAAAAGACACGTAATTGTTTCCATATATTTTGTTAGGTGATGCTATCTGAAAAAATTATATATATCCAACGGAATATGAAATTGAGAGGTTTCAAAAAATGATAGAGTTTTATATCTATGAAAATTCTCGGCCGAAACTATTCGAGATCGATTTTAAGGCAGATTTTTTAAATTTGTGTGTGTGTTTGTGCACGCCCGAAGAATACAAACAAAAAAATATCATCTGCAGAAAAAAACTAAATTAACTGATAGCGTAATAAGATGAACTTAATGTAGTTATTCGGTGAATTTCAGAGAAATCTTTGAATTTCAAAACAAGACAATTTTTCTTGCTATTTTTGTTTTTGTGTCGTTTGCTTCAAATTTCTTCAAAGTGATTCTAGCCTGGAATTTTAATAATCCTACGAAAAAAATTTATGAGCCGTGTATAAAAATTTATACACAACAGCAATTAAAACGTTTAAAATAATAGGGGATTTTTTTAGTGTAAAAATAGCGACTATTTTTATCTTTATTTATTTTTAAAAATATAAAATGCTGCCTAAGCATAAGATTATCAGTCAATCTTTAAAGGCGATAAGGGAGGGCAAAATCTCTCTCATCCTTTTAAAGTGAGTATTTTAAAGAAAGACAAGATGCCCACAGCTTCAAATAATAGGAGGATAATATCTGTTATCCTTTTCGACAGTCCGTAGGTTAATATTCTTGTCTTTACTCATTAGACCTCAATCTAGTCTTCACACATGTGGTGATACTGGGGGATAAAACTATTTTCAAGGTAATTAGAAATCTCACAAATTAGATAAACGAGGGAGGTGAAATTCTGATACGTTAATGATACAGCATTAATACCATCCCGTTCGCGGAGGATTAAAATGTAATGGTCAATAATGGTCAATCATTTGGTTTAAAGTAGATCTGTTGGATTGAAGTCTCATTTTAATATGCACAAGAGATAATCTTCCTAACTTTGAAATAACGTGGACAACACCTGAGTTGCCACGCAGAATTTCCATACCGCACTAGCGCCAGAGCTTTTCAGCCGGAGAGGAATTTTACATTCACTAGGCAACAGATAACGCTTACACAAAAAAATGTATTTAATATTGTTGCAACTCGCGTGTGTAATAAACACAGAAATTGAAACATTGAAAAGTATCATTGTAAAATATATTTAAAAATTTATTAAAATTAAAGAGCAAAATTGACATCACTGAAAAGCTAATGTTTTAAATTTTAAAATGATGTAAAAATGGTTTTTGTGCAATTATAGGCTCCAAAGTTATTGGGGAGAAATGTTAAAATTTCTATTAATTTTTAATTTAAAATCTGATTAAAATTTTCTAAAACCCTTTCTTAGTGAGTACTAACTATCCAGGAGTAACTATGTGCCAAATTTGGTAGTTCTAGGCCCAGCGGTCTGTCCTGTAGAGCGTTTCGAATGTTTTTTGCATCTCACATATCGCGATTTACAGATAGTATGCCACATATAAGCATTATGGTGTTAAAAATGTGTTGGTCAAAATGCCGTTTTGAATGCTTTTTGCATCACACATATCGCGCTTTACAGAAGGTATGCCACATATAAGCATTATCATGTTAAAAGTGTGTTTGTCAAAATGCCGTTTTGAATGTTTTTGAATGTCAAAATGCCGTAATTTAGAAAATGTAAGAAAAAGTGAAAAAAAAAAAATTATTCTCGATTTGCGGTTGTTAAGAGAATGAATGATTTTTAATTTGTTTTCTTAAGTATTTAACGGAGAATTAAATCCCTGCTTTTCATATGATACTATTTTGTCAACGTTTTTATTTTATTTATCTACTTATTGTTTATATTATTTCATTCATATTCATATTTTTTAAATAGAATAATTGTTTGAATATCTATTAAAAAATAAACAAATCATCATGATAATTCAACAGTATTATAAAAAAATCTATAGAAAGAAAAGATGCATCCTTATTGCGAATAAGGAACACAAAAATAAAAGCGGAAAAAACAGGGCCGTCTTAACAAATTTAAGTGGCCTGAGCTGGATAAATTTGGCGCCCCAACAATATCGTAACTAGAAATTTCAGAGCCTATGGACCAACGAAAATACCTACCTAATAAAATAATTGAGGAGTAAAAATTGTCACCTGGTCGCTGATTAATGTCTTATATTTTCGCAAATCGGCTACTTTAAAAAATTGTATTTTTCGAGCCAGCTTATATAATGCATGTGAATTCTTTTACACGCATAAATTGGGATTTTTTTTTCACAGCTCATCTCTATATGAATGTTTTTTGAAATGGTACACTTATGTATATATCATTAAAAAATCTATGACTGTCTGAGTAAAGGCTTTTTGTTTGGTACTTTCAACATGTTTAAAATTATACTTAAATAAATATTTTGGCTCAGAATTAAAATAAAACCAGTAAAAATAGTAAAACCAGTAAAATAAAACCAATAAAAATTTTAAGCGCATTTAAATCGCTGGCGCCCCTGGTCTACGGCCCAATTTTGCCCATTGGATAAGAGGGCCCTGGGAAAGACTTGCAGTCCCTTTATTACATAGTGAGAAATTACTAGAACTCTGTCTGCTTAATTTTTTCAAACAACATATACAGCCCCCTCGAAAGCAGTCCCCTCACGACCATCTGTCGCGCAAGACTCGATGACAGAAGGAAAGACAACCACCTAGGCAAGAAAAAGCGCACAATAGGAACGTACACTTGACCCTTTTTCCATATGTCGCTCGCTCCAGAGGGGCCCGAAAGACTGGATTAGCTCTAGATTTACCTCCTCTAATCTCTGCCCCTATTCGCCTGACTAATTGATGCGGGCTCAGTTAGTTTCAAGGTGCCTTCGCTGGTCGGATGAATGACGATGTTTACACTGGTTGCATAACGGAGGGAGGTGCCGACGTAAACACCTAGCAGTAAATTATCGTCTTCACTTGTCGTTGTGGAATTTGGGTGGACAATTTCTTCAAGAAACCTATTTGTTTCTCAGTGCATACTCGGAAAGGGAGTGTTAAGATGTCTAAAATAAGATAATTGTGATTCTTTTCAAAACTTTGAGATTAATTTTGTCGGATTCTTTTTAAGGTACCCGACTAGGTTCGGAGAAAAATTTTTAAAAAAGCATGCACAAAAAAAGACTTACAGAGCTAAATAAAAAAAAAATAGGCTTAAATAGTCACAATTAAAAATAAAAATTCATATATAATCAGTAGTTAAAGAAAATAATTATTTTTTTCAAGAATTTTAATAAAAATTTCAATGTTAAGAAAAACAGCACAGTTGGAACAATATGTGACATATTTAATTTTAATTTCGCATGTGTACTTCTCAAACTATATAGAATGTAACAGACAGCAAGATAAAATTTATTTTAATAAATAAATATTTTATGAACATTCAAATTTGGCGTCATTGATTTTTCGACAAAATCATCCTATGTTTCGAACTGAAAGTGACTGTAAAACATGACTAAATAAAGTTATCATAAAATCTGCTGTCTATTACACCCACGTACTTCTTCGGTTGCCCTAATGGCATCAGGTACGGGGACATGGGGCGGCTTTCTGTCTATTATACCCTCAAAGAGTTTTGACACATGTGCACCGAATTTCAATAAATTTTAATGAATTGTTTTGGAGATATCACGTTTTTAGTGGACCAATTTTAGTGAAATATTCATTTTTCAGAAAAGACATTTAAAAAATATAATAACACATTAGTTCAAATAAATATCGATGAATAAAATATTCAAGGAATAAGAATAAAAACAAAGACTGTTTTAGAATCTTAAAAGTTGTGGCTTTATTTTTATACATATTTTTTAATTTCTCTTCTAAAATCGCTTTTTCAACCTAGTCGGATATCTTAATAAGATTGGTTTGACTTATGAATTGTATAAAAGATAAGATAAATAAAACATATATATATTAGAGCGGGCCGAAAAAGTCGAAGCTTCTTAGATCTTTTCGCGGTAGTGCGGAAAAGTTGCGAACTCCCATCATTAAAAAGTGTGAGAAATCTTATCACTCTGAATTGATATCTTCTACCGCCTCAGTGGGAAAAAAGTTGTGAAAATTAGACTAAAAATGGTCAAAATTCAAAAATTAATAAAAAAATCACAGATTTTGTTGCTCGGTTTGCGGTAGTGCTTAACAGTTACTATTTATTAACAACAACACCTCTACAAAATTTTAGAATTATAGGTTAATATCTTCTGCCGCCTCAACGGCAATGAATTTTGGAAATTTAAGGTGAATTTTTAAATAAATACACGTTTTACTTATATCATTATAATGCGAATAGAAACTTGATTCAACTTTTGAAACATTCAAAATTACAAAAGCACTATTTTTTTGTAATCTTTTTTGGACTCAAATTGTGACATTTGTTTTCTGGATTCTAGTGTAGCTCTGATAAATCCATCCCTGTTCTGCGGTCCAACTCTTTTTCTGGAGGCTTCAGTGACGAGTTTCACAATTCGCTCAACTGCTTTCGTGTGTGAAGGAAATTTAATAAAGTCCTAGCCGTTCATTGGCACATCGTTCTTTATCATCTCCAGAAGTTCATGAGAAGAACTGATATATCTGAGAACTGTAGGCGGTGTGACATTACAAGCTTGCCAGTCAATGAGATGTACGTTGTCTGTAGCTCGAATGTTAACAGCAGGGGTAGCGAATCTACGAACACAATTACCATCTGGGCCAATTTCCCTTGCCTTGATAATTCGTCGAGCTGCAAGGGTTCTAATATGGCATCTCTCATCAGTTAACAAAAGCATGTTTTTTGGAGCCTCAAAGTAAGCGTCGCGAGAAATAACTGGTTCAATTATATCACGATACTTCGAGATGAGCTAATGAAATGCCAAAAGCGACTAGCAACATCCTTTATGGAATTATGAACCTCAATTCGGAACAAGAGGGTGAGAAAACTCTTAGAATAAATGCAACCAAAGTTATCAACTCATTTGATGGGTTTGATGTTGATATATAGAGCATCAAAATTCATTTTGCAGTTCTTAGTTAGCCAGCGGGCCAAATTCAACGTGCCCGGTTGACGCTTCGCTAGATCTGAAGAGCTAATGGCTGTGAAAATGTCTAATAAATATTTCTGATCAAAACTTAGGTTGGTGAGATCAATGCCTGGCAAATCATATTCAATATTATTAAAAACAACAAGTGGCATCTTCTCGCACGCTTTCAGGTTTCGTCCAATGTCTCCGGTATAAGACGATGGACCAAAAGACTTGCGCTCAAATAGGTGTCGTAATGGAAACTCGTTGAAATTAAGTAAGTAGATAATCCATTGGATTGGTCGATGAAGTTTCAATTAAAGCCTGCGAATTACACCATTAAACACTCCAGTGTTCACGACTCTGCCGTCACATCCCAGAAAAATAAGGTTGCTAAAATCATCCAATAGTGCATTTTGGTTACATATTCATAAATTCTGAAATTGGCCCAAAAGGAAGTTGTGTTCGTAGATTCGCTACTCCTGCTGTTAACATTCGAGCTACAGACAACGTACATCTCATTGACTGGCAAACTTGTAATGTCACACCTCCTACAGTTCTCAGACATATCAGTTCTTCTCATGAACTTCTGAAGATGATCCAGAACGATGTGCCAATGAACGGATAGGACTTTATTAAATTTCCTTCACACAGAAAGCAGTTGAGCGAATTGTGAAATTCGTCACTGAAGTCTCCAGAAAAAGAGTTGGACCGCAGAACAGGGATGGATTTATCAGAGCTACACTAGAATCCAGAAAACAAATGTCACAATTTGAGTCCAAAAAAGATTACAAAAAATAGTGCTTTTGTAATTTTGAATGTTTCAAAGCTTGAATCAAGTTTCTATTCGCGTTATAATGATATAAGTAAAACGTGTATTTATTTAAAAATTCGCCTCAAATTTCCAAAATTCACTGCCGTTGAGGCGGCAGAAGATATTAACCTATAATTCTAAAATTTTGTAGAGGTGTTGTTGTTCATAAATAGTAACTGTTAAGCACTACCGCAAACCGAGCAACAAAATCTGTGATTTTTTTTTATTAATTTTTGAATTTTGACCACTTTCTTCCCACTGAGGCGACAGAAGATATCAATTCAGAGTTATAAGATTTCGCACACTTTTTAATTATGGGAGTTCGCAACTTTTCCGCACTACCGCAAAAAGATCTAAGAAACTTCGACTTTTTCTTCCCGCCCTAATATATATTTCACAACATATTTGTTTCTCAACGCATACTCGGATAGGGATGTGTTGAGATATTTAAGATATGAGAATCAAGATTCCTTTCAAAACTTTGAAATTGATTCCGCCTGCATTCTTGTGAATTAGATTTGATTTGATTTATTAATGGAGTAGATTAATTTTAAGAAACACTTGAGCAACGTTGGGACCTACCTGACAGATTTGATCCGTGGTCATCTAACCATTGGCAGTTTGAATTATTTGTTTCATGCAGTGAGGTCCATAAATCAACCTGTTGCGCATTAAATCCGTCTAGGGGCGAACGTCTTTACTATGGTGTTGCGTTGAAATTTGGAGAGGGGTGTGCCGCCTCCTCAGGTTTCTTCCTCGTCATCTGATAACAGTTCAAAATTACGAGACTCGTCCTAAAGAAACCCTCATGTTATTTAAGGTGGGGCATTAATTTAATTAAACTGAAGAGAGGTTCATGAACCAACATAAATGTGTTAAGTACTTTTTAAATTCGCACCTTTGAAGTAGAAAGGATAATTTTCTAATAGCAAACGGAGGAAAGTAAATGATACCGAGGTCCTTGTCGCGAGCAGAAAGTTTTGCAAAAAGATCTTTAAACATAGATTCTTGCACCTTTCCCACAATCAATTCATATATTTTCTATTATTGCAGTTATAAATATGAATATATAAATGAACCCGGCAATATATTCACCTATCAAATTAACTCACTGATATAATCAGGGTTTTTTTAAAAAATTTTTTCTTTTTATTCTTCTTCTTGCATGCATGATATGTACTTCGCTACTCTGGCGAATTTTAATAACCTAAAAGTTTTACGTTGCATTTCGTGTAATTTAATCGGCAGCATTATAAATAGCTGCAGTTCTTATGCATGCAATAGAAATAAAGAAATATTGATTAGTTACGATGATATCTAAAGTAATGTGAAACAGTGATTCGTGTCTTTGATTATGTCATAATCTCTCAAGATTTTAATTCTGTAAATAACAAATATGAATTAAAGTCAATTTCCCACGGATCCTACCACACCCATTTGAGGTGGTAACGTCTGTATCTGAGATAGCTAGGTGCATACTCCATCTTTGTTCTTAAGCATAGATGCTTGTATTGTCAAAAAAGCACTTAGAAAGAAAATAGATATTTCAGCTAGCACGAACTGCATTAATGCTTTTATGTTTGTGTATATCAAGGAGTTTAAAATATATAATTTTTATGATTCATTGAGCTTCACCATAATACATCAATTGATTTAACTGAAACAATTATAATTAAATCGAATTATCGCTTAAATATATTTTTAAGAAATACTTTTGCAGGATAAATTTAATGCTACAATATTTTAATTAGTGTTAAAAAAATTATTATTTTCCAGATATTATTATTTTATTTTGGTTCATTATTCATATTTTACTATCTTATCTGTTTGCAACTGACATGGCAAGAGTGTCATTTTAATTGAATTACACATTAACTTTTGATTTCTGATTCAAATGTGTTTCCTTTTGTCTTTCAAATTTAAACTTGACTTTATGCCATCTTAAATCTGTCGAGATATGAAAATATATTTATAGTACATATCTCTCAAAGATCAAATTTTATTTTAAAATTTTTGAAAGAATTAATAACGCAATAAAAAAGAATTTTGCAGTCTCGAAAACTTTAACAAACTTTTCTTTACATTTTTACCTGTTGTATTTGATACTATCTGCAAAAATGATGAAAAAGACGATGCAGATTCAAAACATTTCATTAGAATTTAGTAAGTTTATTGTCTTTTGATTTATCATTATTAATCTTTATCATCTAGTTTTATTTTCTTGCTGTCACCTGGAGTCACCAATTTCTTTTAATTTTGAAAAAATTTCTTTACTGAATTTCTTTTTGTAATCGAAAAACGTTCGTGGGTGGAGAATATTTAAGATTCCTTGACCTGAATGAACAGAAAGTGTTCTTGAAATTCAAGCATTTTCAGGTAATCATATTCTCGGAAACCAACATTGTTCGAAGGCCCATCTCTACTTATGCCCTTGTCTGTCGAGGGCATCCCCTAAGTAGCCCTGGGGCCCCTGGACTGAAACTGTGCCGGGGAGAGCAGCACTCGAAAGCCCAAACGGATCAAAATCCTCATCATTTCCTGACCCCCTTTTCGGATCTGACCCCATTGTGTTGGCTTCCCCTTTGACAAAATGGCGGGCGTTCGCCCCCTTTCAACAATTCGTTGTCTGTAATCGGAGAAACCAGCAGAAGCGTTATTATCATTGTGGAACGGAAGAAGAGGTTGGTTTTTCTTTTTTTGCAAAATTTCGAGGATTTTTTTCCTCTTCCATTCCTCCTTTCCTACTTTATTATTTTATTGTTATTATTATTATTACTCTCGCCGCATCACTCCCTGCGCGGAAGGATTGATTTGGAGCCCTTTCATCTCTGCATATTATCATTGGGAGAAATGACTGTGGAGGAAGTCCCAAAGAATGGATCTGGGGTTTTTTTGAGGGGTAATCCTTTGGGGGTTGGGTGTCGGATTTTTTTCAGTAAGGTGGTTGTTTCGATTGCGGTAGGATTTCGGAATAATTTTTAGGCCAAGGATTGGGGAGTTGTCTGTTTTTCTTTCCCTTAAAAAAACTGAAAGTGGAGAATTTTCTCTTTTGGGCGGAAGGAAGAAAACATACACATTGCTTTTTTCTTCCAATTTTTTTTTCACTTTCAAGCTCATAAAATTTTTTAAAACTAATAATAATATTTGTTATAGTGCCTAACGGCTTTCGCCTTCTTTCACAGCTCATTCATCGTTATATATATAGGCAAAGACAGTCTTCGGACAAGTGCGGACGTTGCGGTTAACATTAAAAGACTTTTATTGTAAACTTGGAATGCCTTTAAAGACACACACACACACACACATTTTTCGTTTTTCCAACAATTGGCTTTCGCAGAGGGTTGGCTTCACAAATCTAGATTAATGCGACACATATCGGTTCCCAAGACTGATTGGCATTTGATTGTTGGAATTGCAATTCTGGGTTGTCTTTTTCATAGTAGTAATAGTCTATAATCAAACAATATTTTGTATTTCATTATATATATATATATCAAAAGAAACAAGAAACAAAAGACAAAAATTCAAAAACAGCCATGATACAGTGGCAAATATATATATATATATATATATATATATATAATAATAATAATAGACATATATATATATAAATAATAATACCTAATTTACTATATAAAACACATGTTTCCAATGGTATTCCAGTTGAATACCATTGAGATTCAGAAAGATATTGGCATTTTAGCGAGGTGAATTTCATCTTCACTCTAAGAGCAGCTAAATGATGAGGGCTTTCCTACAATTTGCTATTTTTGTTATTTATAATTTTTATTTATAATGCCTAATTTACTGCAATTTAAATAATGTACTTAATTTATAAGTGTATATGGGTATTCAGCATATTTCTAGCCTTTATACAATTCAATGTAACAATACGAAGATTCAAGTTTAATATCAATTTGTGGAAAACTCTCATCATTACACTTCTCTTCGAGTGCAACCGAAATTCACCTCGCTGAAATGCCGATATCTTTCTGAATCCTAATGGTATTGAAGTTCAGTTTTTATATAAGCTTCCCTATATATCTGGCTTTGAAATTATGAAAGAAAAATTATGCTATGCTTCGCGCATACGCGCAGTTAAAATTTATTTACTGCAAATACTCATAGTTCCTCGAATATTCAAGGAATTTACTTTCAATTTTAATATAATTCTTCGACAGCATATTGTCACGCATTCTATAAGTTTTTAAAAATTTGGTTGAAATCTCTGCATTTTATAAACAAAAAAAAAATCCCTTTTCGTCTTCATCGATTTCTGGTTGGTCCCCTAAATGCCCTCGTGACCAAATATCCGGTGTAAAATGTTAGTTCCCGCGATTGTATGTTACACGATTCTCCATAACTGATTTTGAACCATTGTTTTCGCAATAAGGACCATTTTACGAAAACGGTCCTTAATTTTTGTACACCTGTGTAGTTTTCTACGCCAAGAATATTTTTCACCCTCTGAGAATGCATCATTTTAGATTAATTCTGATTCTTTTCTGCCATACATCTAATTCACCTTTTCTGCCATATTTCAGATTCTTTTTTATTAATAAGCTCCTCATTATTGTTTGATATTTTAATTGAGATGCTTGATTGAACTGGGTTGAAAATTAATTGGTTGACAACTTTCACATGTCGTGCTTAACATATTTAAAAGTAAAATTAGGCGCATTTGATTTACAGAAGCATTTTCATCTTTGGCACTGAGTTCGTATCCCTTTCATTTCTTTACTTCGTGACATATGTCGGTCATTAATTTCTCATCATCCTGTTGTAGTACTACTATTTAGACCGTCATACACGATCATTCCACGTCAAAACCGATAGCCATTGTGAAAACCGGTGAGAACTGGCATGTCGTGGAGCGGAAGGTTGAGTTAATTGAGTTGAGTCATTCACAAGCGCTCCACTTCACGCAAATGACTTAGTGGCATTTCACGCCATTCCATTTTTTAGCCCATCCATTTAGACAAGAATACTTGACCGCTCCAAGTAACTCAAATCCATCACTCCGATCGCCTACTAAGCCTACTCTTAGCCTGGCCTTCAAGAAGCGAACTTCGGCTGGTTCCGATTTCCTTGTTGAACGTCTGGCTAAAGTACAGTGTATTGTGGTTTTCGCATTCGAAAGAGAGCCACCAAACCACCACCACCACTATCTATCTGTCGTATTTCCTCATTTATGGGCCGTTGTCCAAATAGAGTGCTGACTATTCAACCTTCCCCTCTACACCACTCCAATTTTCATCTGTTTTTCTTATTGACGAACGTTTTTGCGTGGAGTGGTCGATGATGCCCAGCCATGGATAATCAAACTGGCCGAATTTCCATCACTTTGTTCCATCTGGAATATGGGCTCAGTGAATGCGCGAGGGGACGGAGAGGTTTAAGATGTGTGGAGGGGGTGTATTCTAACAAAATGTTCACGGCGCGGCGAGGGTTGAAGTGAAGAAAGCGTGAAGCAGTCATCAATGTTCCTGCTAAATGAATGGGCTAAAAAATATATTGGCGTGGAGTTCCACCGCTCCATTTGCGTAGCGTAGAGTGATCATGAATACCGGCCTTTAACCTATTATGCTATGGAATGTTCACTATATTTCTAGCCGGCAGAAGCTGGGAAGCAGACTTTATGACAGCAGTAGTATGTTGGCGCAGGGTCCGGACAGCGAAGCTCGCTGATCGTTCAGAAGAGAATCTCTTTCGTCTGCTGTCCAAACTTGAAATGATAGAAAACGAAGTTTGCTTGTCATTGTTTAAGTCGAATAGAAGGTCTTCCAGACTTCATTAATCTGCTTTCCAAACTGGACATAATATAGCGAAGTTTGTTCTATATTATGCACTACTGAAAAGCCCACCTGTAAAATGACCTAAATTTAAACAATTTAGTTGCGTAATATATTGCTATAGAACGCTTTAACTTAATTAATGTTTGTTTGTGTATACTTGGGGAGTTGAAACTCGATTTCAGTACATCGTATGTTTTTAAAGGAAGTAATTTCGTAAGGAATTTCAAAACTGCTTTTATATGCAACAAAGTAGCTTTTAATCTATTTCGATAACGTAGAATTTCCAGAGCTCACTTCGGTACAATAGATTTTTTTCTCTTTTCAGATGATATCGCTATGTCGATTCCTCTGTAGCAAGTTACCCAATGAATGATATGATGTTTTCTTTCGTTTTGCCAGTAGTCGGTAAGTTTAATGATGATACTGCTTGTAGCATGATATTTTTTTTTCTCTTATGCAAACGAAGTCGCTCAGATTTTAAATCACAAGCATACTCAATCTCTGTGAAGTGCTATGAGCAAATCCTAGCATTTGAAATGTTAAGAAAATCCTTTTTTATTAGTTTTCGAGATCCATGTTTGCCTAATTACAGGTACCATAACGAACTAACCTTCTAACTTTCATTCAGTCTTTCTAACCTTTATGAATAGATAACACATCCGGTATCAACACAATCAAGCATTGGGTTTAATTTAAAACATTTTTTTATAGTCGTAGTAATTAACTAATAGAAAGGACAGATTTTTAACTCAATTTACCATGATAACATATAAAAGCAGATAACGTGTCTGAAAAAAAATCGAGACGTGAATGTTAAATATCTTTTCTTTGGGTTTTTCCAAGAACAGACAGATTTCCCTCCCATAAAACAAATAAATAAAGAAAATATCATTTATAACACTTTGCAAACTTTCTTCTAAGAGAGGGAGAAGAAAAAACCGGTACCAGAAATCATCTGACCTTTTGAGTTTAATTTAAATCAACAGCTCCCTTCAGACTGAAATCTTATTTCAACACCTTCAATAAAACGAAAAGTTACATTTCATACAAACAAATCAAACTATAAGAATAAAAAAATTATGCAAATATGATGCTCGTGTTAACAAGCGAAAAATCACGTTACCATTTCTACTTTTGTAGCAGCAATTTATTCCTCTGAATTTCTCTGCAATAGAAATTAAATTGGAATAACCGAATTTTTCGTAGTCTAGTAGTAATGATAATTGGAAAGTACAAAGGAAAAACGATGAAGGCCCAACTTTTATAATCTCACAGGAAGAGGAGGACAAAATTTTCCAGTCTCCTGCATACGTAGCCAACAATGTTAACACAATTAATTTTATTTTAATTAAATTTTAAAGTAATACAACAAATCATGAGGTGTCAAAAATTGATTTGAAAAGGAGTTGTTCCGTATTTATATATTAATATTTTGAGCAGATAAAAATATAATGTTTTGAAATGTCAGACAAAAGTGGAAAAACTACCACGAAAAATGGTTTGGCTTAATCTTCTGCTATACTACTTCATAAACAAAAATGTCCTCTTCGTTCTCACGAATCTCAGCAGCTAACAGCGAATAACCTTGCTTCAGGTTTAACCAGGAATGTCTTTAACTGTTGGAGATCCTGAAACTTCGCTGATGGAATTGGTAAGGATCTGTCGCATAGCATCTTCAGTGATTCTTATGTCTGTTGCCTTTTACCCTTTTCCGGGGCTTTCCCTACAATCTAAGAACTAGTGTAGCCTCCAAAAAAAGTGCCACAATGAGTAGGGTAGACCAGGACTAGTTGGCACGTTTTCTCTTCATTTTTTTAAAATGTGAATTCAAAATTATTAAAAAACTTTTAATCTGACACTATCAGTGTATATTCAGAAAGAATTCGCCTTAGTAAAATTTGAATATCAGTATTAATCTAAAACCTCGAACTGACACCAAGTCGTTTGGGCCAACCTGCCCCGACTGCGGGGTAAGTTGGCTCTCTACTAGTATAAAGCGACTATCACAAACCATCCTTCCATATTATTATATTTTATTAAGTTAAGTAACACAGTTGTGTTATTATCGACATTATGTGTATTATATTCAAATTTGACGCATTTCTACTCAATGGAAACTGAGATACATTTTTCATGTTCATCGTCAAATAGTACTTTACAGAAGCGCCTCCTTTTGTGTAATTATCAACAAAATTGAGTCCGCATGGTTTTTCACAACAAGTGTCTTGTATACTAAATCTGGTAGAATTCCATCCTACATATTCTATTTCTTTGATGTACATCCTGAAAACCCCTGTGTAACAGCGCCACTGGGCATGTTAATCCGCTGGTCCAACATGCCCCATGCGAAATGGGCCAACTAATCCCATATCGCCATTTTTGTTTGTCATGAGTGTAGGGGTTTATTCTGAAAGCATTTCTATAAACAAACAAGGCCTATAGTAAAAATGAACAATTATATTTATGAATATTATTTATCAAAATGGAAATTGTAAAATATAAGCAAAGAAAAAGACGATTATTATAAGTGAGGAAATTTACTCAGCTTAGTAAAAATAGGAAAATTCAAGATTGTTCTTTAATGGACGATGCTTCTTCAACGACGCTGATGTGGAAGAAGAAAGACGGGACAATACACACTTATCTGGACTGACAGCGTTAAATACTGGAAAGTTTAAAAAATATCACGACTGGGCCAACGTGCCCCTATGGCCAACTAATCCAGCTCTACTCTACCTCATCAGTTTCCCCCTGAGAGCGCTGAATCTCATCGTTTATCCCCGAGTTGTCCAATACTGAAACGTGTAATTCTGATGGAATCTTATCATCCTTCCTATTTTAAACTAGAAGTCATAAAACTACATCCATCGAGCTAACAGATGGCTCTGAGACCTCAAAATCAGAAAAAAAAGACCCTCGTCGCTCTTCCTCTCTATCCTTCAATTGTTATTCGTAGGGATTTAATTATTTACATTGAAATAAGGCACATTAAAAATAAAGTATTTGAACAGAACTTATCTTAAGATTTCAATAATTGATATTATTTTTAATGAAATTCTGCATTGAAACTGAAATTACAGGACGTGGAATTATGTACAGAAACGTGGTGTAAGTACCACAAATGAAATTTAATCCATGTAGTTCGTTGTATTCTTATATCAGACAAGCGTTTTTACCGTTCATTTATTTAGTCCAAAATCTGATACGGATTTAAACTTTTAGCATTAAGTTTCATCCGCCTAGGTTGATGCATTTCCGAGTCATAAATTCATATTTACACGGTTAGGCAGGCAGACAGATAATTTACTCATAGACGGAATCAATCCACATTTTGATACGGATCAACAATTTTGATGAAAAGATTAAGCGCCAAATTTAATTTATCCAGCTCGGTTTTTTTTTTAATTCTTTTTAATTAACGTGTTCAGATACGGGCAGATCGATAGGCAGATAGATAATCTGCCCGTTGACGAATTTTGTTCAAAATATGACACAGATTTGCAATTTTAGTCAAAGAACAATATACCGAAATTCAGTCATCTGGCTCTTTGAGTTTTATAATTATTTTTAGAGTTATTATAATCATGTTCGCAGAGGCTCAGATAGAAGTAATTTTAAAAAATGGACCCAGGGAGGTCTAAAGCGTGGAGATTCATCAAAACCGCGATTTCGAATTTTGTGAAGATTGCTTTCGCTATGTATATTTTATATGAGAAAGTCAAAAGTGAGTCTAATTTTTGATCTGATTATCACTATAGTTGCGTGGTAGACAATGTCCTTCATTTCTTTTAAAAGGCCTGCGCTTTAAAATTTAAACACTTTTCACTTCTTTTTAAATATCGCCTCCTTTATCGAATTATTTTTCCACCGAATTATTTTGTTTCTTGCTGTGAATAGCTTTGGTAATGTGAGCTAAACGCCAAATTTAACTAGGCTGTAAATGAAATGATATTTGTGGCCCTAAGAAAAATTAATGAAATTTGGGATGTTTCCAAAATATTGGGAAATTTACAGATTTTTCAAGCAGATCCAACGATTTTCGTAAATCATAAAAAAGAAATGAGAAATCAACAATTTAAAAATTTTACTCAGTTTTACCAGCGAGTTTCCTGTATTTAATTGTGCATTGAAGAAAGACTTTTAGTTTGTCGTGTGATTAGCGCGATGTTAAATATATTGTAACTATGCTGAATCATTGATTTATTATAAAATGAAATTCATAAAGCATTAAGGAGATTCAAATAGCCTTTTCTTATAATTTTTTTTAATGGCTGTCACTTATAATAACCCTGATCAAAGCAAACAAGCCCCTACCTGACCGAAGCCGCACTGTACAAAAGGCAATCGCCCACCGCTAGGCGGCCCCACTCAAAACCAAAAACACAGGCGACACTTGTCGGTGGTAGTGATTAGGCCGCCGACTCAGCGCCTAAACCACTAGTCAGTGCTTGTTGGTTGGATTACAGAACATAAGTCAACAATTTGTTCATAAATATGAGCCAAATAAAGCATAG
Source organism: Araneus ventricosus (assembly GCA_013235015.1). NCBI lineage: Eukaryota > Metazoa > Arthropoda > Arachnida > Araneae > Araneidae > Araneus > Araneus ventricosus. Next base: position 236,192 of record BGPR01000445.1, read on the forward strand.
ATGTATTTACAACAAGTGGTTAAGTATTGTCTTGTTCCTCAATTAAGGATAATAGCAGTCTTTCAACCATTTTTTCTGCTCCATTTCTATACACTTGACTTTTCATAAGTTGGACCACATTCCAATTTGACCAATTTAAAGGCCAATTTTCTCTTATTTTATTCCATAATTTACATTCGATAATCATGTCTTTCACTGATTCGATTTCTTGGCTCAACGACACATTAGAGTTTTCTGAAAAAATCCACTTTGGTATTCACCAAAAACACCATGTCCACTGCATATTTGATTTAGAAAGAAGTTATCCACTAATATTTTAAAAGTTACATGACTAAAAAACATTTTGGTCCAAGTCCCTTTTTGGAAGAATCCCATCCTTCTTGCCATTTGATCATTATTTCTTTCTTGACATCATTTTTTGGTCGGACGCAAGATCTATTAAATTTATAATCGATGGTGTCTCTTGCGGTGGCCTCTTTGGCAAGTTCGTCAGCTCGCTCGTTTCCGAATTGGCCCTGGTGGGCCCTTACCCAGCACAATTCGATGCTATTATTCACATTTTCTTTGGTAGCATTTATTACCTGTCTCTTTTCATCCAATGAGTTAAGAGCCATCAGGGCCGAGCGAGAATCTAAAAAAATTCTGACTTCCCTTAAGTTCTTCTCACGAGAGTAGGCAATGGCCTCCCTAAAACCGAAGTTCCATCATTCAGTCTAAATTGACTATTTTTAATCTAAACACCATCCAAAAAGTAAACAAATGCTGCACCCACTTTTTGATCAATTTTTGACCCGTCCGTAAATCTGTTGTTACCTTTTACGGTGTAGTCGTAAAATTGCCATTTTACCCTCTTCACTTACCATAGGGGGATTCAACTCTGATAATCAAAATTCCAAAGACCTTCTGTTTCCATTTTAGTCTTACGAAGTTGAGCTTCATCAAGAATATATTTCTCCATAGCGGCCCTAATGTCCAATGGGAAACATTCTGCTAAAACTTGAACTGCCTCATTTGAAACAGTTCGTTAGGTCCTTGTTATTCCCAGCACAGGAAGTCTCTGTATCTGAATTAGCCTTTTATTTAATTTAACAATATCCTATACAAATCTGCACTCCATATAGAATCCTATTTTCTGTAACAGACAAATATATCTGTTTCACATTTATCTGACGATAAGACCCCAAGTAGCCAGGGCAATTCTGGGCAATTTTTCATTAAAATTAATAATCTTATCATGAAATTCCTTTAAATGGGGCATAAAAGAAAAGTTTGTGTCGAAGTACAGTCCGAGATACCCCAGTGACCTGATGTAACTCAATCTTTTATTATACAATTTGATTACTGGAAGATGAGCAATTGTTTTTCCACATTTAAACACAGTGTATTTACATTTATTAATACTAAAACGTAAGTTAAAGCGACTTAATCATGATTCCATAACAGCCATGATTGGTTCAGAAATATTGGAAAAATGAGAGGAGGCAGTTGCTTTAATCAAAATCGCTATATCGCAGGCGTATGCCTGAATCTTTATATCTTTACATTTGGCAAACTTTTTGGAAGCCTCCACGAGTAATTCGTTAATTACTAGCAACCACAAGGGTGGTCCAGAATTGGATCCCTGTGGGACTTCCTGCTTATACTCCCAGGTGATCCCCTTTGACAGTAATACCGTTCGATCTGTCAGAAAATTTTGCAGTACCCTCGAGATCTTGGGCTTAATCTGATTCTTCACCAAAAGTTGCTTCACATGACTCCAACTAATAGAATTAAAAGCATTCCAGCAAAATCATGTATGCAACCAATTTATCTCCTTTGGCCTCCTGTACAAATTGTGAAGCTTGTTGAAGAGCGCTTGTAGTGCTTAAAAACCTTCTGAAACCATATTGATTGGGATCCAGTATTTTCTGATCCTCCAAGAAAAACATCAATCGGTTTGTAATTAGCTTATCGACACCTTCCCCCAAACAGGGAGAAGGCAAATTGGTCTATATGATTTGTAATTTGTTAAATCCTCACTCGTCTTAGGAATTAGAAAAATATATTCACATTTCCAACATGTCGGGAAGTAACTACTACTAAAACAGATATTCATACGTCTCACAAACTACTCCCTATCCGCGCAGAATATTTCGTCAACAAACTCCGCTGTCCATCCGTCATACCCTGGGACTCCATCCTTTTTCATAGAATTGATACATGATTCGATCTCATCCGAAGTAAAATCTGGCGTAGTTGTCTTCTTGCAAATCTACGTAAACCCAATCATCTTCATTAATCTCTGGAAAATTACTTCATTATTATATAATCGCGACTGTCATAATGCGTCTCTATATATGATCCATCTTCTTTTTTAATCTTATCTAATTTTATTTCCAGTCTCTTATCCTTGATAACATTTTTGATTATTCCTATCTGATTCTTCTATATTACTTTTTCCAGGAAGGCTCTAAAGCAATCTTTTTTGGCTTTCGGGATTTTCTTTTTGTATTTTGCTTCTTCCTTTTAAAAGATTTCTCTTCTCCTCAATCTTTCGTTTTCCTCTTTAACTCTATTGTATCTCCTTCTTAGTGCTCGCACTTTACTCCTCATGATTTCAATCCGGTTATTCCACCATATTGCGCTTTGTCTATCTTTACCGAACGTTTTCTTTCGATTCATTTCAAAAATCAAGTTAAGGCCTTCATAGAATTCCTTTATCATCTCATCAATATTGTCCCTGGACACTTCAATTTCTTTAAAAGACTGCAAAAGATAAAGATCTCTCCTGAAATCCAATATTTTTAATTGCTTGACTTTCCATCTTCTCCCCAAGTTTTTCTTAAACCTCTCTATATGCCAGTTATATGTGTCAATTTATCATCACTACACATCTCATCCGAATTGACTTTCCAGTCCGTAATTTCCTCTCTATCAATATTCTTCGTGAATTTAAGATCTATACAGTTAATTCCCCTAGAACTGAAGTTGGAGTAGAGTCTGGATGATTGATCAATGACAAATCTTGTCAGTAAATGAACTCTAAGAGTTCTTCTCCACGAAAGTTAGTGACCTAGGTCCCCATGCGGTACTCTTGGTGTTGAAGTCTCCATTGGCTATAATTTTTTGATATCTAAATCTCTGCACAACACTTTCCATTTTGATTATGTAGTTCGTAAGATTAACGTTTGGTGGACAATATACACACATAAACAGAACATTTACACTCTTAAAATCAATATTTAAAACTACCAAATTTCTTTCTATCTTGACGGGAATAAAATTCAATGGTTTTTTTTTATTAAGATAGCTGTCCGTGGATTACCCGCTTGGTAAACCACGTTGAAGTCATGCGAGAAAAATAACACTGATCAAAAATTATGACATCTTGCTTTCCCTCATTGGACTAACTCTTGACTGTAATCGAATTTACTGATAAGAAAATATAATGCAAACTTTAAAAACTGTAATACCCTTCTATATTAAAAAATTAAAGGTTTTACAGTTAACTAGTAACTAACGTTTGCATTACATTATTTCATTTATGCAAGTGTCAAAATGGCTACCGTGCAGCTGAAGGCACGTCTCTGATTCTACGAAAGCAAATCAATTGTAACAAGCAGTTGAAAGAATTATTCAGTTAGAGTATCGAAATTGTCAGTCTTCATGTAAGAACTTCATCAAGCATTAATATGAGAAATTAAAGGAAACAGGAAATGTGCAACAGTTAGGGATGCTTTCACTCCTTAAGTTGTTACATTATCGGATTTTTTGAAAATTAATTTTTGAAATGGGTCCAATAATTTATGACCACCCTGTATTTTGTTTTACTACCTCGTTCTACCAATAGAAATACCCGGAGTTTTAGAATCCCAAAATCATGCACTTCCACCCACCGCAAACTGGCATCGTTCTGTATTAATTTTTGTTTTTAGAACAAACACAGAAAGTTGCGATTTTGTCTCAAATCGCGAAAGCCCAAAACATACATTGATGAATGTTGCTGAATTCATAGATCTATAATGAATACTACAGTGTTGTCTAAACGCAATAATGATGATTATATTCTTGAACGTTTACTTATATTAGGATGTTTCGAATATTTTTATTTATAAATCCAATAATTTTCAAACTGTCAGTTGAATTGGAGCCGAATTAGATATTTTACTGAACACAGATTTATGCATTTCATGGAAGTTTTTCATATCAAAATGTTTTACATTTTAATTACTTAGGTATCCATACATTGTATTATAGAGCTAATAATTCTTTTTTGAAAATGAAGAGTTAATAACAGATAAGTATTATAACAAAAGGGTGGTAACTTAAATTTACACAAATAATCAGACCATTTCGTTATTGTGTCTCATGCAACTAGTTATAGTAATTACTCTGTATGTAAAGGTATAATAGCACATCGGATTTAAGGATTTATCTTTGTGAAAGAAAAGTAAATATACTGCTAAGCACATTTTATGTATTAACACAAAATCACTTGTTTTCCCAGCATGAGGATAAAAATTTTACTGATGCGTAAATGCTGTTATAATGCGTTAAACTCGAAAGTAAAAGAGAGATCATACATTATTTGAAAAACTGTATTGTAACCAGAAACTCCTTGAAAACCGTTAGAATAAAATGTCATTACATATAAGTAAACAGTATTCAGGAGTAGTTCTTTACATTCAAAAAGGATAATACAAACGACAAAATCTTCCTTTTTAGGTAGGATTCTTAAAAAAATATCCAAAAGGAATTTCAATAAAACCTGAATCACTTTCAGCTGGGCTAAGAACTATCTTTTCACCAAAATGTTTACAAACACTTTGCTCCAATCTTAAGCCATCAATAAAAAACATGAATGCGGGTCACATTCCCTTTTGAAAGATTAAAATAAACCACCTTGCAGGGCATTAAACGTAAAAAAAATAAAGCAATGAATCTTTAAAAGCCCTTATTAGCGTAAAGCATAATTTATATCCACCAGCATTACTTCTTGCAAGAAAGACTCTGGGAGGATCATTGACCCAGCTATTAAAAAGCAAACCCATCCAGGCGATGGCTAAGTACCCAGATTACAGTCCCAAATCTCCACTGGGGCATTAAGCCGATTCCATTTCTGGATCCTCCCATCCGCGAATTATGGATTCTAGCCCCCTCTTATGAACAAGAGGACCCCATTCCCAGCGTGAGCCCAGGATATCATCCACCTCTTCCAATCCGCTGGTAATCGCGAGTCCAGTTCCAGGGTGCTATTATTGGGCATTGGGTGTCCCTTTTCATCCGGCACCCCCGTCACCCCCGCAATTACCAGGAGGGGGTCACCGGCGATGCTCTTTTTTGGAAAAGGGTCCCCGACTGACCCCTGACCCTGTTCACGGGTCGAGGAATAAGGAGGCTTTGTAGTTGACAAAAGATGCCTGATCCTATTCTTCCTCGTCGTCTTTGTGGATGTTGGACTTCCTTCAAAGATCGGACAAAAGAGACGGACCCAGCGATCTGGACCTTGTTTACGACTTGGAAGCAGCTCGATCAACAAGGCCCAAGTCCGATTTTTAACGCGTTTCGATTTCTCGAGATAGGAACAAATCTGAGAGTGAAATCGGATTGCATGCATTCCATTGTTGAGTTAGTTGATTCGCCGCCCCGATCAGAAATGTGTTTTTCTCTCTTTCTTACTTAAAAAAGGAAGACCGCACCCATTGCTTTTTTGCAGAGTCCAACAAAGCAAAAATGCCACGCTGGATTGACGTAATTGCTTTCTTCCTAGCTAAATCACTGCTGAGAAAAGCAGATGCTTGATTTGATAATCAGGTTTTGCATCATTGCAAATATCCTTAAAAGGAAGGTATGGACGTACAGCGGAAAATTTAAGCTGTTGCAATACTACCTACCACGCTTTTAATTAAATATCAAGAATACCCACTTTCAATGCATACCTTTTACCATGTGTTTAGTGACCATGTCTCATATATGGTTGATCTTAATAAAATTATCTTTGGCAACAAATTCATTTTTTTATATTTTTTTGCGTCAATTTTTCGCGACGAAAAATATATTTTATTATATAAATGCAAAATGCGCGTGAGAGCAATTTAAGGATCTAGACTTATCAGAATTGTAGAGACATATTTTAGTAAAAGTTACTACAAACTTGTTCTGAAATTAGCCTACATTTTCCTTTCCTATTAAAATGTGCAGTACATAAAGGGTGAAAATCAACGCAATTAACTCTCCAAGAAATGGTGTACTTTCCTTGATTTGCCATTTTTTCGACTCTCTTTCTTTAACTTACTTACAAAGTAACACTTTTTTTAAAAAATTTAAAACCCACACCTGTCCAGCCTACCTGAAAGGGTGAAAGGTCTATAGCAGTGACAAAGCTACACGTACCTTTCTATGGACATTATTCGATATAGAGTAACATTAGTTTGTGGCTTTCATCTTCTAAAATATTGATTTGTTTTAAACTCATCCCGAATAACTGCTGGTTGTTCTTTCCATTGATTTGTTTAGTTGGAAATGTATTTAAAAAGAGACAGAAGCAAAAAAATTTCCTGTCATTTCTCTTACTCCTATTAGCATATAACATTGGTCGATACGTCTGCGATGTAATTCGATATTTTGAATCCTATACAGTCTATTGAAGATAACGCAGCAATATTGTAGAGCATTTTTTGCTAACAGGGATAAAATGTTACTACAAGAGATAAACAAAATAGTAAAACATTCTTAACTGAATTTGTCTACTATCTTAACATTATTTAGATGTTCTAAAAAGTGAAAAGATTTACTTATTTTATTTATGATTTTTTTAATATGCATACCCAGAATTTAAAGAATTGACTAAAAGCTTCTCTGTTATATATATAACATATTAATTTCGAACTCTATTTATAATCAACACTGAAAATATGTGCTCATCTCAGAAGCAGCAGATTTGACACAAGTTGACATCACTATAAAAATATAGGCACAAGTTGTAGTAGTGCAATATGTATGTGTAATCCTAGATCAGGTGGACGAACCTACTACGGCATTGCAGATATTGCTTAACTTGTCACAATTAATAACCTAAACAGAGAGTCTGCATAGATTATTTTTATTTAATAGTTTTATTGTCATGTTAGCACAGCGATATTTTCGGTTAAAAAATTACATTCTAAAGGAAAGAACTTATTTTTGTGTTTAAAAATAATTTTTTCTCCCCGAAAAATATTTCAATATGATGAATACAGCGTAGCATTTTGTTTCAAATTTATGCATTGAGGGGTTTTGTTTGGCATTAATATTCATTTTAATAAAGATATAAAAGAATTGCAACTCACACAATGGAAGCAAGTGACAAAAAGTTACCGTCGCTAAGTGGCATAAAATTAATTCTCTGAGTTACCTTTTATTATTCAGATTTTTACTTTTTAATCGCCAATGGAGGAAGATATTTTTGCTAAATTAAAAGGAGTTATTTTGCAGCTAGAGAATACTTTTTTTATTTATAACTTACACTTCATAAACAAGACGTGTTTGCTATCATTTTATGGTTATCATTATGAAAATTTAAGTAAAATCATGCCCAAAGCCTGTTCATGTCTAGATTGTTCTCCTCTTAAATACTTCTGGCCTTGAAAATATGTCTATATCATTTATCACCCGATCTGACTAGCATGTTAAATCCATAACTCAATTTGCTCGCCAAAAAATTCACGGCTAAGATAAAACAAACAAAGGTGAATGAATAGTTTAGTGCATTTAGACTTCTTGTCAGACTACGCCTGATACAGGTAACTCAAGTAATGGAAAGATCTAGCACCTACAACTAAACAAACCTTTAAATGTGCTTGTGATAAATAGCCTTTTCTTCGATTGTTGATGAGTCCCATCTATCCATCATCGTATCAGAAAACAAAAGGAAGAAGCAATAAAATGGGTGAAACGACTTTTTAATTTCAAATCACCCTGTTGGAGGTCATTGGCGAAAAATGATTTCAATTAAAATTGGCCACGGTTGCTGTCGGGAGGAATATCAATGAGAACCACCCACTGGCGGCGGGACCTTCACAAGTAAGTGGTTCCCAACCCCCCACAGAGCTCTGTTTAAAAAGACAATTTAGTCTGAGATCGTTTTGCTAAAAATAAAAGGGTGTTTTCATTGGAAATACGAAAAAAAAAAAAAATGAAGGACAATAGAGTGAAAACTTAAGAATATCTTGTCCTAAAAATTTGAGGGTTTGATAAAATTGTGCTTCACCTGAGAGATTTTATGTCCAGTTATGTCCATTTATTTAGTGTTCATCTCAGCGTTCTACGAAACTGGTACATTCTGGAGAATTACGAATCATCGCATTATGAAAATAAGATCAGTTAGTTAACTATTCTTCATTTAGTATTAATACTGACCCAAACTATCTCTGTACTGAAAAGTCACTTCCTGATATATCTAAATATTAAAAAAAGAGTTTACTTAAGATTTTTCTCATTGAAAAACCATTGCTTTTTCACAATATTTTCTTTAAAAGCACAAAGCTGAACTGCTATGAAACTTTATACTGGTACTAAGGAAGATTTTTCGATACTTGGAAATTTATTATGATTTTACCAAAAATTTTAGAGCATTCATATTTTGTTAAAATAAAATTTCGATGCTTTTATTTTCATGGTGATTAAGCATAAGTACAGTAAGCTTGCAACGTTGATGTCGTTTTTATTATCCAAACACTGCTCAAACTTCGGAAATGTCCTTCCAGGATCATTAATCTAAAAGTCAATTTCGGCTGAAAGAATCTAAAAAAATCAGTTTAAACTTCGTAAATAAATTGTACAGAGCTTTCAAACAAGAGCTTTGAAAAATGTTATCTTAATGGGCTATCGTACAGTTTTTATATGAGACAATTATCTGACCAATCAACTTTTAGTAGATTGTAGTCTATTGTAATAAAAAAATATTTAATGTGTGCATCATTTTGGAAACACTGGTACTATTCAAAGGAAGAATATATATCTTTTGAAATAAAATATACTAGGAGCAATATGCGTTACATTTATAATATTGCTGCAATTAGGTTGGTGATACAACCACAGAAGAAAAGATTAAATATGTGGGAACTGCTAAAACTTAGATTCTAATGCATAATTAATGATCCTGAAACTTGTCCAGCACAGTACCCTTAAAAACGAAGTTATTGCTCTGATGGATGATGCAAGCCATTCAAAATTCATTTCACGTTTATCGAAAAATATAACCAGAAAACTAAATGAGGCTGAAATAGCTACAAATTTCGGAGCATTAAATGATCTTCACTCGGCTCTTATGTCATTCCCACGCCACAAATCAAAAGAAATGTCACAGGTGGCCGCCTCCGGACTCACTCTGCGATGAGTGATATTGAAGGTAATTGACAAAATAATAAGCGGATAGAATTTCATATGATTCATAATTAATGGCTGGAGTCTCCCGACGTCCATTCAGTCGTCAATGAAGTCATTGAATAAGCATTTATCTCAGAGAATTTTCAAAATATTTTTCTCGCTTAAATTAATTATTTATGAAATAAAAAAATTAATAAAAACGTTGGAATTAAATTATAGAATTAATCTTGTAGTGTGCAATGTTAGAAAGGTATATATATACAATTATATTCGTGGAATTTCGAATGAAAATGTTGTCAAAGGCGTGGTAGCAGATTGCGTTGGTTGATAATATTTGATAGTTACTTTAGATAGTGGTTTGAACTGTCGATTATTTATTCACTTTTAAAGGCGTGCCTCCTATTTATGCCACGGTTTGAGGGAATCCGTTAAAGTGGATGTTTCACAGACCTTATGGATATAATTTAGCTTTTTCATCTAATCAAAAAGCTGAAGCTTTATAGTCAGTTGGGTGTAGTGATAATGAGAGTTCGGTGTTATCCTGACTGCCGAAAATTATCCAGACGAATTATAGGATTCAATCTAATTATCTGGATTATAGGCGTTCTTATATCAAAGTTTCATCGATAATTTAACATCTGTAAATCAATAAAGCTATCCGATATCCTCACATATGAAGATTATCAAAAAATGCCATGCTTTAATGTCAATCATTAATGTCAATCAATTGAAAAGTTACAACACTTGCAGAATTAATTATTTGCAGCAAGCGAGGCTATGTACAGAATATATGCGTCACTCGAAAACGTGGGAAGCGAAAGGGTCAGAAAGCGATGCCTAACTTCTATTAAATGAAATTTCAGCATCTCAAGATAATAGTATTAATCACAAGTTACAAATCAATCTCTCTTTAAAAAATATTAATGGAAAATATTCTCGCAAGTATTAAAAATATAATAAAGAAATAAATTAAAACTTCTAAATGAAAGTTTAACTCAGTGTTAAATTTCTTCCAGCTTGGAAGTTCACACTTTCCAGCATTTTCCAATTCAATATAACAATGTGAGCAAGTATTTATTACTAATTTAGAACAGTTTAATTTTGTGAATAATCATGTAATTAATATCGACGCAAATAAAGAAACATTAATAGAAATAGAGGAATAATGGAAATCGAGGGGGAAAATATCTGTATCTGATGAGAAATTTGTGGTTATTTAGGAAACTTTGCACTATTTAAACGGAGTAACTCTGCAATGGGATGTCATCCTTTCATCATAATTTAATATATTCAAGCAGTTCATAAGCGTAATGAGATCGTACCAAATTGTTGACTACGTTTGTTCAATGCGTGCACAATATCCGTGTATTTTTTCACCTCCTGTTACCACCATCTTTAGTAAGCTCAATAGCTTACTTTTGCTTGTTGCATTTCTTTCGCTTTATATGTGTTAGCTATGAGCAATCTACTGCAGCATATTTCTATCTCTACTAATAATAAAGGAGAATATAGGTGTGTGTTGGCGCTCTACAGGGCAAACCGCTGGGCCTAGAGCTAAGAAATTTGACTCAAATATTGGTGGTTGGGAATGTGCACAACGGTGGCGTTTTCTTTATTTTGGAAATTTTAATTAATTAAAAATTTAGCTAAATTTCGGCGTTCTTCCTTGATAGTTTCCGAAAATATAAGAGCACAAAATTTTTTTTGCACCGAGAGAAATGATATCAATTAATTCTCTAATTTAATCAATTTTTAAATATATTTTAGACACAATTTACAACAGTACTTTTCATTGTTGCAAGGAGAGTCAAACCGTTTTCATTGTTTAAACAAATATTTAATTACGTGACTTTTTCAACTGTTGAAGGCTAAGGTAATATCCTAATTAAATTATTCTATGAAATCTAAGTCTCTTATAAAATAGTAAGCGTATTTGGGAATACATCCAATAAACTGAAAGATTAAGGTTGCTATGTATTAATTCTTTTATAAGCATGTGTTAATCCAGATAAGATGTTGCTGGACATAAAATGTGTCACACTATTTTAATGTTGAAATCAAATACAGATTTTGCATGAGGACCGAGAAACTGGAGTTGGCGCCGGAAGCTTGCAATTAGATGTTAGATGGCAAGGACAGTTACTTGACTCCATTACGAACCTTCCTGTAAACTATGGACAGAACAGGTAAAAAAGCTACTAAAAGAACACGGGTTAAATGTCTATCACAATTTGAAGTTTAAAATTACTTTGTTAAGGGAACCATGAATATCAAATTACAATTGAAATTATAATCCCGACGAACAAGCTAGTCGCCGAAGGCGGCTAGTTTTTAATATACGCTATATACATGTCAAAGTCCAAAAATAATGCTATTTTCAGTTATCCTCCAGTATCCGAGTGTCCTGAGTCGTGTGCTGAATGATTCCACCACTCCATTACAAAATAACTGCAATGAACCGTTCGCACAGTCAACCGCCTCGGGTATTGTAGAGCAAGCAAGGCCAGATTTCCCATAGGGCCAACCTAGGCTATGGCCTAGCTAGGAAGCCGTTAGGGGCGCATATGCAGAAGAAACAACAACCAAATATTTACAAACTTTTCAATATAATTTTGAAAAGACCATATAAAATGATGTTTTTGAAATTTCCATTCGTTACATTAAATATATTGAGAGATACATTTTTTCGTCTTCTCTGAACCTTACCGTCTCTTGTACTTGCACTTCCTTGCATTGAAATCGATTTAATCAGATCTGTCCACTTCAATGACCCTTTAAGTCTATTCACACGACTGTAAGAAATTCGATGAAGTATTTTTGCAGGTGTTAATGTTGTGTAATTTCATAAGCAGCGCAATTTTGAATTAAAAATTTAATGTGGTTCAAATTATCAAGATTGTATTCAGCGATTATATTCTTCAAAGAAAAATTATCGTATATTAAATTGAAAATTATATATTAACTTTTTTAAGAGGGGACGCTTAAATGGTTTGAATCTGAAAATCAGATTGCGTAGAATTTTCTGGTGAAAGTACCCTCTAGAAAAACTAGAAACAAATATTTTCTTACTGAAGTCATATTAATGTTTATGAATTGTGATTAATTCTTTTTTTCAGTACTTATTTATGTTTTCAGAAGATGGAAATTTAACATATATACGAATTTTTTCTCAGCTGTAATATATACATGTTCTTAAGAAAGAAAACCTTTCTGCAAATATTTTCTATTCAGGAATGTAGATAAATGTGCTGGTGATGTCCTTTTTTTTACCCTTTATTCACATGCAACAAAGACAGCACATGAGAATATTCACTTTTATTACCCTCGGTCTTTTATTCGATCAGCTGATTCAACACCTTCATAATCTTTCAATATCTACCTTCTTCCCATTTGATAATTTTCAGAATGAAAAAAAGATATTTTGTGTCAGCTATGATATTTTTGCATGTGTATTTATTTTAGAATTCCAAGTAAAAACTGCTTTTATTTTGGATTAAATAGATCTTCAGATCAACGATATTTATCTTGCTAGAACTTCACTGAATGCGTGAAAAATCGAACTTACAGCTATTTCTTGAATATCATCTTCCCTGTCTTACAGACCTAGAAACCCTTCACTCCATGTCCTTTACAATAAGTTTATGTTATCTAAGAGAAGACAGCGGCTAAATACTCATTTACCGGGCCTATGAACAGGGCCTCATTTTCAGGACCAAAGTAGCGTAATGGTAAGGTCTCGACTTCTCGGTCTGAGGGTTTTAGGTTCGAAACCCAGTTCCACTTAATATCCGCCGCGCATGCCTGTCTGGTGCACGTTAAATTTGAGTAGTGGGCGAAACACCCTCTCGCTGATGTGATGCGGATGTTTGGAGCGGGGGCTGCCAGCTCAGGTGTCGTCCTTATCATCGGACCTAACGCCACCTTGAATCCGCGATACCTATGACTACTAGAGTCACCTCATCGGTTTTAAATGGGCACAAGCAGTGGCGGTTTTCTGCAGAGGCGTTAGAGACGCCCGCCTCGTGCCTTGAGAATCTAGGGGGCCTCAAAACGTATTTGACGTGCCTCGTAGTGATAATCTGACGGCGAATTTGCTACATTCGGTAGGGGGAAGGGGCCTCAAAACAATTTTGAGCCTGTGGCCTGATATTGACAAAATCCGCCTCTGGGCACAAGATGGATAAAGCACGAACACCAAAGCCGACGCCCCCCACAACCAAACGCCCGAACCAGTTTATTGAAAAACAAAATTTACAAAACTATTGAAAATTTCTAGATATGTATAGAATTAAAAATGAGTCATACCAATAAAAAATGAATAACATATAACACAAAAGCAGTTCAAACAGTTCTATCTGTTCAAGATATTTCACTGTATCAGTCTTATTCAAAACACACTAAAACAATTAGCTGTTGGGTCTTGAACATTTGGTTGATGACACTATAAATCTGGTTTAAACAGGAATTCATATTCATGAATATGTTTGATTTTTCCATGAAAGTTGATTCTACATTCTTAAACCATTGATCTTGAAATTGCATGGCAGGAATCTTCATATGCCATGATAAAGTAAATATGATTGAAGTAGCATAGTGCAGAGGGATACCAATTACTCCATAATTGCAAAATGGTGAGGGTGACAACTTGAAACGATGAAAGTATATTACCATATGACCGCGGTTCAAAATTACGAGGTTCCAAAATAGTCCTTGTGTTGCTTCAAAACGGAAAGTAAATATATCTAAACTAAATTAAGCCTTTGCAGTATTCGAAAATAATAAGCTCCACCTCGGAATGAATACAATCAATGCTTATTTTTCTCGCATTTTGATTAGACGGCAATAATTGGAAAATTATCGATCATGCTCTTTGTTGTACTGTTTAGTTTCTATCCTATTAAAGCATACGCTTTTGCTATGTTCCAATTCTTGCTTGTATTCAGTAGCTCAGAAATCTGACGTCCTTGCATTTTTTTATCATTCTTATTGATGAGATCTCTACAATTTCTTCTCATTCCTCTATAATGGAAGCCAGGAAAAATATACATCTCACATGAATGGAACAGAAAGTTATGAATATGGGTATTGATTCCATTTTTTTTTCAGGTCAAAAATACTTTTGCTTTCAAACGGAATCCAAGCATTTTGTGAAGGAGAGCGTGCATAAATAATTTTGATTCGCTCTACTACAGAAAGATTTGAACTGAACAGGACAAATCGTCAAAGAGCACTTCTGACAATCATTTGTTGAAGCAGAAGTCAAAGCCCCCTAGATTCGTTCCGACAGATGTGGTCCACAATGGGTATCCATGGTCCGGCACTTGACCCCGACGTCTGCTTCCTTTCGAGTTACAAGTGGCCATTGTCCAGGGGTGTATTCACACTCGAGTGGTGGACATGCGAACGGACTCCGCCCCCACCGTGAGATGCAATGAAGCAAAAAGTGTTCATTGAACTGTTCGTTGGATATTTATCCTCCCCTTTTTCCAAATGGACAAAAGCTAAGTCGAGGAGATTTCAGAACATTGACCTTTATTCTTGTAGGTCTCAAATCCAAGCTGGACCAGGTTCACTTATCGTTAGAAATGAAATTTAAATCTCAACATAGAACTGTAATTTTTTTGTTACACTTCATTGTTATGTTTCTCTAAGGCAAACTTAGAATATCCTCCATGTTAATAAGGTTCTCATCTGTGTATGCGTTTTAAATTTAAAAAAATCATTGTAAATATTTTTAAATGAAAGGTTAGTTTCTGAATCCATGCGTCAATGAATCTATACTTCAAACAGTCAATCCTGTATCCTAACTAGAAGGATAAATGTAGAAATCATCAAGCTTAATATCTGAAAGAGAGTTCTCTTACATCAGATTTTATAACGTATCTAGGCTAAATTTCTGACAGCGAATGCCATTTTCGAATGCTTTGACAATGCTAGGATGAAATTCAGTTTAATTTTATGATTTCTGCCACGCTTACGATTTTTTTGCCCAGAATTCAACAGTTGCAAATTTTAAATAATTTTTGGCTTTGCTTAAGCCCATATAGCTAAAAATTGTTTATCTAAAATTAAGTACAAACAGATTTCCATTTGAGCTGTTAACACGAAAATATTTGTGGAATTCTGGATAGACAGAAAGACCTAATTTGAATCATCGAGTCAATCATTCTGTCGCACATAGAATATACAAAATATATCAAAACTGCCAATATAAGAGGAAAGCATCAGAAATATTTTTTCGGCATTATTATGTGGTTCAATGGAAATTGTAACTTTCCTCACCAAATAAAAAAAATGATTAAACCTTGGTGTAAGCATAATTTATACTTACTAATATACTTAACTAATTCGCATGGTATTAATGTTCTTCTTTGCATGATAGAAAATTATTAAGTAATATGCAGAAATCTTACATGAATGTATTTATACAGTATGGTACTAATTACAAAACACACATTACAGATATAGCTACTTTTGCAATAATATTACAGCAATATTTTTTAAGCTGTATTTTTACTTTCTCGTATATACAAAGAGAAAGTATTGCAATCGTCAAAAAATTTGAACTCGGGACTTTGACGAATCTCCACGTTTTAAACCTCCCTGAGTCCGAAAAACACTACTTTGAAATTATGTCTGTCTATGTGTCCGTGTGTCTGGCTGTCTGTGTGTGTGTCTGTCTGTGTGGATATGAATACGATGACTCACAAAACTATTAAAGCTACAGGGTTGAAATTTGGTATGTGATCTTGACACATAATTTGTAAGTTTCTTTCAAATTTTAGTCAAACTCCGTTTACGGGAAGTTTGCCTGTCCGCGTTCATCTGAACACTATAACTCAAAAACTTGAATAGCTAGGTAGATAAAATTTGGTACACAGTTTTATCATCAGGAATGTAGGTCCGTATAAAAGTTTGGGCCAAATCCGTCAAAGGATTGACTGTCTGTCGGTATGTATATTCGCATGCTTGTAAACGCTATAACTCTTTAATACAATAACTTAGATAAATGAAATTTTCTATGTGGCCTTCTAATCTTAACTGTAGATTTGTGCCCAATTTTTATTTCAATCGGTTAGTAAAAAGGCGTTCAAATTGCTTATTCAATTATCTTACTTAAGAGCACAATTTCCGTCTTGGCGAGCGTGACTTTGACGCGTACTGAAGGAAACAAGTGGATAAACATTGCATTCTGGGTTACAGTAGAGTCGAATTTGTTATCGATGTGGGAAAAGGTAGGTTGCCATAATTGCCAAACATTGATACTGGACGTTTAGATGCTAAATAAATAAATCATGAATAGAGTACGTACGTATTTAGCTTATTTTACTATGATAAAAAAATCAATAATGTTAAAGCAATCTTATAAAATGAATATGTAGAATAATAAAAATAAAGATGCGAGGCTAATCCTTTTTAGCCCAGTCACACTTTGAAGCTGATTTTACTTTCTTAATTATATCATTATCTTCTTTCACATATTTATAAAATTGGGCGCAAGTCATTTAAAAATTGTAATGACACAGAGTTTAGGAAGAAAACGGAATAAATAATAATACGGGCCTGAGTAGTGAAATACAGTGACAGTCCCGTATATACAGGACTTATGGCTACCCTAGAGAGATGGAAAATGACACCTTTTTGTGAAGTATACGAGAAAGTTTAGAGGAGACCACTCCCGCTGGTTTGTTTCAAAATTAGTTATTGCGTTCAAAGTAGTATATCGTGTAACTGATTGAAGTTGGTTCACTTTTGCATGACACACAACTCAATACAGTGTGATAAAGGGCCCAGGTTTTCGTAAAAGTATAGTTGGTTACCTACTGCATGATTGCATCCATATGTAAATTATGAAAGGTTGCTGTATAGTTATCAATGACGATTTCGTAGAATGGTAATGACAGTCATACAATTTTAACATTAAAAAACTGCTAAGCAAATAAAACTCATTACTACACTTATAAACGTTTTTTTTTTCTTCTAAAATTTCTTATATTTAACTGAAATTTATTTGGCAGGCTCTGCCTTTATTAATTTTTTTCGTATATTCATTGCTAATAAAATTCAATTGACTCTGTGATTGTAAGAAATTTATGAAAAAAAAGCTATAGTTTTTAAATTACTTTTAAATGTTAAAAAAATCCAAAACAAAATATATCCTACGCAATCATCTACTCTGTTTCCTTTAGTTCCAACAAACAACTGCAACGAAGTTTAAAAGGAATATTTTTATAATGAGTATTTGTTCTAAAAATTTGAAATTAAATATATTTAGTTATCGACAAAAAATATAAGACAATAGTCAGCTCGTTATCAAATGAATGAAATAAGACATTGAAAAAAAAAAACCCAAGCAATCTCAACAATCTAATGTTTATGCTACTAAATCCACAAAGAAAACCATAATAAAAGATTTATGAATCAATCATCATTTTCTCAATGAAATATCTCTGAAAGCGTTGCATTGTATACGAGTCGAGA
Source organism: Araneus ventricosus (assembly GCA_013235015.1). NCBI lineage: Eukaryota > Metazoa > Arthropoda > Arachnida > Araneae > Araneidae > Araneus > Araneus ventricosus. The sequence goes on from BGPR01000445.1 coordinate 254,018, forward strand.
AATTGCATTTAAATTGTTTACAAATTAAAGTTTCCTTCATTTAGTTAATAAAATATTCAATATTGATATTTAAATATCCCACAGGTAGAATAATTTAACGATAAACTTTCTTCATCGATAACTTACGATCAAAAAACATGACTCGAATTTGAAACCGCTTTTTAGCCTGGTGCAACATCAGGAAATCTGAGGTTAACTATTTGAGGTCTCGGCCAAGTATTATTAAACAAGCGAAGCCATCTGCTTAATAAATTCCGCTGGGGAGTTATTGTTCAGATTTTTAAACAGAAGCTGCGATCATAAAAATAATTTCAGTCTCTTTAAAAATGTAGACTTTACGATTTTGTGTCAAGATAGCTTCACGCGTTGACTCGAGAGTGACCGGCAAGAATGATTTAGTAGCGACAAGTCTGCATGAGGAGTGAGCGACCTTCAAACACCGGCAGATGAGGTTATTGCAACGCATGAAAAATTATTCAGTCGGTTGTTGAGTTTTTAGGAAATGAAAAATTATTTGAATTTTTATAACAGCTTGAGAAAATCATTGTTATTAATTTATGGGTGTGATCTTATCGACGATGATGCAGAGCAGTGTTAGGACAAATGGATATTATCAATAAATTAAATTATAGTAGCGAATAAGTCTGTTTGATTAAATAAAAATGATACTTAGAGATTAACAAAATGCTTTCTTGTACGCATATTAGTTTTTCATTTGTTCTTGTTAGGTTGCAAAGGCTGTTCCTCAGGTTTCCAACTCTAGGAGCCAGAGGCGGCCCGAGTCCCGGGTAAACCGGGCAACTGTCCCTGGCGCCTAAATCCGAGGTGGCGCCAAACGGGAGTGTGAAGGAAAAAATTGTTTTAATATAGACTTGAGAAATAAAGTAATATTTTTTTTAATTTTTTGGACATATTATTTTAGTTTCAATAAGGCTACTATATAATCTTCAACACAGATGAAGTTTAAAAATTCTCGCACTATAATATTATTAAATCATATTTGCAGGTAAAACTTGCATATTTCTAAGTGAAAGTTTGTTTGACATTTAGAATACAGGCATTATAGAATTTCAAAAAATACGTTGGTTGAAGGCCATATTGTTCCTTTGCCCGGTTAGTAAAGTTGCTTCGTTTCGCTTCTGATAAGACTTATATAATCTTAAATATATCTGAAATTCAAAAATTCTTACCATAATATTATTAAGTCATATTTGCAGGTTAAACATGCACGTTTCTATGTAAAAGTTTGTTTGGCGTATAGAATACAGAAACAATAGAATTTTTCCAAATTCTTGCTTTGCCCAGTTGGTAAAATTACCTCGGACCGCCTCTGTTAGGAGCAGCCGTATGTCTTGGTTATGTACAATCTAAGGTTTCGAAAATTGCAATATGAAAGAATTTGTTTTTTCTTCCTGTTATAGTAATTCATCTCTTACAAAACAGAATTCAGCTGTAAATTATAATTATTCATTCCAGAAGAAAATTCTGTTTTATCGTATATGCAATTAATTATATGAGATTAATAAGAATTATATTATTTCAATGAAAACATTCAAAAGTTCAAACAGAGAAGAAAATTTACTTCTCTAAATAACAAGAAAAATAGTTTTATTCATTTCCATTTGGAGAGGGACTAATTTTATAAAAGAACATAAGGAGTCATAAAATCTCTTTAGAGAAAAGGCGGAAGGAAAGGAGGAGCTCAGCTTTCTTTCCCCTTCCAAATGAAAGCGAAAACTGAAAATGGGGTCTAATATCACTGTTATTGCATTTGTTTCAGACAAACTTTCACAACAATGTACTGAAACAAGGACAGATGGATTTGCTATCCGTAAGAAAATAGTTAATAATTATTTTAAATCAATTAATTATTACGGAATCGAAATAAAATGAAAAAAATAAACAGCTGGATATTGTTAGTTGCTTTAGTCAAATTAATTTATAAATTGCTTTTACACAATTTTATTTTTATTACTATTGAGTGGTTGAAATCCGCCGTATTTTTATGCAACTTCCTAATGATTCCGAAAACTATGAGGACATTTCTAAAGATATAGTCTTATTTAAATTATATATGTGATACATGTGACTGAAAGAGGAAGCGTTCGGAAATCTCTACTTAGTTTTGCCTTGTAGAAAATAAATTATGGATTAATTCAAATTAATTCTCAGTTTAACTTTTAAGTGTTTCATAACTTTTTGTTCCAATAATATTGATAGATAGTTTTAAATAATCCATATTAAAAAAAACTCATTACATTCAGTTAATATTTCATTTTTTGATTAAATACTTTATTTAAATTAATTCTATTATAGTAACCAAATAATGCAAAGATATAAAATAGAATTCGAATTGAAAATAAATGTTTCCCTTCAATTCAGATATAATATACTAAAGTATTTCTGCTATGGCAGCGTTTATTTGTTGACATATTTATAACTGGCATTTTACTTCCTGCTTTTAAAAAAAGTACTGCAGAATTTCAATAAAGATTAAAACACATTTGTTCTGTATTGTAAATGAAAGAAATGTAGTTTTGCAACATAATTACTATCAAAAATATTAATTAATCAAATTTGAAAAAACAGAGTTGAAGACTTAAATCTTAGTTTGCTACAACAATAAAACGAAAATCGTTCGTGTAATATTTTTTCTTATTAATTGCAAAATAAGTGTTTTTTAATCGAAATTAGAATTTATGTAACTCACTGTTCTTTTCAACTGAAATAACGGAAAGTCCTCTTTAGTAGACTAAATAATGTGTCTGTATTAATCATTTAGAAAAAATTATATGTATAGATAGGTATTTTTATTGATTTCTATATCAAAATTCTTCTTAAACAGAATCGCGATTCACCAAAGTAGCCATTACTAGGGAAGTAGGAAGCTTCTTTAACTATAAATTGAGACTCCAAACCGGATGGAGTCAATTCACGTAATATCACAGTAAAACATACATCTAACCACGACCGGATTTACACATCTTTACGCACTATGTCAAAGCCCATAATGTTCCGTTCACCACCCGCCCACCACTCAAAAAGTTGTATTAGAATTTTCAGTTTAATATATGATAGATAGGACAAACAGCGAATAGAATAGACAAAAAAAAATACAAATGATTTGTATCGGTTCTCATATGTCATTACAGAATGTTATTGAAATCTTCTACATTTTGAGTCAAATCCACATTAAACCTCATTAAACGATGCTGCATAAACAAGGCATAATTTGTGCATTCTTCATTTTATTATAAAAATTTCACCCCTCCCCGTATTATTTGCCGAATACTCTTGTCAGTTGATATGTTTACACTTTCAGGCATATATGAGTACTAGCAGATTACCCGGCGTTGCCCGGTTATTTTCTCATTAAAACCTTGTGATGGAGAGGAAAAGAAAAATTTTAATAATCATCGTAGAATTTCATTAATATTTTCATTCATATAATTCTATTTAAAATTTAATAAAATAATTTACAAATTATAAAATCAATAATTTCATTTCATTTAATATGACAATGTTTAAATAAAACGGTATATGCAAACAGAAAGTATATTAACAAGAAAACATGCCAATGGTTGTGAGTGTCAGAAAGCAAGGTAAAATAATTTTCTGATGGAAGGAGAGAGGTAAAGAGAGTGAGACTTAAATGTATCTAACATATTATTACAATACTTGTGTGTAAACTGCATTCCTAGTTTCCCCATCAGATCCGAAAATAAATACATTTTTCGGGAACCCACACTTGAGCATGTAATACAAAATTGCTCATGTGAAAAACATGAAGATCTTAAATCAACTCCGCAATAACGAATAGATTGCCAATGTGACTTGTTGATCATGATGGAAAACGCAAGTCTCACTGGGAGCTGTAGTCTCTTGAAATTAAATGGGAGATCCGTGGGAATAAAAGGTATTCGTGGAATAAAGACTGTTTCACCTTTTCCTGTCAATGTGCAAGCTTCTATCACATTGGGCAACGTTTCCCTCGCACAAAGCCTTGTTCCACTGCATAGTTTTGGTGAATCTAGGTTTCGTAATGATATGATAGGACATACAGTTTTAAGTGGAAACGATATGGAGCTAATGCAGCTATATCGATGGAAATAGCTGGATTAGCTCCATATATTATAGAAATTGTATTGTCTATTTTAGAAATTCTGGTGGGAAATTGACTGCCTCATCTGCATCCACAACACTATCAAAAGATATGTACTCAGTAATAGCCATTGGTATCATACCAAGTATTCGTTTGTTTATTTCATGGACGCCCTCATTTTTAGGAGCAAGAATAGTTCTCTCACACAACCAGTTTATGTCAGCAAAGTTTTGCGAAATATTGAAGTATACTGCATCGATTAGATCTTCAATGGACGATAGCAAATTACAAAAGTCAGGAGGAAATTTTATTTTGTCGGAAGTTTACCCTCTCTGATTCCCAGAAGTCTATTTTAAAAAAAGTTGAGCATTTTCATCTCCCAATAGTTCTCTCATATTTTCTTTTAAAGTAATTTTTCTCATTTTTTTCCCACAAAACTGAATACTTTAAGCATGCTTGTATTTCATCAGCTGGTGTTGATTTTGGAATGACTGGAAGAGTTTGATGAAAGTCTCCACAGAGGAGAACCAGTGCTAATCAGTAAGTTTACTATTTCCTCTTATGTCTTTAAGAGTCACTCAAGATCTTCGAAGGATTTCTTGTGGGCCATAGTACATTCATACCAGACTATTAATTTACATACTTTAAACACATGTGCATGTCCACTTGTCCTTTTTATGTTACAAGAGGATTTTGTTGTCTGGCGATATCTAGTGATAACTTTAGGGCTGAATTGGCTGTCCTTCCTCCTTCACTAAGGGTAACTGCAATGCCTGAAGAGGCGATGGTAAGTGCAACTTCTCCCTGAACCCGAATTTCTGCCAGAATTAGATTAATCAAGAATGTTTTAACTGTACCCTGTATTTGTTTTTCTGGTAGAAAATCAAAAATGTGTTGTGATTTGATTATCTACAAATACATAGCCACAAATAGCTACGCTTAGAGAAACGATTTTATATATTATTGCAATTTGAAACCGTTTAAGAAGTCCTGTACTAGAATAGTGGGTAAATTTAATAAAAACAAGAAGGCTTGTGATTAGTTGAATGCATTAAAAATTAATGATTTTGTTTAGCGGCTACTTCGATTAAGGCCTGGTTAAATAAAGAATAAAGAGTCTGAATTCTCCTAAGAGTTATCAATCTACCAGAAATATTAAGATGATCTTATATCACAATCCAATAAGAATTTGAAATTCTGGATAAATAGTTCGATTGCTCTGATAAAAATATCGAAATGCTTTGGTGACTCAATCCAACGAAATTTCGTTGGTGCAACGAGGGCAATGCCGTCTTCTGCCTCGCCCTCCCAAGTCCCTACCTATCCACGATTCATCAAAACACAGCATCAATGGCCTAGCCTACAGGTGCCTAAGCCTAAGGCGCGCCTGCTAAGGCCAGCTTACGAAGGTCCAAGGCTGCACAACAAACATGGCACGCTCAATGCAGACAAGGGAGGCAGCGGGGGGACAAAAAGCGATCCTTTTCAACTCGGGGTGTGCGCCGCACAATCAAAAGACGGACGGCCAAGTGCAGGGTAGGGTCGGGTCTGGGAGTGGGTGTCCCTTTTTAAGAATATCAGGCTTTATTTTATTTTTTAATGGGATAAATAATTACCCCTGTCGGTCCTAGACAATCGACTCTAAAAGAGCAGCGATTTATGCCCTGGTAATCAGTGTCCTGGAGGAGGGATGGAAGTAATCGAGGCAGTGCCATCTTGTTATGGGCTCGACTGGCTCTGGCTGCCGCTGCGTTTTTTTTTTATGCCTTTTCTTTCCAGGGGTCTTTAACAGTTTATTGCTGTAGCTTCGACCTTCCATGTTTTGAATTTATTAGAGGGCCATTCCTTCGACAAGGGGTAAAAGAGCTCTTTATCGATGGACCTTTATTGTTGAGCACCCATTGTTTACACTTATAAATTATGCCTTTGAGCATCGGTGCAACCCGTTGGTATGGGTGCGCTTTTATGGCGAGACTCTATGACTTGACATTACTCTTGAGGATGCATTGCTCCGATCTATGGTCTAGTTTATGGACTTGATCAAAAACCTCGAGAGTTATCCGAAATGTTTTCTTTCTTTCGATGTATTGTTCTTAATGAGCAAATTGTTTTACCAGTTGCTTTCCAGTGAGTTTCATGGTTCAAAATCCGTTGTTCCATATCTTTTAAGTATTGCATTTATCAAAAATTCACAATCATATAGAATTTAATACTTTTTTATATCCACCACCATTCATATTTCTATTTAAATAAACGATTAACACCTGCCGTGATACTTAAATTTCATTAAACTTTCATATCGTTAGCGATACATCCGAAATCCTTTGGTGAAGGAGTACTAAGAAATTTGTTCTTCATTTGTTGATCCGCATTTCTTTCTTCCTCATTTCTTGCAGTACAATAGTGGTTCAAAACTCTCAGCAGTGATGTTGAAACACTGTTTAAAAAAAAAGGAATTAAATATCATAGTTCTCGGGTTATTCAGAGTATATTTTGAGTTTATAAAAATTTGTCAATATAGTTTTTTAAAACAATATGGGAAAAAATAGTCGATAAATAAACTATAGACTTTTTATTGCACATGATACTAAAAAGCATATTGCATATTTACAATGACATATTTTGATTTTTTTTTCAGTTCATCCATTATCCTTTAAAATAAGAATGAAGCCGAGTAAATATTATATTTCTACATTGAATTCCCCTGCATGCATTAATAAATGAAGGATGAATGTCTGCTTAGAGACCAATGGGGCATTTCAGGTGACTGTGATGTCACCTGAATTGACCCTATTAGCATTTTATCATTAGTAATATACAGGGTGGTCATAAATTATTGGAACCATTTCAAAAATTAATAAAAAAAACTAATGTTACAATTGCGCTTTTTAAAAATGAGAGAGCAAATAAAATAGTTTTTTTTTCAGATATGTGGCATACCATTATGGCGTTCTAATTTTGCTACAGCAAGAGATTTCCGTACGCAATGTCTACCAATCAGCAGAAGCCAATGCGCGTTTTCTGGTTTCTTTTTTAGTTTTTCTTGAATATCTCAGATCTATTCATTTTTTGAATTACAATTGATTCAAAAAATTAAAGAGCGTAAAATTCCCTATAAATACATTCTTTTTTCTTCTAGCTTTTATAGTTTCGCAAATAATGGTCCTCAAAAATGGGATGTGCTCAATAATTTACGACCACCCAGTCCACCGTAATGGCGCGCTACTTATCTGAAAAAGTACTTTTTAATATGGGCTCTCATTAAAAAAAAACCGTAGTTGTGACATTACTAGTTTTTTTAAAATTATTTTTTTGAATGTGTCCAATAATTTATGACCACCATGTACATAGGTTGAGTAAATACAGCTTTTACTTTCCATGGTCTTGGTTTATTAGGAAAACTTTACTTAATGTTTTTTGTTTTTTCTAATCTTTTCAGTACCTGAATTTATCGTACTCCTTCAGTCTTGACTGTCTAAAACTTTAGCATACTCCTTTAGCCTTGACTGTCTAAAACAGCTTACATCAGACTTGACCTTTATCTCCTAAGACCACAGCTATATCGCACTGGAATTTTCTAGTTATATCGATTATAACTGAGACAGTTTCATAAAGTATATGATATGGATACGCGCATGAATTATAGAGATTTAGGCTATCTATATTTTCATAAAAATATAGATAGATTAAAGCTTAATTACCTTATGGCAAGAACTGCTCATGTGATGCATATTATTTGATAAGATTTGTATCGAAACTGTGCCTTTTGAAGCTCCCATCTTCGTATACTCCTTCTGAGTAACGTAATCGAATGGTAAATTCAATAATACAAAATTATTTTCAAAATTATTTCAAATTAATAATTCGGTAATCCAAAATAATTTTTCGTATAAGTAGATACATTGAGCGAAATTCATCGCGTAATATATTTTAAATATAATATTGGAGAATTTCTGGGAAAACTATTGTTTATGTTGATGTGCTTTTTTTTTTTTTTTGACAAATCATGAATCTAAAATATCTGAATATCTAAAAATATTTTGCTGATTTTCTGTATTCTAATTATTCTATTGATCGTCTACATATTTGATAGTGAAAATTTTGAATTAGTTAATAAAATTTTGAGAGCAATATTTTTGTTTTTACATAGGAAAGGACGCCGAATTTATACCGGCGCGGCGTCTAGATTGGACCATTATCATAACTTAAGTTCTATTAAATGTTTGGGCTTAAAATAGACAAATCATGTTGTAACGACGTAAATGGGCCGTGTGAAATTATTTTTAAGCGAAAGCTCTATGAGGTTACAGTTAGAGAACAAGTGTTAATATTTAGGCATCAGCAATCGATTATTTTAAAAAGGGGCAAAAAGCCCTTACCCTGTTCTAAATCAGATAGGAAAATATGTTATTATATCATTAAATAGGAAATTTCTCTAACTAAAATATACTATAATCATTTTATGAAAGAAAACCTTAAAATTAAGGTAATGGTATTTTTTTCGCTGATGTCCAAAGGTTGCCTTGATTGGACCATTTAAATTATAATAAACTGCAAGAGTAGCTTAGAAAGTAGTTTACCACAGTTAGTAGTTCTCATAAATTAGAACTGGCAGAAGTCAAAGAAGAAAAAAATAATAAAAGGACAGTAGAGCTATCAAGTTTTGGATTTAAAAAAAAGTATAAAAACGTAGGATACGTATATTTTCTATCAATTATGAGAAAAAAAGGGAGAAAATGAAGTTATACTGGCCATAAAATATCCTACTTGGTTTCATGCATTGTGTACTGGTGTGAATTCGAGAATCAAAAAATATTTTTGCTTTAATTGTACATAAAGAAATTGGTTGTCCAATCTATGCAACCGGTTTCCTCGATTGGACTGATGACACCTTTTTATTTATAAAATATCCTACTTGGTTTCATGCATTGTGTGCTGGTGTGAATTCGAGAATCAAAAAATATTTTTGCTTTAATTGCATATAAAGAAATTGGTGGTCCAATCTATGCAACCGGTTTCCTTGAATGGACTGATGACACCTTTTTATTTAAGCTGCTTTTCTCTTAGTTTAAAATGTATTAAATAAAAAGTTAATTGCACTGTTCTGAAGATAAATGAACTACATAATAATTCGGGGATAAATGAATTTCAACTACTTGCTTTTAATTAAAATTATTTTTCCATCACTATTCATTAAAAAATGTCCTGGTGGTAAAATTCGGAAACTCTTCCCTATATTCAATTGATAAAAACAGTAAATATTTTAATGAAACTTTTTTCATTTTCATTTTTTTTTCGGTTTTCATGTTGAAGAAAGATTATACGAATTATCGTCTATCTGCTACATTTTTATGATGTAAAATTATCTCGAGGAAAGTATAGATTTTAAACCCAAAATTATACGGAGTATTATTATTATTTGCTGGGGATATGCCTATTTTTAATGCTTTTCAGATAAATCACTACATAGTTCGTTTGAAAACAGTTTGAAGCTCAATGTCTTTTATTTCGTATTAATTGATAAAATGGGTATTTTAACCTTATAATTCAATATATAAAACTGATGAGGATACTTTTGTGTTTTTATAAATTGCGAAAATTCAATACAAACTAGAACGTAGGAAGATTAAAAATATTATTATTTTCTTACTTAAATTGACTATATTTATAAGCAGATTTGAGTTGCTTTTGAATTACATTCTTCCAATGGCGTAGGAAGAATAAATGAGGGGAGAACATTATCAACAGAACAACCCCCCCCATCATATTTGTCTCTAAGAAATGAAATAATGACATTGATATTTATTTTCTCGATTGTCACTACGCCACACCCCAAGACTGAGTCCAAGGAATCTATATATCTCTTGTACCCCCGTCACGAGTCCACTGATCCAGCGTTCATATAAATGATGGAAAGCAATTTAAAAAGAACCTTTTCTTTCTGTTTGATTGTAACATTTTAAATCTCAGCTTTAATAAAATATTGAACTCCGAGTTGAAACATCAAAAATAAATAAATATGACCGTATAAGAATAATAAATAGAATTATATACGGTAGAATACACACAAAAATCAATCATAGGAAAATAATTTATTAAATATATTAACCCTTTGGGTACATTTGACGGTTGGCACTCGTTAGGTATTTCTTTTACCTGAACGGAAAATAACGATCTAATTTGTATTGCGAACTGAAAAAATATTTAAATCTGACTTTCTTCGTCACCTACTCTCAATTACAATGTTATGCTTGTGTTTTTTACCCTCGTAATATATCAATGTTATCATATCTACAGTTAATTATGCAACTATCATATCTACAGTTAATTATGCAACTATCATATCTACAGTTTTTAAATAGTTCTGGATTTCTATTCTCTTTGATGTTTTTGTTAAATAAATTTGAAATTCAACCTGCTTAGTAAGAAAATGGAATAAGAATTTTAAGCCGTTTGTACGCTTAAATTCTTTACCTGAATAAGTGTTAAAATTAAATAATCATCAATTGTTACTCGTGTTCACTATCCCATAATGCCGAAAAATGTCAGACTTCACTCAAGTACCTTTGCATTTTACTAACCTGCTTCGAACAGTACCTTTCTCCACAAAATCATTAGTAATATAAACTGTGTGTTATACCATTCCCATTTTGCTTCATTTGTTTATTTTTTTAACAGATCTAGTTGTATGATGTCCTCTCAGTGCTATGTTTATCACTGAAATAAACGAATTCTTAATCAAAATCTACTGCTTTTGTATATTACTGCATTCTAGAACAACTTAAATCGATTTAATAAGGAAAAATTTCCTTCAACTAAATGAAAGCCCAAAAGATGAAACATAAGCCGGTTCTCTTAATGCTACCTCAATAATTAAACTAAAACTGATTTAGCATATTGAAAGAAGAAATAAAATGTTCCTGACAATCGGCAGAAAAATTAGAAGAACATTCGGCTAATAAACCAGTTACCTGTTTTATTATTTAAAGAAAATTTCAAATAACTAGAAATGAATGTCCGTCATCGGACTACTATGCGACAAGAAACTCATTTATGAGTATAATATGAACAGGTTTGTTGATGTGAGTAGTTACAGTTTAATTTATAAATCCGATTTCAAAGTTTTTTAATCCTTTATTTACTGAATTAATTTACCAGCACATTTTCAATTTTCTATTGGCATCATTAGATACGTTTTAATGTAGAATAACCTCAGGAAATATTAAAAACTTTTTAAATTGAATAAAATAATTTGATTAATAATTAAAAATTAATTTTTGTCTTCATCTGCCATCTACCGATAGCTGTCGTAACAACATTTCTCGTGTTCATGTGAATAATGTTAGGGAAAACGGTCAAATTACGAAGCTATAAGCGTTATTAATGTAGTACTTTTAAGTGCCGTTGGGAAATAAAGGGATAAACCTGTTTTGAAAAAACTTTACATCAACGAAAAACTTGTTTAAAAGAAAGCCTTTAGATGAATATAGTCTTCATGGAAGTTTGAAAATATGATGTTGTTAATGCACCCTTAAATTTGAGAAGTTTCAATAAATAGACTTCAGAAAATATGCTTGCAAAATCATTTATGCCTATCTTTCCAATATAATTTTTTTAAATGTATCTTTTTTCACTATGAGACAAACTAATAGCAGTGAAGTCCAGTCAAATTACCACTCCATAATCTTGATGAATGACATCTGACAAACAACAGCAACTCCACGAACATTACGAAATGGGGTATATCTGATTTGGGTCACGTTTCGGCATCTAAAATCTCTCACAAAATCGGCAAACGACACGCACCTCAGTCCACACCCCTGCAATTCCCCCACCCCAAGAAGGATTCGCCAGTGTCCGAAACCAATTGAATCCCTCCTCCTTGTCACAAGTCCCTTTTTTTAGGCGCCTTCTCCTTTGGATTCTTTTAATAATGGCCTTTTAAGCGACAAGGCCCCGCCTAGGCCCTCTAGGAATAAATCATCGGGTGTTTTCGAAGGGTAAGGCCCTTTTCTGCATCGCCACCATGAAGGAATTTTGCCCTTTTGTATATTAATGGGATGAATAACACAATACCCTCCGTTTTTTACAAAATATTAAAACTTAGTTTTCTTTGACAGGGCAATTTTCAATCATTAATGAAATGGTTTACAATCTTTTATTATTTGGGACGCAACCTTTCCATAGCAGTTTCAAACGCGTCCCTTTTTGAATGATTTCTGCTGACTTCGCCAACCTTCCTACCAGTCAGGGCCAATGGACAAATTGGGCTTTAGCCTTGGGACGCCATTGATCCGATCCTTGGGGGGCCAATTTTTGCAGCCTAAAAATTTACTATACTGATTTTATTTTAATTTGAATCAAAAGTTATTTAATTATAATTTTAAATATGTTAAAAGTAAAAATGTGATTAGGGGTTGTAATTAGACAGCCATCGATTCCGTAATATCACAAGAAATATTGTAAGACATTACTTCAAAAAACATTGTAAGATGTTAAACAGAAAGCAAGAGAATTTTTTTGCATTACTCAATTATCTTATTAAGTACTTATTTTAGTTCGCCCATAGGTACACAAATTCCTAGTTACGGTTTAGATGGTACTCAAAATTAATCTACCCCAGGGAGATCTAATTTGTTAAGACGGCCCTATTACCAATGAATTGTGTAATAAATAGAATACGCCTCTCAGACATCCCTCCTACAGCACGGTTTTCAATCGCCAACATCCCTGCTAATGAATTGTGTAATAAATAAAATAAGCCTCTTTCTGCACAGCGTTCTGAGAGCAAGGTCTCCATATAACACGAAATAAAAATAGAGGCAAACCTATTCCCTACAATATTCTGACATCTTTGCAACAGCATGGTTGCAAAACAAGTCGAAACAATTTAATCTCGTTATAGGACGGTTGAGTGTAATCAATATCAAAATATTTTTTGATATAAGGTGTTTTTTTTAAAAACAAGCAAACTGCCTCTCTAAACGTTCTAAAAGACGAAAAAAAAAAAACATTTATATTTTGCTTTTAAATCTTATAAGTTTTAAAAACTGGCGAAATGCTAAGTTTATTCTAAACACGAAATATAAAAAATTATTATTAGTATTAATACGAAACACAAAGTATATAAATATATAAATCAACATTCTGGCAGTTTAAATTTCTATTTAAAAAATCATACTTAAAAAATAGATTATTAGTGAAAATTTTGAGCAACTTGAAAATTTTGCAGGGTATCAACACTTATGAAATTTCTCGAAAAGTATGTTCAATTTTACATAATTTTCTAAGAAAACAATTATATAATTTTGATAATAATGTTTTTCGCACTAACTTTATGGAAACTTGAATTGAGGCTTTGAAGAAAATAGTACTTAAATTTTTATCGATATCATGTTTAAAATTGATAAGAATACTTCAAAATCTCAAACTGAGGAAAAGGTTTTAAACGTTCAAAACATTAAAGATTAGTTATGAATTTGACTTAAATAAAGACTCCTAATTTTTTCATAAAAGGAAGAAAAAGTTCCAAAAATTTTAGAATCTTAAAGGAAACTCGCAAAGTAAATTTTTGGAAGAAATTGGTAAAATTTAGGTATTCTTAAACCTTACAAAATGTTTTAGTTTCAACAATTTTTTTTCGAGTATTTTGTCTATTCTCTTCTGCACTTCATTGTGTAATTTCATGTCCCACATAATCTCGAAATTATTAAGAAAGAGAAGGGAGATCAACTAGAAATTCTAGATTTAAGGTAAATTATTTAATTAAACATTGAATAAATCAAACTCAGTGAAATTGTTTTGACCTTGATATAAAATTATTTCGTTACATAATCTAGTTTCTTTAAATCATGAAATTGTATACGTTAATTCGAAACGTACCATGAAAATTATATTTATATATAGTTTCATTTGCATTTAAATTGAATGCAGCACTTAATTTTATCAGTGGTTTAACAGAGAAGTAAATACATTGAGGGGAGACATTATACACAGTTTATGGTTGAAAAATAAATGCGTATCCGCACCATCATTGATGTTTTTCTGCGTTTACTAACACCCGTGTCATTGATAGGAGTGGAAGGAAATTAAATGGTAATAGAAAACTTCATGCGCTTTATTTTTCGATTAATTTTATTAAGTTTTCTCCTAAAACCTTTCATTAGATTTTTCCTTTCATACATTAAATGCATATGTAATGAACATATTCATTACATATTCTTCATACATTACATGCATCAATATATTCATCTAGATACACAATTTTTGAGCAAATGTTTACAAATTTCGTTACTACATAATGAATGTATAGATGCATATACAATGAATATCGATGGGTAAAGAGTTCAAGGTAAAATCATTTGATAGAGCAGACATTTTTTTAGTTTCTCATTAATACAGCTGCATTTTCCAAAAAACTAGGTTTTTTCTGTTGAAGCTCTGGTAAGAATTAAGCAAGAATATTATCTGTGTTATTAAATTTGTAAACATTATCTTATAAATTTAATCCTTGTTTGTTATATGTGAGGAATATATATATATAGGAGGATTTTATATAGGAGGTTTAGATATAGGATATTATTGTAAATTAGATTGTTTTTAGTTTTTAAGACAGTTGTTTATATCTTGAAAGCTTACCTTAAAAAATATGTTTAAAAAGTAGAAAACATTTTCCCCCTCCCATGATTGCAACTGTTTTTTAAAGAACTACCCCTCTTTTTTCAAGACTATACCAGATTTGTTTGAAGAGACCTTACCTTTATGTACGCAATTTTTTGTAATGATTAGATGTTGATAGCGCTGTCTGAATCAGCATTTCATTTTCCAACCTTTCATACCACGTTAGTTAGAGAAGGGATGCCCTTAAGAGATTTAATTATCACAGTAAAATCATATATATACAAGATAATTAGAGAGATCAAATCTGGAATTAAAAAAACTCTCAAATCCTCCAAGTCTAACTATATCACACTTAAAAGTTCACCTTAAGCTACACAATTTTGAAGAAAAGATTCATTTTTATTTAAAATATTAAAATATAAGAAATCAAGATCATAAAATCCAAGTTAGATAACAGAAATAAAATATAAACTAGTTCTAAGAAAGTTTAATACTAAGAACTACATAGTCTGTTCAGTCGAATGGAGATGCAGTTCCATAGTGCAGCAATTACTGCCTTTGCCAATATCATGGCTTACCGTTTTAGTTTAGTCAGGACTTCAAAGAAATAAGACTGCTTCTGTGAGTTAGGCGCTGTAATAAATTTAATGTTGTAAGATAACTTTTGTTAATTACGCTGTCCAGAAGAAAAATAAATTGTTTCCTACTTTATAGATTAAAATTCCTAAAATGTTTTTCATACCATCACTTTCTCTCTTGGTTTTGAGATTTTGTTAAAGTATTTTTAAAAAGTGGTGGAATTACTGCTGGATACCAAGAGGGATATTTGACTTTACTCTTACAAAATATCCTTTTGCAGCATATTTATTGGCATTGAAAAACTTAGGATCACCTATTATTTGTCTTTCGGGTAGTACCGAATACATTCAACAGCTCTATAACCGTCTGGGTAATAGACACAGGGGTACAGGATGGCGTCATTTCTTTGAAGAACTGCTGTTACACTTGCACAGCAACAATTTGAATTGGCGGTATTTGGAAAACCGCGAGATGTATCATTGTGTCTAGTTAAATAGACATGAATATGATTCTAATATATAGTTAAAAAAATAGGCTATATATTTGAATATATTTTATATTTAAACACCATGAATTCATAATATATGTAAAAATCCTTTGTATTTAAAACGAAAATATTTTACAAAGCTCTTTTCATAGTCTTAAGACCGTTAATAGTACGCACTATGTTATTTCCAAGCTATGCGAGGGATTGCATCACTGGCCCGATTGTATATACTGTCAACTTGAGCTGTCACTGACTATAGATTCTATCCGAATTTCCTAATTTAATCCAAAAAGAAGAGACATTACTATTTAAATTTTTAATATTTTGTTGTTGTTCTTGCTTATTTGGTAGTGTAATTGCATTTCCATCTAAATCACCGCAATTGATTCATTGCAATGATTCTTTTCAGTTAATTTTTGTTGTAACTTTAAACGACAGTTAGTATGGAGTAGCCATACATTTTTTTGATTATTCAACTGCGTATGCAATGATTCATTGTCAAACAATTTTTTTCCTTCAAATTTCAAGTATCATTTC
The DNA here is from genome assembly GCA_013235015.1 of Araneus ventricosus. NCBI lineage: Eukaryota > Metazoa > Arthropoda > Arachnida > Araneae > Araneidae > Araneus > Araneus ventricosus. The sequence continues at coordinate 270,343 of BGPR01000445.1, forward strand.
ATGGAGGTATTTCAGAAATGAATTTACTCTCTATAGAAATGTTTATTACATCATAATATTTTTTACATTTAGTAAGATTGAATGATATTGTGTATCACATTGTTTCAGAGGCTTCGTAATCAACTTTTTCACAATAAAATATGCGTAGTCTTCTACAGCGTTTATGCCACCCTGAAAAAAATTATTAAAGTGAAAACAGGAAGAAAAGGAGCGATGAAAGTATTGAAACTCTTCTCATATGCTACCGAGATAAAGTTATGCTTCTATACATTTAGCAATATTTTTTCTAAAATATTTTTTCTTTACCAGAAATATATCTGACAGAAGATAAAAGTAAACTGAAACAGAAGCAAGCCTTTTTTTAAATCTTTAAGGCTTTCTTCTTGCCGAGCAGAACAAATATGATTATTTGCGAAAAAAGATAATTCCTTGCAGATCTATTTAAGATGTAAAGTGAAGATTTACTTCTATTTGCAGCAAACGCGTATAAAATTAATCATGGGCATAATTCCAAAATAACTTAGAAATTAAAAATACTTGGAGATTCATCATAATCTCGAAATCTAATTTTTTCATGATATTATAGTGCTCTTTCTCTTTTTATATTTCCTTATTAGCACAGAGATATTGTTCGATATTTTTCAATGTAGTTCGATATTCTGAATGATGTAAATAATGTGAATTTATCATAGAAATATTGTAGAGCATTTTGTGATAATTAGTTCTATATACGAGAAAGTAAAAAAATTATTTATGCAGCTCACTGTTGAAGAGGGCAAACGAAATTAAAAGCTAGGTAGGGGAGTACTTTTTGTACCTTTGACGAATTTTCAGAATAAATATTTTATTGGTTTCATTTGTAAGCTAACTATTCTGTAGCGAGTGCTGACCTTAACTCTACTTTGTTACATATTTTAAAAGTCTAAATATTCAATTTTAACATTATTTCACTATTTTTCTAAAAAAAACTTTATACTGTGTTCAATGGTATAACATAGTGTTAAACCTCCGACTTGGACTTGTTAAGTTGTTTGGAAACAATTTAAGATGAGAAAATGAATTTTAATCATAGAAAACTATAAGATACTTATTTTTGACAAGACTCAAGTTTTTATAGATATGAACAAGTTATTTACAAGATTGCATAGTTTTTAAACTGTTCATGCTCTTTAAAATATATTCATTAGACTGCTATTTAATAAAAATCTTTACTCAGTTTGGTTGTTTGAAAATTCTACACCAAACTGCATACATTCTTTAAGTCCTTCTAGAGAAAATCCTCTTGCAACAGTTGCCCTTGGAAGTTCGGCACGTCTTGAACTCCTATATTATAAACGTTAGAATCTTAAATAATGAACTTTGAACGTTTACGTAATTTCTTCAGAAACTGGACTTTCAGGTTAGCATTAATTTTAGAAGTGAAATATTTGGATGTAGTTTTGTTGGATATGATTATTAGAACAAAATATTCTTCCTGGAAGTGATCCGTATCCTAGTGTAACCCTAACTCCTCAAAGGCAACATTATTTTTTTAGAGACAAGGCTCTTGCACTTAAAGAACTTTCCATGTCACACTCTGAGCTTCAAAAGGCTTTACTATAACAGTTTTTGTGAAAGGGACCGAATTTCCTTTGAAATCCTTTCCACATTTTCTTTAGTTTTCGGATATAGCTTGATTTCATATCCTGTACTGTTAGTTTCTCAGGGATGTCTATGATAACCTTTTAATTTACCTTCTGACTTTCCTTTACTTGTTTCTTATCATTGCTGAGCCTTAGAAAATGACCGTACATATTCGAGGGATATAACTGAAGAGGTCGATGGTAAATTTAGGCTGACAAGACGTTGGGTCACAATCTGCGATGGCTGAATCATTCATTATATCTGATTGAATCATCGGCCTATATATAACTGATGAACGCATAAACTTATCAGTAAAAATATTCTCATTATGAGGAACAAATAAGAAGTGCTTTTCCTTATGGTCCACAATACGGTAGTCAAAGGTATGGTTTCACGCTTAAAGCTCCATAAATAATTTTAGATTAGAAACAGAAGAACCACAGTTTGCACAAAATAAGATTATTGAACTGACTATAGTATGCAATGCGTACACTTATATCATTTTTAATAGTATTAAAAATTGTTATGAGACGAAAAGTAATGTTTGTAATTATTACTTTATAATGGAAAAATCAGATGTACATTTTTATTCAACACAATAAGCATCCCTTTCAAACAGCAACAAGTTAGACTAAGCATGTGGTGGATGGTCTTTGCACTAAACGCACAATCTTCCAAATTTTGTCACCAATTGTCAGCACAGACTGAAGTGGCCAAAGGTACAATCTAACAAAGGAACAACACTCTCCCCTATCAATCACCGAAAAACAATTGAAACAGGAAAAGGATATTCGGTTTCCAATTATCCTAATCCTATTCGCAAATACATGACAAATTACTCACTTATTAAATCAGAGCCCCACCCTTATCGATACTCCAGGCTAAATAATCAAAAGAAGCTGCACTCATTCTACCTTAACTAGGACTGAAAAATATAACTCCAAACAGAATGTCTAGTGCAAAAATGAAATTAATTATTATTTTCAAGGTTAATTATTAAAATTAGGACAGTTTGATAAGACATCTTCTAAAATAAATCATTTCGCAATTTCATATCAAGCTCCTTATCAACCGCAATCATCAAGTGAAGCTATTATTTGTATTCAATTAACTTCGAGCTTCGAACTTCTTTCTGAGAAGGGAACTCCCAAATGATGGACAGTTGACACCTTTCTAAATGCTCTGTGTACAAATGATGTCTGGGATAGTCAGTATTCATACTTTCTCATGTTTCCTCGTGGTTTTTTCCACTACATATGTCAAATGTAAGAGTCAGAGTTTGTAATGTTCCTTTCCTAGTTGGAATTTTTGACTTGCATGTAAGTTCAAAGTACAAGAATTTGTTCTTAGTAGTTCGTGATGCAATTTCAGAATCCCAAGTCTATAGAGACTTGAATTTCAAAATAATCTCGAAGATCGCTTTTGAAATGCAAGATTTCATGATTAGAATTTCAGTTATTTCTTTGCAATTGAAAGATAAATTTTATTGACAAACTTTCTCTTCGAGATCCCTTGGAAATAGACTTAATTAAATACATTTAGTTTGAGAAAATTATCTTGGGGATGTTATTTTGCTGTTTAAAGTCTTAATGACTAAATAGAAACAATCTGAAATATAAATTTAATGTGATAACTGCATTAATCTTTTCTATCGTTTCACAGGTGGGTAACAATTACTGTAAAACATAATTAGAATTATTAACCAAAAATATTTAATTCGGTGTATTATCTTAATGTAATAATTGAATGTTGCATGAATTTAAACAAATATCTTAAAAAGGTAAGGCAAAATATGAGGTTCCATTTAATTAAGCTATATTGACGCCACTTTACGAAGTTAAACGAGGACTGGTTAGGGAATTTCTACTTTTGAGTTGTGATAAAGTGAAGACAACACTTCAGCAGGCACCCCGCTCTCCAAGTTTCTACACACCAACACGAAGACGTTTAAATAACGACAGCAGAATCAATGTGCATCACACACACACACTAGGCAGATCTTCGGTAGAGTCGGTTCTATAGCTTAATGTTCTCTAATTATGAAACAGAGACCTTACCATCAGGGCCCCTACACGTTAGAGAACGGCCATAAAACGTGTATGGGAAATCAGAATGTTCTGGCAGAGAATTTAGTTTAATTACATTAACTTCGCCTTTTGAAGCAACAAGAGGACTATTTTGGGACGGACCTCGTAATTTTGAGCCGCTATCAGATGACGACACCTGAGCCGTCATCCCCTCTCCAAACGGTATTGTGGAACTTGCGCACAGTCGCATTTTCGATAAGTCATTAAGTAGTGTTCTTTGCGCACAAGCGTTAGAAAGGTTGCAGTATTGTAAACTTTATCGATCTCTATATGATTTGACTTTGGCACATTGAAAACCTTTGACATATGGCAATCAATCAATGTCAGTAAAGAATGACACTTCGTGTCCCTGATAACACAAAGATGCTTCCCTGGGAAAATGCTAAGGACCTTAATAACTGTTATTTTCAAACATAAGGCTAATACAGGTATAATTCAAATTAAACAAATAGTCCATATAAATTAATCGTTATGTTAAATAAATTGAAAATACATGAATAAAGTAATTACCAATTTCCCTTGGGAAAGTTGTGATCATCTCATAGAAAAGAACCACCACCCATCAATCACTCTCTTTAGTATGCATTCTCTATTGCCCCTCTAGTTGTTCGCCAAATTTTCCTGCCAAAGGCAAATAGGATCCAGTAAACCTACAATGTGTGCACAAATTCCTTTAGTTAATGATGTGCGGAAATGCGCCTGTGAGCATCGGACACAGAACCCTTCATACAACCGCTCAGCACCAGAGGGAGAGCATTTGACCCCTACTTATGATTTGACGTGCAACAGGCCAAGCCCCAACACGATGGATCTTCAATGGAATCGGGTTTCGAGCCTGGAACCCTCCGGTAACAAAGCCGAAACCTTTCCACTAGGCCACCACCAGGGTACAGAAAGCCATTCAGCCTCCCGCGTAATAAAAGAAATCTGGCTACTTTCGATGTGAGCCAAATAATTTGCTGATGAGTGGGCTTACTGAATGATGCTTATTTTAAAGCGAATATGCTTCATTATCCGATGGAATGACGAATAACGAGGAGTTAAAAAATAGTTTATTAAGAATAATTAATGGAAAATCATTTTAATTTAACCTGTAAATATCTGCAATATTCTTACTGAATCTTTAAAACCTTAAAATTAGACTTAATTGTGGACAAATCAAACATAAATCCCCGATATTTCAAAATGCTATCGAAAATTTCTTGATTAATCAAGTAATAGTAAAGCAAGAAATATAAATTGAGAATTACTTTGTAGGCATCATTCTCTAGCATTGTTGTTAAGAAATCTATTTTGGTCTACATTTTTTATCTTCATTGTTGTTTTCAAATCCTGTTGGGGAATCTGTTAGGGAGTGGAAGATGATTCAGAGACTGTTTTGAAGAAGGGGATGGGCCGAGCACCTGTGTCCCGACCCGGGACAAAAGACGTAGGACATAAATAACCGCTGTAGGGAAAGTAATCGGAAATGCTTATGTCCAATCAGATACAGGTGGGGAGAGTGGTATTAAGTTTTGGTTGAGGAAGTATCATGAAAAAATATTTTATTTTCAAAATCATTGATGGATTCATAGTATTCAATCTTATCTGTACAAACAATTATATATACAAATGTTACCAAATTTTCCTTATTTCATGATATTTCTAGGCTTTGTTAACTCTGAGAAACTGGTTTTAATACAGTAACTTTTAGGCACTGTTAACATTATAATCTTTATATCTGTAATAAATGTATGTAAAAAAACATTAATTATAAGAAATAACCATTTTCTCTAAAAAGATAATGAACTGTTTTCTCTACATCTAAAAATCAGATATAAAACTTAGAGCAGACAATTTTCTGGTACGAAGAAAACCCTGCTTTCGCCATAGCTTTTTGAGGGCTTATGCGGTCATTGGTAGCGTCTCAGCTTCGAGATCCATCCCTACCTTATTAATATTCAATAGACCGTACTAATCTTCAGAGAAACAGCGTTACTAAACAGCTAATAATGATATTGAACTATTCAACTACAAAGGATTCAATTCACATAATGCTACCGTCACATGAGAATCGCATGTCATCCAATTATACATGGGTATACCTTTTCCCTCCAGGAGGATAAGGAATTGATTCCAAAATTAAATTGGCATTTGAAGCGTATCAAGTAGTCATCAATTGACTCCATTAAACTGGGAGACTATATTCTACAGAGCGTTCCAGAAGGTAATTTACAAAGTTTAAGGGTAGGTCAGGCATACAGAAACAAGACATTTTTAAGGTTAGATCATGGGGCCCCAAACGCAAAGGGGGACAGCTGCAGAGGGCACTTAGTCAATTAATTCAGTAAAAGAAAAGCATACACCAAATAAAATATACAACACAGATGTAATGGAATACAAATTCACAATGGCACAGTTCAGGAAATAACGAGTCGTAAGCAGTATGACAGATACAATGGAAGTAGGACACAGTATCAACACCAAAGTTGTGAAGAATTTAATTAAAGTGTTAAAAAGAATTAACATCTGAAGCTATAGATGCTTCGAATGTTGTTTCTCATACAACTGTGTTGTTACGAATTTGTATTTCATTAAACATGCGATGTACACTTAATCTAGCGTATCATTTTCTTTTACTTTATTCACTGGTGAACAGTACCCCTTCGCGTTTCCATCCCCATTTCTATTATAAAAATTACCTCCTTCTGCATGCCTGACTTACCCTTAACATTTGTAAAAGACCTTTTGGGATACCCTAGTAGCACAAAGATATTGTACAATACTGTACGATATTGAGCAATATTCGCAATATTGTATAATATTGTTCAATATCATATAATATATAATATCGAACAATATTGTACAATATAGGACAACATGTTGTGCTATCTGGAAACCCTGTACATATAGTAACAGTATGGACGAATTCTTTAGTAGCTACTTTTAAAATTATATGTCATTAATCTCTTCATTTTCTTAAGACAGGTTATTTACTTTCGAGTAAAATTCGGGATTTTTTCTCGAAACAAAGATTGAAAACCCGGCACTGTACTGTGTAATCTGGAACGTTTGGTCACTATATATAATCTCTGATGATATTAGACTTTTTTTCATGGTGATAATTATGGCATAGTTCTGAATTTTTCATTTATAGTGCAGCATGATTGATCTAAATGATTTCTTAGGCCTAATTCTGATTAAGAAACGGATGTTTAATTCTCAGCATATATTTATTCTCTTTACGTCATGATGTTATCTTAATTTGTTTTCTGTTATCTACAACTTATAATTTGTACTATTTAATGGATCAAATATACGAATTATACGAGGGAAATACTGAAAGTGTTATTTTGGAAATTTGACAGTTCTTTCTCTTTGAAATTTATGAGTATTGTCTTAACCTTTATAAGAAAGAGATAAAAAAATACAATTTAGGTAAAAGTGTAAGATGGGAAAGTGTGTGTAACCAAAAGAAGTTTGGATGCTAGAAATAAATTTTGTACTGATTACATACTTTATGCATTTTCATTCGTTATAAAATTAGATTGCATTTAAGAATACGTAGATAAACCAAGTGAAGAACTGAAAACACCTGGTAACTGTGAATATATACGCTCATAAAGAGCCTAAGTCTCATAAATATCTTTTCTTTTGTAATTAGTTTTGCTCAAAGTCGAGGGGGAAGGATAAAAACACAGATATCTATAGTCCACTAGGGGCCTAATGTGTTTTGGCATGACATGGTTGAGGAACCTGAATCGGAGGAAGCAAGTTATGAGTATTTTCTTCTGGCTATGCCCGTAACCAACATTAATCGAAAACTGTTTGGCTGGTGTGCGTTTTGGCGTCAAATTTCGCGTTGCTGGAGGTTTTCCTCGAAGCGAAGCACGCATGCTGGACAATTTCCCAGGTAAGTCCTCCAGAAAGGCAACCTATCTCTTCATATTGGAGCTAATGAAAATTTTACCTGAGATGATACCAGAGTGCTCCGATTCGCTTTCAGCAACAGAAGATGTCAAAATTGCTTTTTATGTTGAATTCTTGACTCATAAACTTGGATAGACCGACATGTAAATATATATTATAGCACTGTTAATTATTGTCAGTTAAAGAGGGAAACTTGCTGATTCCATGTTAATAAAACTGTTAGCCAATTAGAAATGCATAGTTCACTGCATTATCACTGAAAGTGCATATGTATGCAAACATATGAATAGATTGGACAAAAGAATTTAAAAATGTTAAAATGTGCCTGTAATACTGGGTTAGTCTAGCTAGAATATGATAGCAAGCTTAACTATGAGTAACAAAACTTCCAGTTGTGTTACGCTTAAATAGGCCAATTTTAAAACTCTCCACCGGTTTCATTTTCATTTCTTCTCATTGTTCAATCGTATAACTTTGTAACAGTTATCTGCATAAATAAATAACATTATCTTTGAAGACTTTCATCAGTTAAGAATCAATCGAGCTTTCATCCAAACCCGATAGAATTCCTGTTGTGTTTAGACAACACGCCCAATACCCTATGATCTTTCACGGGCTTATTAACGGGTTAAAATTATCCTCCCGTTTTCAATAACCGTGCAGTTTAAATTTAGTGTTCAGATAGTTTCGGCCATCCATCACAGCTGACATAAAACATTAATCTTATAACCTGTTAGCTTTCCATTAGCTTCGACTGCATGCTGGCGAAAGATACCTCAACACTTCTGCCGATGATCCACACCCAAATTGTATCTAATATTGGAAAAACAAATAAAACTCTGAATTAATGCTCCAGTGAAAAGAAACAACAGGCAATTTGGATTTTTCTGATGTGTGTATTCATAAATTTGTTATTCATCTGAGACTTCACCTTAAAATATATTTTATGAGAATTGTGACAGGGATTTGAAGGTAGAGTTCGCTATCCCAAAAAGTTATAGAACAATTTAAAAGCCAGAAAATTCGATAACGTATATTTTCGTTAAAGTATTGATTATTGTTATAGGTGATAGTAAGGGGAAAGCTGTGCTAATCATCATTTCCTACTTAATTTTAATACAATCAAAACTTATTGATTTATTTGAAGAGAAATTAGATTTAAATAATAATAATAATAGGTACACAAATTCAAATGGTATAAAATACTATATTTGATTTCATATAGCTGTTTCTATAATCCTATGATGAAAAACCAGTATGTCATCATTCACCGGTAATGCACCCGCTGTTAACTTTCTACTTGAGTTGTCAGTGTTGTCTAAAAGCAAAAACATTCAAGAAAAATAGCCTAATGACACGTATTTAGTAAAGTTTTATTTATTTATTATCATTGATTGATGTTTCATTTATTTATTCGTTTTCCGCCAGGCAGGTGCTTTCTCCTGTGGTGACGAAATAATATTGCGAATAGAAATGTGGTGGCAAAAAATTCATTGGTAGGGGAAACTAGGGAAATTTGACACTACATGATTTTCTCAGATTGTGAGATAACTAGCAATTTGTGTGTGCCATCCCTATATAACCTTTGGCCTATTGGAGGGGATTTTCATTCCAATCTGAAAAGCCATCATAATAGTATGTAGGTAAATATGTTTTAGTGTCACAGAAGGTCATTTTTGTTCTCCAATTTACTCTTTTTCATTCCTCTGTGGAATGGAAGTTTACTCTTGAAGGTATGAAGAACTAAAATATTTCTGTGTTTTAAGCATACTTCAAGCTTTAATTTGATATACAACGTTGTGCAATATCTTAATTCTAAGTGGTTTAATCTTGAAATTATTTAGAAAAATTAAGGTTAGGGATACTTGACATTAGCCAGTTAGGGATACTTGACATTAGCCAGTTAGGGATACTTGACATTAGCCAGTTAGGGATACTTGATATTAGCCAGTTAGGGATACTTGACATTAGCTAGTTAGGGATACTTGATACTACCAGAAAACTTTAATAAAACTAGGGACACCGTTTGTTATTTTCTACAACTTCGATGTTCATAGGCGCTTGAAGTACAGTTTGTGATTGGGATCAACATCCTGGTGCTATAGAATTTATCGCCATTATGACAACTCAAATAATCAAGTTGGATGGTTGTACTAGAAACACCTCGATGTGATTATCGTCCTTGAATTAATCATACTTGAGCGGAAAGAATGCTTGTTTGTCGTATCACAAAAAAAGGAAGAAAATTCCTGTTGACAAGCGGAAAAGCGAATACAGATTCCTTCTGTTCGGAAATATAAGGAAAAGGAAACCTTAGGCCACCTCCGTCGTTTCCACCGCTAATTACTTAGGGATTTGAGCCATGAGGAGGAAAGAAGAGGGTGGAAGAGAATGCTTTGAATAAGTGCTTTCTAAGGAGATGTTCATGCCTCGGTTAAAAAATATTCGAACTTCGGGGTAAAAGGGATTTTCAACCGCTAACTTCTAAGAAGATGAAGCTATCGAAAATATTTTAATACACAAGTTATTCGTTATGATGAGGCGATAATTCACCTAATTTGAATCATCTTTCTGACTCCATTATCCAATATCGCTATTAAAAATACTGTAGTTAACTTTTTACTGTAGTTTTACATATAAAGAGCATTATATGTATTTATGAAGTTCCAAATATCTTTTAGTATCCTCATATAAATAATCCGGATAACGATAATGCAACGATAAAAATGCATTCTAGAAACCTTCTAACTTCTCATCACCTTAAACATGTATCTTTAAATAATTTACAAATACACACTAACAAAAATTACACCATTCATTTTTAAAGATTTACAGTTTCGAAAACCTCACTTGGTGGTTTGTGCGATCCAATGGAAGACTCACTCTCTACAACCCCAAAATATTGTCACATTGAAGGAACTCAAGAACGTGAATATTCAGCGAGGAAATATAAAAAGTCCAGCTGCAGTTAAACAAAAATGCATATTACACTTCTCAATTTTTCGTTCTTTTGGTTGAAATGACGATTTTTCATTTGGTGACATTATCTTGCAGCATTTCTACAGAATATATCATGATTTCTTTTTATTTTTGTTAGAAGAGGCATGCTAAAATAAATATTAACAAAAACTGTCGATAAGAGAAGGAACTTTATTATTATTTTTATACCTACATATTATTATTATATATTCAGAATGATCTTCGTGGAAAAACTTGCTATTTTGAAGCCTTTTTATTACTATTACCGTTTCAACTCCATTTTAAGTTTTCTACTGTGAGGATTACGTTTCCGTGAGAAAAAAGTAAGTGTTATCATTTGAAAATTTCGAAATTTTGTCACTGTAAGCGTAGTTGCGAAAGCTGGACTATTGTTTCTCAACTAATTTTTGAACCCGTTCATAAATATCCACCCGTTCATCATTCACAAACTGTCCTGCGTTCAAAATGTTATTCCCTTCCCTTGAACGGTATACTCGCTAGGGGGTCATATATCAGCAAAGTTTTTTTATAATCACCCTATATGTCAAAGCATTAGTTAGTAATAAACTAAAAAACTTATTATTAACATGAAGGATTAGTTATTTTTGCTTAGTAGCTCGAATGCTTAATAAAATACTCACATTGTTTATTTACAATCTCGCTATTTTGCTGCACGCAGTTATATAAAGGAAAAGCATTGTGTTATAAAATTGTATTTAAAACTAATTTTGAAAAATTTATTAAAATTTAAGAAAAAATTGTACGGAAATAAAATTGGTGCCACTTAAAACCAAATTTTTAAAATTTTGAAGTGATATAAAAATGTTTTTGTGCAATAAGATGTTCCGAAGGTATTGAGGAAGAAACGTCAAAATTCCGATTATTTTTAGATTATTTAAAAATCTAATGAAAACTTTAAAAACCTTTTCTTAATGAGCACCTAGTCTCCAAGAAGTAACTATATGTTAGATTTGGTAGCTACTTTGCAGTGAATGTTGAACGATTTTTGCATCAAGTATCATGCAACTTACGTATAGTATACCAACTTAAAAATTCTGTCATTATGTTAAAAATACCTGTCTCGTGGTCATCCAGTGATAAATCTGGAATTTGCGGCGGGTACAGTAGTATCGACAATCGACATCTGTAAAGGCCCGTCAGATTGCCATTGTGGTATGGGGCTTAGCATTTTCATGCTGTAATTAGCCTCCAACTATCCATCCATGGACGTTTCACAATAGGTTCATCCGCCTTCTGATGAAACATTTTCCGTTGAAAGTCGCGAAATGACATCAATAATCTTGTTTTATTATATGGCTTGAAAATATGTAGGAATTAAGATCACATACATTTCACAGTAAACCGTCTTCAATGCTTATGCGTGCTCAAAACAGTGAATCAGAAAAGTATGTAAGTGTTTGGATAACATTATCATTACTACCACGACATGGAATATATTCCCTAAAAATCCCCTAAGCATGAACAGTTGGAGCGACTCAACAGCATCTTCATGAAGTTTGCCCCAAATATTGCTAAGATGACAAAAACACAAATTTTGGCAATCATTTTGACAATGTGGGACAGCTATCCCCTTCTGTGTAAAAACTAAAAGAGATTTGGCCTAGGGTGATAGCAGGAACATAAAGGGGATTTACTCGCTTCACAAAGGCCAAACGGAGGAAATACATAGAAAAAAAGGAGTAAGGGACGGTTATTATCCTGGGTGTAATTTTGAGAAGATGTCGAGCGGAACGGCACAATTAGGGTACTCGTAAAGAAGGTACCTGGAAAAAAAGAGAAAAGTAGTCCATTGCAACGAAACTTCATGAATCCTTTGCAGGGCATCTTCCGGTTAATTTATTCGGTCGATGTTACGAACGGTTTTGGAGTCGGTACATTAAGGACAAGTAGGTTTTCGAACTTTAGAAAGTTGCTTCAGATTTAGTGAAATGTTTCCCTCTTGATAGTCGTGTATTCTTCTTAAGATGTGCTAAATATAAGTTGGTGAAGGTTTAGCAATGATTTAAAGGAGTTTCAGTCATTTAAACCCAGTTATCATTTATTCGAAGTCCATCGCTTTACAGAATATATGAATATTCTGTAAAGCGATGGAAAATTAATTTAAGAGCTTCAAGCGGCATTTAAGATGGATAAATGGACATCTTTAGAGAAACGCAGTAAGCATTCGTTTAAATTCAGTAATCTTTTATTTGATTCTTCACATATTTTTTAAAGAGACAGAAGATTAATTTAGAACTTCAGATGAATCCGAAACATGAAAATTTTTCGAGGAACAGCATGCGAGTGTTCTCACTGACTAACTGTAATCATAGAATGATGCTGATGGGCTGTGTCTTATTGAAGTTCTTGAACTCAAGGTTCTTCACCTCCGGACATTGCTGCTGCTGGAAAAAAGTACCATTGCAAATACAGTTACATACTAAAACTTGGAAGTGCTATATTAAAAACACAAGTCATAATCATTTACTGTTTCTTACTGTATAGAAAAAATATAAGAAAAGGAGAAAGAGAGAGAACATAAATGTAATCAGTTGTGTCTTTGGCACTTTGGTTTCACTCAAGAGTCATATCAGTGTGGTGGTACATCAAGTCATGGAAAGTTAGTCATCGATAATTCTTCTAGATTGTAGAAAGGGTAAGTTATAAATACGTGCTGAATTTAAATACCTTCGAAATTTAGAAAACCTTGGAAAAGAGTTTAGCCAGCAACCCTTTGGAGTTCTCGAAAAGTGAGGATTCTCTCTACAGGCTAATTAAAAAAAAGAAATGATTTTATTTGTTTAAATTTAAGAGGCGTTGGAAAAAAAATATTTTAAAAGCTTGGGTAAATTGGAGTTATCACATATATATGTTAATATTGCACACATTTTTAATAAATTTGAAATGATATTTTTATTTCTTCCGCTTTTTTGCATGTTTTCTTTATTTTTATTAGAAACAAATAGAAGACACTTATAACATACGAAAAAAGAATAGCAGTCGTCAAATAATTCGACCTTGATATTTTGCCGAATTTTAGCGTTTTAGATCCCTTTGAGTCCGAAAAAATATTTTTTGAGTCATGACTTTCTGTTTGACGTATGTTTGAAAAAATGATAACGCAACAATGAGGCGATATAGATGGAAGAAATTTTATATGCGGCAATTACACACCAAAATGCCAGACTTGTATCCAATTCTGGATAACATGTACTAAACACTTACTCGCTTTTCTTCACTATACTACAAGGCTCCACAAAAAAGCTCTATGTCAATTTTTTTAAATTCATATGTACTTTACCATTCATATGGAATGAAAATATTTCAGACATTTTTAATCAATACACTTATTTAGATGTGCTTCACCATTTACGTCCCAGGAAAATATTATCAACATTTTTATCAATTGAGTTTATTTTATCGTGCTTGTTTATTGTATCGAGGAAAAATATTAAGTTCGTTTATTCGTGTGCAAGTTATAATAGCTATAATTAAAAATAATATATATTTTCAATTTTTCATATTTTTTCAATTTTAAGATGGCATTTTTTTCTCGTATAGCAGTACTGAAGTTATCGCAGGAAAACATCAAAATTACGAAATAAAAAAGAGCAGCAGAAAACAGTAGAAAATACAACTTTGAATAATTTTATTGCATCTTTATGAATTGTAGTCAGAAGCATTTGTTTGCTTAAGATATAGAGAGAATAAATTTTCACTACATGACACGAATGAGACTCTTGTATAGAAGTACAAGAGAAAGTCTCTCTCTGTTTTTTAAAATAAGGTTTATATCCTGATAAGAATATTTTAACAGGCACGATCTCTCGTTTATTTATTAGAGTTACACCAAAATGGTAGTCTAATCAATTTTCGACAAAAAAAGGGCGAAATTACATTACTTCAAATATATAAAGAAATTAATTCAGTAGTGCCTTTTCTAAATAACTCTCCCTCGGAGAAAAAGGGTTTTTAAATGAAGTTAATTCAACGTCGAACTGAACTTTTGAAACAGTGAAATCGTAATTGAGAAATGATTATTCCGCCTCTTTTTTTCTTTCTCCGAATATTTTGGAAAACCCAATCACACTCTGACATTTTGAAACAGTCACTTCATAATCGAATTAAGATTATTCCACCTCTTTTTTCTTTCTCTGTTTGATTTTAAAAACGCAACCTCCCATTGATATTTTGAAATAGACGTATCGTAATCTCAATCTTAAGTTTATTCCACCTCTTTTTTCCTTCTCTGAACGTTATGAAATCTTACACGTAAAATGGACATGGAATCCATCTGGAAAACTCTGATTAGACTCGAGTGAATAGGGAAAAAATCGTTCATCTTTCACTTTGTCTACTCATTGTTCAAACTAAACCTTGGGATTCGAAATATTTCGACATAGAAAACTGAGTTGCCTTTCATAAACTTTTTTCTTAAAGAATTTTTTTAAAAGACCCCCCTTATCCCCCAAAAAGTTTTATACAGAATGGATATGTAACTGTCAAAAAACGGATATGTTTCAAATATCGATGTCTTCCAGTGATTGCGTTTGTTATGTGTGTGTCGACATTCACCGGAGAATAATGGCATTCTCTAACTTCGGTCTTTCACGGTAACAGATACATTATGTAACTTTATTACAATTAACTATCTGTAATGCTAGGTACTGCCATGAAACTATTTTACCATTTCTGCGATTTCTAAGCATTATTCAATTGTATTTCTTCTTCAAGTTAAGTTTTTAGAAGGTACATTCTAGTTTTTGAAGTATCTGTTTTAAAATAAATACATTTTACTCATACTTATTGTACTTAAGGTGAAAGGAAATAATTCAGAAGAAAAAAATTTTCCAGCTCCCAAAAACTGTCTCGTGGAATTTTGGAGCATTCTTTCATCGATTTTCCTTCAGTTAAAAGAAAACATGTAAACCCCTAACTGAGGTGCTAATCTAAGCGACAGAATTTAATTCATATAAATTATATCCTAACAAACTTAAAACGCGCTGTGATGTTTGCATCGCGATCATTTAAGTGGATTCTTATTCATTAGCAATTATCCATATTCTTTCTTTCAATTACAGAAAGATTTTTTATAGCATCGTGGAGAGGATTATTTTCTTTCACTAATTTAAAATCCTTTACCTTTGTATTTCTTGAGGGGATTTTTTTGTTTGTTTTTGCATTTGACCAAAATTCTCTTTAGAAGGAACTGTCCTCGTAGAAAAAATTTCTTTTGTCTTATGTAAGCATACGATTAAAAACTATATTTAAATTCATTAACTCTGGTGTGGTAGTGCAAGGTTCTCATTAAATCAGCGAAACACCGTAAAACTGACTCCGTTTGCCTTTGAAGAAAGAAATTAATTGTTCTTGAATATTTTAAATGAAATTACAGACTTAATATTACATTATATATAATACTGAAATAAATATAGATTTCCTCTTGGTATTATGAGAGATACGATATTTTTGCACTCAGATAAAAATAAATCGAAAGTTTCATACCTCCAGTTAAGTGAAATAACTAAATTTACAAACATTAAAAATTGTACGTTTTTAAGTAAAAAATATCAAACTTGGCCTTAACATTATAACCATAAACAAACGATATTCTCTAATATCATATTAATTTTTTTTAATTCAATGTTAATAAACTAAAATTTTTTTTAAATTCTAGAATTTCGGAAATTTTATAACTCTATTATATCTGTTTTGTGTATCTTTGAATTCTAAACATTATTGGATATAGTGTTAATACAAAATTTATCGCTTTATGACGGGAAGGATAGGACTTACGTATTTCCTATTGAGATAACACTATAGGATATGCCATTACAACAGAATAGTAATTAGTATAATTTGAGTTGTTTAATTTGATAGATTTTGAAGTTATTGGAACTATGGAAATTAGTAAGATTCCTATTTTGTAGAACCATTCTTTTACTGGGTGTTAAGTCTATTTCATAACTGTGGTTAAACTATTATTATTCAAACATTTTCTGCGATGTGCCTTTATTTTTACTGTATATTAAGCTCAAGTCTAGTATATGATAAAAAATTTAACGAATGATTTTTTTTTATGATAAAAAATTTATCGAATGATTTTTTTATGATAAAAAGTAATTTTTTTAAATACCATTTTGTCCCTTAACAAGCAACATCATCTTATTCAATTTTCCAAATTTTACAAGAGGAAGAAAAAAATTATGTTTTTCGCAACTAATAATGATTATTTCTTATTTTTTTTCACAACAGTATATACATACGATCTCATGTTCATATCAGACTTGAAAAAAAAACAGAAATATTCGTTATTGGTTGCAAAAAATGCAGCCTTTTCTTCCTCTCATAAAACTAGGAAAATTGAGATAGGTGTTGTTGCTTGTTAAACAACGACTTTCTTTCTTGGTTAGTCTAATGGTTTGATAATTATTATTCAAATGCTGTTCTGCAACATACTTTTTCGTGTTCTATAAGTTTACAGTGACGTTGAACTCATGTCTAAGCCCTAATGGAGTTCGACAGAAAACCATTCCCTCCCTTTTCCAGCGAGCAAGCAACTCTCCTGTTAGTAAACAATCACGTCTTGTATGCACGGCGACCAGTCGACATTCCTCTGTTTGTCTTGTCCGGACCACAAAGAGTCAACCCACCTCTCTTGAGCAAACTGGAGGCTCGGCTGTTAGCTCACATGGCCTCAAAGAAAAACCGATTCTTGGAAAAGAAATTTGTGTGAGAATGGCATCAGCCACGCTTACACGGCGAAAAGAATTCAGCTAACAGAAAGAGACGAGGGACAAAAAAATGACAGAAAGGACCCTTGCATGCTTGACTCGACGTGTAAAAAACCTTCTTGCACAAAGGTTCAAGACCTATACGTCACGTTGACGAGGTTCAAGCTCGCAAAAGAGTGAAGAAGTTTTGCACACACAGCGGAGAGCCCAAGAAGTAGGGTATTCACAAGATGCAAGACTATGTCTGCCCTCCCCCCTCCTGAAGACTCGGGCTGTCATGGCGCGAATCTATTATCATTATAATCCGTTGGCAGCTTGAATACCCGCTCGGCACCCAAGGAGGTCTTTTCTCCAACGGCCCGGAATAAAGGAATTAAAAAGACAATGTCTCCAGGAGGAATTTTTTCATCCATCTCTTCTTCAAGCCATAAGCTGCTTGGTGAGATTGAAGGGTGTCATACTCGGCTGGTCAGATCCGTATTAATTCAGCTCTTCTGATCACTTGAGGGAAAGGGTTTTCTGAGTCTTCGGATCCCAAAACGGATGACAGGTCAAGTGGGAGGGTTTCCTGTGTGCGAAACAAAGAGGAAGAGGTGTGAGAAACAACCCCAGAGACATTGCCACTGAAGCAAAACGGAACTGGCTCACCAAATAGTTGCTCATAAGTGAGAGGACATTGTAACGTCTAACTTGTTCCCTGATAACTCTTTGTAGAATTTTGATATTCATAAATGGCAAATCGGTACAGGTGCAGTGGAATCGGAGCATCTTGACAGCCAAACTCCACAAAATGAACGTCAATGAACCAAACCAGTTGGGAGGGGGAAAATCAGAAGGTGCCATATTTCGGGTATGCTGAAATGGCGGAACTCTGAATATGCAAATGAGCATATTTTTTATTTCCTTCTTAGTAAAATATTAAGTGACCGTAAAATATTGTTTTGTTGAACCTGATAAAAACTTTTAGTGTGCTTTTGAGATTCAAATATATGTATTTTGTATTTCTAAAAGGATGTCAAAAAGGCGTGAAAACTGTAAAAGATAGGGTTAAAATTTTCTCAGCCATTTTTGGGCATCCTCTGTAATATGCGAAAAACGGCAGATGTTGGAAATTCATATGCTAATAGTATGGAAATAACTTTCATTTTCAACTGAGTTCAACTGAAGTTCGTCAGGACATAAAAAAATCCAAGATGAATTCAAAACTATTTCTTTTCATACTTCATCTGAACCCAACCATAGGTTTATATGAAAAATTACTATGCTTAAGAAAACTTTTATCATACGTATAATGTTGCCATTTGTAACCCAATTTAGGCAGCTTTTCGATAAAAACAAAATAAAAATTTCCAATGTCTTATTTTAAAATTATTTTAATAAATTGTAGGCAGACAAATTTACTATCTGACTAGATAATAACGTATTTTTACACTTACTTTAAAACAGTGTAAGGATTTATTTTATCGGTTGTTAAAGTAATCAATTTATGATACCTACATCTAAACACTTGTTCTCTAACTGTAACCACGTAGCGCACTCTCTTAAAAATATTTCATACACCTCATTTATATCGTTACAACTTAATTTGTCTATTTTAAGGCCCAAATATTTAATAGTATTGAAATTATAATACCTATTCAATTTAGGCTCATGTCGAAATTTGATGACTCTCCCTTATTAAGTAGGTTTTTTCCTTCTTTCAGATCAAACACAAATAATCTTCCGATAGCAATTATAACAAACTGCAGGGAAATGATTTATCAGGCTAAATATTATTCTAATCATATAAAATAAAGACAACGAAATTAGAACTGGTAAAATAGAGAATATAAAAGGGGAAAGATTAATTTATACTGTATAACAATATTTATTTTAGACAGCAATATTTTGTTGAAACTCGAAAAACACAGAAACGTCTCCTAAAACTGTTCAAAGGCTAGCTTCTCAATATTCGGAAATAATAAAAATGATTTTTTTTTAAATAATCCGCTCTTACCGCAATCGGTAATAACCTTTTTCACAGTACACAATTAAACTTTCCGATGAAGTTGAAGAAAAGTTTAACATACAAGCTAAAAATTGAGGCAAATGTTCAGTTTTACAAGTGAATGCTCATCGAGACTGGTAATAAATATTGATAAGTGAATGCTCATCGAGACTGGTAATAAATATTGATAAGTGAATGCTCATCGAGACTGGCAATAAAGTATTGATTGATATTAATAGGATACTTTGTAAGTTTAGAAAGTAATGTAAAGAATATCCTTTCTTTCAGCTTAGAAAAAAACTGAGGATAATTAGAATGAAAATACCGTATAAGAGGAAATCGAACATTTATTTCACTGGAAGTGAAAAAAGTTATAAATATTTTGGATTGCTTAGTATAAATGCAATTTATACTTTAAAAATACCAAAAACAAGTGTTCGCTTAAAATAAGAGTTTAAATTTTTTAAAAATTAGCGAACATTTCAATATGGCTTAATGTAATTCGGATTGAGAGTAAATAAAACATTCAAATTTAGAAGTTTATATACTTATTTTAATTTATGATAAGATAGGTGGAGTTGCATTAGACTTTAATTGTAGGTTTTGCGCAATGTACAATATATTTACGAAATTTATCTCTCTAACATAGAAATATTTAAAATCCAACATTTAATGCCCTATTTTTAAAATTTTCTTTCTTGCTCAATTTTGTTGTTCATAGCATCGTCCCAAAATAAATTTCAAATTTTTCATTAAATTTTAGATGTAATATATTTAAATAAATATTACTTGTCCATATAAAAACTTTTTGCCAATTTTTTAATTGTATTTTACTGTATTTTGTATTTTTCCTTCACATTTAAGTGAAAAATTTATGGACTATATTATATATTATAAACTGTCTAAAAAATAGTATAGGTAATAAAATAGCCTTAGGTGAATACATCATAGTACGGCCTGAAACTCGGTACATAATGCACCAGCCTCCCAGTCTTTTTTTCTTTTTTAAAAAATATGGATTGTAGAAATTTTCAAACCACTTATTAGCAACACATAATAGGTTTTTCTCTTAAACAACGGTCAGATCACAAGTCGCAATTTTGCAACTGAGATGAGAGGCTACTTGTGACAGAAAGAAATTCTGCTACTTACAGCTTGAGGCACTTCTGAATTCAAGACATTCTGATGAGTGTAATTTTAAAATCGAAGTAAAGATAACTAGATTTATTTAAAAATTACATTAAGGAGCTGTAATTTCCATTTGATTCTAATTTTTCGTTGACTATAAAGGAAATTATAAAGGGATGCTCAGTTGCCCCGTTTTAAAATTGATGTCGGGCAACTGGATGCTAGGGCTTTATGAATGGGGTACTCAGCACCCAGTTACCTTTGAATTTCTGATTTAATATATTTCGTGCCTTAGCCTTCAAACCACCGTTGCTGAACAAATAACGTCTATGGCAGTTGCGTAATTATAGGGTGGCAGGATTGGTAAAATACTTAGGGACCACGGTCATAGGTTTTTGTCATCATGGGACTCTTAGGGATTATGAAATCTAAGCAAATTTATTTCATGCATTCCCAAGGTCACAATAACTCGCACAGAAGAGAAATAATGATAAATTATAGTTGCCTGTATTAAAAATAAATGATTATAACAACATATAACAAATTATAATAACAATATATAACAAATGATTATAACAATATAAAGAAATTATTATAGCAACATATTCCCATTGCCTAAGTTTTTGTTTGCTTAGTGTAAGTTATAAAAAATTATTTTTTTCTGACATATATTGATTGGTATATTTATGTCTTATTTTTTCCTTTTCAGTGAGAAATAACACTTACCGGAAGAAAAAACGAATTTGCGTAAAATAAAGTAATGAATATAAAGTTATATTATTTTTTTTCTTTTATAATAATATTAATGTGTTAAAAGTTAAGTATTACTATGGATAAAAGTTTTGTATGTTCCATTCTTGTATTAAAAATTAATAATTTTATTCATAAATTAACTTATGTTATTTACTTCTACCCCAAAATCCTGTTTGTACTCAGACCTCAAAATCCAAAAGACGGGAAGTATCAAACGACTTCGTATTGGTTTTTATATGAAGACTAAAAATATCTTCGGAAAATTCTTAAAATTGTGAGCAATACATTATAAGTTAGTTTTATTTTTGGTAGTAAGACAAGTTCGAAATGGTCAGTAGAGTAAGACATTTTTTTGCACGATGATTCTAAATTAGTTAAAATTATACCATTTCTTAAGCAATCACATAAACTTCGGATACATAAGGGCCCTGATTTACCTTTATTATAATGGTTGTTAACTTATTATCAGAAAATTAAGTTTTACAATTAATGCTCATGTTTAAATTATTTACGATAAATTAGCTCTGTAATGTTTAATTTTAGAACATTAGGTATTTCGTTCTTATGATAATATATTATGTTTGAGCACTCAAGTTAATTTAATATTTTCAAGCTATATAAGCTATCCTTTTAAATATTTTACTGTTTAATTTAGCTACAAAAATATCTTAAATATTTTGTTAGTTAATTTAATCTTTTAAGAAAGTTTAACTCACACACGTATCAATTACATTAACGCTTTCTGAAAATAGTGTGATATGTTAGAGATTTCAATAAATGCAGTCTTTACCGAAATCATTAGCAAAAATTATTATATTTCCAGCTGTTTAATACGATAATCGCTACATGAATCAAATACGATTCACACGCCGATCAAATACAATCCATCCCTACTATCTAATCAGATGACCCCTCCTCTACTGTAATTAAGAGATAGCAGAGAAAGAATCATCTAATTAGACAGATAGTTCGAATTTCAGATGTGAGTCGTGGTTACTAACGTGTTAACAGACACATATGCGCATATCTATGTGCAGGTGCACAGAATAATGGATTATGGGTTATATAAGATTAAAAAAAACTGTCTCATTATAAGATATTTGCTAAGATTTAGGATGCTGTCAGTCTACTGATGGGATAGAGGCCAGTGTCCCTCTCACAACTGAAATAAAAATATAAAATTTTTAGTTTTCAATCATGAAAACTGTACTTAAATATTATTAAATAATGAAAGAACACCCCCATATACTAGAAACAATTTTTATAGTATTTCTAAGTTTTGGATGTGGGGGTACCCAGTAACCTCGACGAAATGGGGAACTTTAATAAGTTAAATTTTGCACCTAAACAAATGATTAATTTCAAGAAGTTTCATATATGAGTTTAAACAGTAAAATCTACTGAACGTTTTGATTACATAAACATTAAATGCTACTGCCCATTTGGTATTATATACAATAGTATAAAAGAGGAAAAATATACCTAGAAGAAATGTGAAAACTCAGAATCAATTTATGATTTCTTGAAATCGGTAACCAGTTACTCTATTTTACCCTAATTACGTTGTATGTATGCATTAATTAAAGAATTTTTCTTAAGAGAAAAATTAGATTTGATAAATAATCAAATCATTCGAATTCATGTTACTATTTCCTATTTAATTTTTTTTACCTCTTCTAAAAAGCAAACATTTTGACAGTCACTGTTTTTAGAAATATGATTACATTTTTTAACTTAAAATTTTGAAATAAAAATTTATTGTTAGCAAGGGTTGAATTTAATAAAATTAGTACAACTCTGCATTGAAAGAAATTTTTTACGAATGAATTTTACTCCATACCATGGGCGGTTCGAGCATAGGGACTGCGGTACTGCAGCACCCCCTTCTTTTTCTATTGTGCAAATTTAACCAATTTATTTTATTTCCCATTTAATATTTAAATTTATCAACAATCGAACGCAATTTTATATTAAACGATTACGATATTCAAATGAAACGTGAAGAAAAACCAAACGAATTACTACTCAGAAAAGTTCCCTAACTTATTTTATCACTACCCGAAGAAGAAGCGCAAAGGAGAAAGCAACAATTCAAACGGGAACTATGGATCCTTGCAGCACAGAATTCCACCTGCGCGCACGCGCAGTTACCCAGCGCAGTCTTTTCCTACCTTTCTCTACCATAATTTTAAGCTGAAAAGGTACTGTCAAAGTCGACATTACCCTATCGCGTTAGAAACGGAGCTTTAAAAGTTTTCTCGTACTGAAATTTTTTTACCGTGCTGAAAACCTTGAAAATAAATAAGGAAATGAAAGATAATTAATAATAAATAGAAATTTAATTGAAAAAAGTTTTTTTTGTAGTAATGGAATCTCCTGCAATCCAAAAGATTTTTTCGATGATTTTTAGTTATAAATGGTGATGAAATACATGCGTGATACATTTTTTGTGATACAAAATTTTCGTGAACAATAATAATCTATACCTTTCTATTTGGGATCATGATTCATGGTTTAAGAAGCCTCGATTTTGAATAAAACACGATTCTCTTAAAGGAACAGAATTTCCTGCGGAATATTGATAACTATATTCCCAATTTAAATTATCACAGTCCACCTTTAGATAGATGTAATAGAATAATTTAACCACTTTTTTTTTCTCCTCTTGGCAATTCCCGTTACTTCATAATACATCAGAGCTTGAACACAGCTTTCTAACATTAAAAAAAGAATAAAATATTTTCTGACGCACATAATATGAATCGGGATAGAATTACATGCAACTGTTTTGTTTTCAATGGATACAAATTTTTTAAATCGTATCACAAGCATCAAGGTTAATGTTTTAGTTCTTTTTCTGAAAACAAAACAAGAATGGATTTTATTTTTAAGTATTTTTTAATGATACTAATAAATAGTATTCGCATACGCTTATGTTTATTTTAGTTATACTATAGCATTCTTTTCCTGCTAATTGATAAAAAAATTATTTTATTTCTGTAATATACTGTCATTTTAGTGTTCAACCGCAGCTGTGTTAATTTTTTAAAATGTAGTAAGGAATACAGCAAACGGAGCTGAAGAAATAAATTTCGAGCTTAAATTTTTTTATTAAAATAATTTTTTAAAATACTTACCTACTTGAAAAAAAATGTTATAAGTTATTCATTAAATATAAAACTACTTAAAGTTAATGAAAAAAGCTAAAAAAGATAAGTGGTACAAATATACAATACTATGCAGGGAGGGATTGAAGATGCTCAGAAAGGGCAGCACCCCCAAGATTACATAGCACGAGCCGCCACTGTTATATATAGATGGGTAGAATCTATAAAGAGATCAAGGATGGGATATTTAGCTACTAAAATTAAAATCATACTTATAGTTAAATACCAGATATAGTTGGTCCTATTTGAATATTACTGTAAATAATTATTATTACAGGTATATTTCTTTAAAAAAGTAATAAAATTAATGAAACCGATAAATTACTCACAGAAAATAGGCGCTAGTCTTGGAAAAATCTGATTATTTCCTATTAATATACAGGTGATCATCAAAAAAATTGTTATAGTGATCGATGTATGTAGTATTTGGGAAAGACCACTGAGCTGAAATGTAAATTCATATTGTAACAACGTGTTACAATAAAAAAAATCTAATATAAAAAAATAAAAATTTCTAAAATTTTAAATAAAAATTAACGAAAAAAAATTTAGTTAAATAAAAAAAAATTCAGTTCTATAAGTGGTCATCAGAAGTGTTATTTCACGTTGAAGTACTGATATTCGTAAGAAACCTTAAAAAATCTGAGATCTTCAAAAGAAATAAAAGAAAAAAAGTTCCTTTTTTTTAACCTTGAAAAAACCTTAAAGAAAATTGTGATAATGAATACAGTGTACAAGTCAGAGTTTTAACTGAAAATGAAAAAACATATTATAATTTATTGGACTAATTACTTTTATATGCAGCTTATACTTATAAAATGGAAGCAAATGTAACATTTCAGATATGGTCTTCAATTTAAGAAAATAAGTTTTGTTTTCACAAATTTCTTGACCATTTCGATCTCGTTTAGTTTCATTCACTTTAAAAATACATTCGAGTACATAGTCATGAATTTATTTTTTTATGATAAATAATACTATGAGATACAACAGATTTTATTATAGATTCTGCACATTTGAGGGCATTTTCTCGGCATTTCTCTCTTCAATAATTCTGAGTCTCGCGTTTAATCCAATATTTTATAATTTTCTTTTCTTAACAAATTTTGCTCATAGCATTGTTTAAACAATAATTTTATGTATCTCATTTCGCTTTCGCTAACTTTTCTAGCTCCAGCGTTTGCATTCAGCTCATTTATTGTTTTAAACAGCTGATTTTAGTTTCCTCTCTGAACACAAATACAAAAATCATTGACTGTATAAATTTTTTCCTATATAAATGTTTTTATATTCGTTAATGAAAAGAAAAATTTGGAATTAATAAAGAATTGAATCATTCGAATTTATATACTGAGTATGATTAGATTTTATAATTTTTTTTAAAAAAAGGCAAATATTTTCTCAGTTACAGTTTTTAAAAACACAACAGTACTTAAAATTTCACTGTGGAATTTATTATTAAAATTATTATTCTTAAATAAATTTTGAAATTAATAACACCAATAAGTTTAGACATTTTAAAACAAAGGAATGAAAATAAAAGATATTCTCTGAAAGAAACTTCATTCTGTGCTATTTATATATAGATGCAATAAATATGTACTTGGTTTTTATGAATGAAATTTGAATTATCACTCCATCGAATTAAAATATCAGAACGCGTGTTTACTGACGTGTGCAAGAGAACAGGATTAGAATAAAAAACAATTTTAAAAGATATAGCAAATTTAGAAGAAAAGTCCCCACGAAGAAATTAGAATTAATGAAAGTATAATTCATTGAATTTTAAGATGGTGTAAAAGCAGTTTTTTCCAATACGATTTCGTTGATTTCCCGCCAGAAAACATCAAAATTATTGAAGCGACATACCAACAGGGACAAAGACAATTTTGGTTTCTTTAAGATTATCTCTAAAAGAAATGAGAAGTAAGCGTTCTCTAGTCGCAATTTTAACATTTTACAGGAGAGTCACAAGAAGTTCCAGAGTCTGTTGCATCACTTGAAAAATATTTTGCTATAAACTAGTGTTTCCAAACGTGAGGCCCACGCCCCACAGGGCGGCAATTCGGAAATGGAAGAAAAAAGAAAGAAATCGGTTGGATATAACACAACGGGGAGACTGAACTAAGCTATAAGCTAACATAAAATATCTTTGCCTCACTAAATATAAATAATTACTTATAATTAATATAATATAGAAAAATCTTTCATTAAAATTATTTCGTACTTGAATTTCAGTTCTCCATTCTATGTTCTGAAAATTTATTTACTGTTTTTCTGAACAATTTCCTAGTGATTCCTTCTTGAAACCTATCGTTTAAGTTTCTTCAGTGAACAATTTAATTTTTAAATATTAAAAATTTCGTAAGTGTTACATAGGAGTCATAATAATTTTTTAAAGGTTTAGGTGTGGTATGGCAAAAATAAAAATGGTTGGGAAATACTGCAATAAACGAATTTTAAAGAAGAAACTTGTGAAAAACAAATTGCGGTCGGAAACGGGAAATATTCTTTAGATGTTGACAATCTTTTAACGGGTTTTCTTTAAAAGTGCGGTTGAGAACTTTCCTTTGCATTAGGAATACAATTCATATTTATGTACTTATAAAACAAAAAGAATATAAAAAATCAATGTGGTATGTTTTTTTTTTCTCACAGTAGGCTGACTGACTCCCAAATCACCTGCTCAGGAATATTGTATTAGAGTATTAAACTACTTCAAAAATGTTTGTAATTTTTCCTTACAATTTTATTTAAAATTGCGTTTAAATTTATTTATTTTGCACACCAGATACTGAAACCAAGATGACCCTCAATTAATTTTCTGTTATTTCAGATTGATTCACTTTTTACTTGAAAACTTCTTATATAGAGATGAAATAAAAATCGCTCCTCGAAATTGCATTCTCTATAGGCCCAAACAGTGCTTCATCAGGCCCTGATTATGCTTCCAATCAAGCAATTCCAGGTAATCAGACATGTAAAACACGAGCTTGGATTCCGTAAAAGCGCGGCATCTCCAGAAGTATCTCTGGAATCGTCGGCTTATCACGCCCTTCACTATCGGGGCGTTGGAGTGTCTCCGAGCTCCAGATTGCGAAGAAGGGCCCCCGAGATAAGATAAGGGCGGCCAATTCTCACTTTGTTGCTCCTTTATCGACGAAAACGACTTGACCTTTCGTGAGCCTCCACTCTTCACGAGCCTCGCCCAACAAAACAGGAAGTCGGCTTTCGATCTCATCTCATCGATTGAATAAAAACGATTTTATTCACTTATTCTGGAGGATATTGGGATTAAAGAACGGAATCAACACGGTACTCTATCTTAAACTCTACCCTATAATAATTTTCCTGCAATACAACTGTACATATACACAAGAAAAAAAATAATACAAATGAAGAATTAATTGATGTTGCAATGGAATGAGATTAATGCATTTATTTGGAAAATTTTTATGAAATGATTTAAATCAGTTTTTGAGTTTTTCCTTCTCTTACCCATTTCCAGCAGCAAAAAGTCTTCCCGTAACTTTCTAACCACGTACAATTTTTTCGTGATCTGAAGTAAGTAGGCAAATATAGTATAAATCAAAGAAGCTATAATCCATGAAGAATTTAGGGAAATTTATTTAAAAACTAGACTCCTTCGGCTACCAGCTTGTTCGCAGGGAATACTGATTTTGTTTAATTTGAATTTAATCTCTCATGCATAATATGATATTCATGATTCTCTCAATAAAGTACTTTTAAACGATAACTTCACATGGGACCGCTGTAGCCTAAGGCCCGGTGCACACTGGCCGATTCGTGTCGTTGGAGCAATAAAAATAACAATAGAAACCAACATGCCCCTGTGGAGCCACAAAGAGGGCACGTGGGTTACTGATATTATATTTTATTGCTCAACGTCACAAATCGGCCAGTGTACACCGGGCAGGTTAGCTCCCGACTTCGGGACCGGAGGGCTCCAGGTTCGAAATCCAATAGCTACGAAGATCCTCCGTGCTTGTGGGACTGTTGCGCGCTGAATCATACGTAGGTGACCAAAGATCCCTCCCTAGAGTGGCGCGGAAGTCTGGAGAGGGGAGCACTAGCTCCAGCAACGTCCTCGTCATCTGACCCAGTACAAAAGTACGAGGTCCATTTCAAAATATAAAATTGTTGCTTCAAAATAGGATGCTAATGTAACTAAACTCGTGTTGCTTCAAAATAGGATGTTAATGTAACTCAACTAAACCCATTTGGCATATCGACACGTCTAGATGAGAAGTTGGCACATTTTTGAGGCAGAAGAGACATTCAGGCTCCGTATAATAATAATAATTTATAAGTAATTCGAGAGCCATGAATATATTTTTACAAATAAAGGAAATTTGTAGCAGTATTATAACGACAAATAATGTTAGCTATATATTTACTAACATAGGTAAAATATACAGAAAAAATTGCTCCCGTTGGTTACATTCAATGAGAGCAATAAACTTGCATTTTCTGATTCTTGATTTTTCTAATGAAATTTCTAATGGGCAATCTGTGTTGCAATTGGTCGTTCTTAATGTAATGCAGGTTTCCAAAGTGACATCAGTCATTTGGTTTCAGGAATTACTTTTAATAGAATTCTTACTAGAAAACGATCGTTCTCATAAATCAAACAAGATTAAGGCGTGCGTTTTGCCGTGAAATAGCAAGTATCTCCGAGGTTGAATAGAAATTGTTACGAGCACGAAGTGTCTTTAACTTGAAAAGTGGTACATTTCGGTGGCCCTGTAACAATAAAATGTATAGGGCCGATTTTAGCATCTATAGCGCAAAAATCTATAAATGAAATCGCTGTGGTATGAATATTATCCTTAATTTTTTTTAATAAAACAATGATATTTCGATTTTCAAATTTATTCCGGAAGTGCGTATGAGCTCACGAGCGCCAGTTTTACGAGCCAAATTCCAATTTATGAAGTGATTAAATATTCATTTGTCTAGATTGAAATATCATTACTTATTTATTTATACATTCTATTTTACTTTATTTATCACTTGTTTCTAATTTTGATTCTTTCTCAACAACTGAAGTTAACTGTAACAGTTGATTTTTTTTTGTTGCCTAGCTTCACATCATAATAAAGAGAATCTCTGGCCGCTGATGAATTTGATATAGATATGCAATTTTGATATGAGGACCACATGCTTAATTCTGTCTATTAGGCTGGTTGTGAGTAATCAAATTCATATACACATGGATAGATTGTCAGAAAGACAGTATTCTCGTCGATGGATTTGGCTCAGAGTTTGATAAAGCTCTACAATTTTAGCTTCACAGCATAATAGAGAGAATCTCTGGCCGCTGAGGAATTTGATACAGATATGCAATTTCGATATAAGGACCACATGCTTAATCAGGTCTATTAGGCTGGTTGTGAGTAATTAAATTCATATACACTTGGATAGATGGTTAGAAAGACAGTATTCCCGCTGATGGATTTGGCTCGGAGTGTGATAAAGTTCTACAATTTTAATGTAAAAATCGAATTCTAAATTCCATTCTCTTAATTCTTGGTATTCTTGAGTTAATATGTTCACGTATACAGAACAGATATACTAGCATCATTTCAAAAATGCTTTTTCTTTCGAAAACAGGGCTGAGGACTAAAACGTCGAAATTCTTCAAAATCTCGAGATTAAATTTTTCGATACTTTCTCTGTGCATTATACTTCGTATTCGAAAAAGAATGAATAAATAAATAACATGAATATGTTGTAATCGTTAAATCCTTCGTGGTGGTTATGGTTTGTTTGTTTTTTGTATCAGAACAACAACGTTCCTCAAAGTCACTTCAATGAGGGACAAGATATATGTGAGGGAAGACAAGAAGGAATTTATTCTTTATAACCAGTGTAAGAATTATAAATTTAATTGACTGAAGTTACTGCCGCAAGAAAAAGGACTTTTAATCAACATTAATAATACAATAAATAAATAGGATGAGGCTTTTCGTATCTTAAAACTTTTCAAAGTAATTTAAATTAGTAATAACACTTAACAATTTATAGTAGGATTGATTTAATTTGACTTTTATTATACATGCAAATTACTATCTGACAGCTTTTGCTTTTTGAAATCCACCAGTCAGGCGTCTGAATGATTTAATATGACAATTGTCAAATCTTATCTTTTAAGGATTATAAATCCTTATCACTAGAATCTCCGATTAAATTTATTTCAATGATCAATTTAAAGATGTGAAAAGAATTTAAATGAATCCAATCGGAGATTCGGAACCAACTGCTGTTCCTCAACCGGAAAACTGATTGGATTAAAATGACAGCAAATTCGTCGCAGTTTCCACCGGATTATTCCTAGTTAAGTACTACCATGGTCAATTTGTAATGGCATTTGGGAATTGATATTGATCTCTTAAGTCGAAAACAAGGGAAAAGATCGAATCGACGCCATTAATTATTGAGAAACACAGAGATGGAATGCTTAATCAGTATGCTCTATGGGTGTCGCAAACTCTCGGTATACCCAAAATCACAACTTTAAATATTTTAATTTTTAATCATATGCTTGGCGCAATTCAGCCGAAAAAAGGCTCTTACGCCATTAAAACTCACAAATGACGACTTCCAAAACCAAGCAAAAAGAAAGCGACGCTCCAATCAGACTTACTTCAATCACTAAACAGCAGCAGTTGCAAAATTATTACCACATATATATTATATGTAAAATAAATGTTTGGGTGAGGTGGGAGCAAGAGTATCCATAGTCAAGGACAGCCGAAATTGAGAACATGGGGGAAGTTGGGAGTTGTATCATTCTTCTCAGTTAAGTAGTCTTGAATATGAGCCTAATATACAGGGTGGCCATAAAATAATGCAAGGTTTTTGAAGCACGATTGTAAGAAACATGTTCCTCAAATGTAACCTAAATTGGCCTACACACTATTCCAACCAAGGGATTTCGATTTATATAGCAAAAAAAGTGCGAAACATTTAGTTCTAGTTTTTGTCATCAAATATGCCAGTCTCCAATCAGTTGGCCAAGTCAATTAGCTGAAAGAATTACAGAAATCACAATTTCAGCCACAAGTTTTATTTTAGCAACGTTGATTCAGGTGGTTCAGTGAGTTTACACTACTTACAATCAGAACAGAGAAGCGTAGGTGCGTGCAATCTACCGTATTCAAGCAAGATGGAAACACCTCACATTTGATTGTCTCTAGCAAGTTCTGCGTCAGGATTTTACAGACGAACGGATAATCAACTATGCATTTCCTTGAAGATGGCAACCACTTCCCCA
Organism: Araneus ventricosus; assembly: GCA_013235015.1. Taxonomy (NCBI): domain Eukaryota; kingdom Metazoa; phylum Arthropoda; class Arachnida; order Araneae; family Araneidae; genus Araneus; species Araneus ventricosus. The sequence continues at coordinate 302,007 of BGPR01000445.1, forward strand.
GAATCTTACTCCCTGTGATCTTTGTTTGTGGTGCCATCTGAAAAATGTCGTCTAAAAAGGGAACGTTTATAATCTTAGCACTTTGAAGGATCGCATGAGCTACATGATCGGCAAATCAATCTTGAACTGCTGCGTTCTTCCATTGAATATGCAATGCAAAGGATGCATTTTTTGAACCCTTGAAAGGTCAACTCATTGAATATTAGCAATTCCTTCATTCTTTCGACTAACTGATTAGGCCAACTGAGTCTAGCGTTTGCGATTTCAGCAAAGATTAAAACGGGTTTTTTTTTTTTGAATAAATGGAAATTCCAATAGTATATAAACCAAATTTGGTTATATTTGGTTGATTCAGATTTTTTACAATCGAGCTCCAAACATATCACGTTATTTTATGGTCACCTTGTATTTAAAAGTTATTGGTGTCTTTAAACAGAATTTAGTTTTAAATGTAAATCTGGAATATTCTGTGTGATTAAAGCTATATTAAAAAAATTACTTCATTTCATGCATCGTTTTTACTTTCTCGTATACGATGTATACAAACAGGAGGTATTGCAATCGGCAAAAATTTTGACAGCGAGATTTTGATAAATATCCAAGGTTTGAATTTCCCTGAGTTCGGAAAAAATATTTTTGGAATTCTTCTGTCTGTCTGTGAACAAGATAACTGGAAAACGAACCAAGCTAGAGGGATGAAATTTTCGAATTATTTTATCATCGGAATGTTAGATATGTGTCACATCTTAGACTAAATCCGTCAAATGCTTGACCCTTTGTCGGTTTGTCTATTAGTATGTATGTGAACGCGATAAAAAATAATAAACGAGAAGGATATAACTTAGCAAGATGTTTTTGCGCTAAAATTGTAGATTTGTGTCAAATTTTGGAGCCAATCAATTAAAGTCTCAAATGTATACGAGGTTATCTTCGTTATACAGCGAATCTATTCTTAAATTCAAAATTTCATAACTCGGTAGTTTTCGTTGTAGAAGTTTAATTTAAAATATTAGTGAGTCAAGAATATTTTACTAAATATGACTAATAGGGCCGGGGTCTGTATAAAAATTTATACTTCGTAATTTCCTCGGCAAGAAATTTATTACCCCAAACTATATAAAATATAATTCTTTACGTCATTTAGAGCATTTTTCCAACTTGAAGTATAGGCTTATCTGTAATGGTTTAGAAATTAGCTATTGGGTCACGATTAGAATGACCTGACACTAGAAAATTGAGGGAAGAACACTCCCATTGGTTTTATTTGTTTTAGATCGGAACTTGACCTTGGATAATTTCAGTCCTGGGAATTAGATGATCTGCTGCTGTTGTAGGAGGCAAAAAGTGAGTAGGTGAAAGTCCATCTGGATCTTGTGAGGTTGTTGCTGGAACACTGCAAGAACTGCTGCCTGTGAAGAGTAGACGCCGCTGTGCAAAGAACTTAGATCTTTAGATGTTATATTATAGAGTTAACTGTGTGTGTGCTCTGATAGGGAAACAACACACCGTTTGGAACTGCTTTTGCGGATTTTAAAGATTCTGTTAAGATTGGGGAGGGGGTCAAGGGTCTAAATCAGGTATAACCTGAATAAATATTACTAATTTCGTAATTTCAAATGTACCTCAGTACCTTAGAGGCCTTTCTATTGAGAAGACCCACCGGGATGACACCCATTTAAGGTACTTTGTACGGAGTATTTGTTTACTGTTGGGCGAGTAATTCACACAAGGCGCAGATAACAAGTTGTCCGCAAACACGGCCAGATAACGGCACCCACTCGAGAAGGAAGGCGCCACGTGGCCAGCTCGCGACTCCACCACCTGCCCGGCAGATAACGGCACTTCGCTAATGAACGCTGCAAGTTAACAAAAAAAGGAACCTTATTTCCTTTTAAGTGGATGAAGAAGAGATCACACTTCGAGCAGGTGAGGGCGAGGCCCGATAACATGGGAAGAGATTTGAGGTGGACGGAACTCTTCCCGTCTGGAAAAATGGAACGGATTTTGGAAGTGACTCTTTGTGCGGCATTCTTGTTGGTCAAATTTATTTTAAGGACTCATTTTTTTTTCTTTCTTAACTTGAATAACGTGCTGTCTTAAGTAAACACCGATTCCTTTTTCTTTTTCATCATTTGAAGAATTGTTGCAACCTTATATTCGACCAAATAAAATTATTTGGCAGAACAGGTGATGTGCCACTAAAATGACCAGATTTTTTGAACCTCTATTCGAGACGCTCTAGAAGCTGGGCACGTAGTCGAGGACTTATGGGAGAGGGTTTGAGGGTATTGAACAAAATCCAAAGAAATAAAGAAAATGACAATAAAAATGTTTTTAAAATGAAGCAGCTATTTATTAACATTTTCAGAAAGAGACAATGAAGGACGAAAAGATAAAGAAACCTAAAAAGCATCTTTTGCTAATTATTTTTCTATTCATCTGATTCAGCCAAACAGGTCATATTAGAGGATTATGTCTAATATTTTCCAAATATTTTTTATACTAGCTGATAACCCGGCGTTTCTCGGAATCCATACTTTTTCATATGCCCGACTCCGTTTTTTCTACAAATTTTGTCACTACCTTTCACTAACAAACGAAAATATTCTTTCAAATCCAGCTTTTTCATTTTCTTATAGCAGTATAGTTGGGAAGAAAACACGAGAAGTTTGGAAAAAAGAACTTTTATTTTAAACTTTTAAAAAATAAACCTTGTATATATGGGATAACTAATACATTTTTACAATGAACATTTCTACTGTACAGAGATTTCTCGGCGTTGCTGATCAAAAATATAAACTTAAAAAAACGTTTGATTTACCGGGAGCAAATTTGGCTCAGTAGTGGCTCAGCACAAGAGGGAGATAGCGCCGTAAAAAATATTTGAAAATTCGAATTAGGTTTTTTATTTATTTAATTTTAAAAGGCAAATTCGGGCATTATTTGCCCATTTTCGCAAATTTTCTGTATAATATTCTCATTGGAGAAACATACTTTTATATCGTTGCAAAATGCAGAATATCCCCGTTCTAATAAGAGTAATGTGAAGCTGCTGTGTAACTTCCCTTATTTTTAACGATTTTTTAAAGTTTTCGGAAACGCCTTACTTCTGCAAACAAACTTCTTTTTTTCGTACCCCCTCCGTTATTATTCACATACGCGCGAGAAAAAAAGTTATACTTCCGGTGTTTTAATTTATTAATTCTTGCATTTCTACATCTCTCTCTGTTTTTGTTTTGAGGTTTTATTTTGCGAAACATAGTTAGTTGTTGTACTGCATATTGTTTAAAAGAAATGTTCTTTTTTTTCAAACTTATCTTCTTTTCATTCAAATCATACTGTTATAAGATAAATGCTAGAATTGAAAGTTTTAATTCAACAAGAAAGGGTTCAAAGAAGATTAATATTTGTTGGAAAAAGTTATCGATAATATTTATAGAAAAAGAACAGAAGGGGGAGCATATGAAAAAATTTGAATCCCGGGCAACGCCGGTTATCAGCTAGTTAAATATAAATATATATATTTTTATGATAAACTATTTACAGATAAATAAAAGCAGTGAGCATCCGAACATTTCATTCAATAGTTCGAAAGAACCACACTCGTGTCCACAATTTTATTTGAATAAAATTTTTATGCTCTCATTAGTTAGTTAAACATAAATTTTAAAAAAAGCAAACGAAGCATTGATAATAAAAATTGGCGGAATACAACGCTGTAATTCGATAAACAAAACTTTACCAATGAAATTTTGATAAGTATTATTACTTACAAATACGAAAGAACTAACTAATAGACACGACATTGCTTGGGATGAAAAATTTGTAATAATTAATAAAAATATAAATTATATAATAATTAGGAAAATATAATTAATAAAAAATTAACTATTTAACTGATTGGCATCGATTGGGTTTCAATCAATGTTCAACTTCAACAACTGACGGCATTTCGGCTAAATTGTTTAGTTATTCGAAAGCTGGCTTGAGATAAGACACAACTGAGATAGCCAGGTTAAATGCAATTGTAGTATAATTCATATTTAATCGCATTTAAACTGAAACAGTGGCGAATCTATGGGGCTATGGGTCTGCATCCCCCCCCGACCTAAACCAGAATTTTTTATTTTATTTAAAATCACTATAACTGTTTATTCTTAATCTCCTTTAAAAAATGAATAAATAAAAAAAACGTGACAAAATTTCTTCCTGGCTTGACAGACTCGAAAATATCCCCACTTTTTTTTGTCATTCCACAAGTACTTGTACATTCAAGCGGTCGAAAACAATTTTTGGCAAATTATTTCATTATGTTTTTATTAAATTGTGGAAAGTATTGTAGCGTTCTTTATGATTCTTATTGTCAGGTGAGAAATGTCTATAAAGTTGAAGTGTTTTGGTTTACATAAGCCATGAGACTTTTGACATTCGTCGCTAAGATATAAAATTTTTATGACCTCAGCCCCTCCTCCCAGACCCAAATCCTGGATTCGCCACTGAATTGAAACGTTTAGGCTTGATAGAATCGTTCCGCGATACTTGGTCGGTTTTAAGCAATTATCTGTAGTTCAGAGGGGAAGGAGATTCGCAAGAAATATTTTCATAAAAGCCATATGCAGGATGATTTAAAATTATAGTTACAAACTTTGAACTAGAAAACTAATGAAAGACTGTATCAACTGAATGTAAGTTACATCACTCCTGGAATTTCGCTTTAGTAATTTTGAATGTTATATCTGTATATAAATTTTTATAAAAGTGGGAGTTTTGAATCAGAGAACTGAATTCAGACGAAAATTAAAACTGCATTTCCTACCACATTTTGTCTGACACGCGGAATTGAGAAACGCTTACTAACAAAAACAAAAAAGGAAGCCTCGTTTTCTTCTTTTTTTATTATCTATTTCTGTTTGAAGGCTGTCGAAAATCATTTTCGATTCTGTCGATATCGTCTGACAGCTTCATTCCACCCATTTCGGTAGTGCCAAGGCCTGTCAGAAACATTCGTTCTCGAAACGAACAGAAGGGGTTCGAAGGCGGAGACTTCAAGAATAAGAAGAATAGAAAAAATATCGTCTGGGTACCCTGTGGGATGGGAAAGCTACTAAGTTGAAGGAACAGAAAAAAAAAGGAACATTCAAATGATGTCGAGGAACACGACTTGGGTGTCGCGGAACAATGGAGCCTCCCGCTCCGAGTGACAAATTGCTCCTGAGGCACTCCATCAAGTTCGTCTGGTGTCATCTGAGCAGAGGATCTTCGAGGCGTTGAGGTTCCCTGATTTTGTCTTCATTTGGGAGGGATTTGTTTCACTTCTGTTTCCTGTTGGTCCCCGTTATCTCTCATCAGAAGGAGGGGGATGATGTTTCCAGATTTGCAAACAGACATGGATTTATCTCTGTCTAAGCTTGGATGACATGTTTACGAGTTGGTATAAGGTGTACTTGTCTTTTAGACAAAGTCAGGATTTGTGATATGTTTTTCGAAACAAATATTTACGAGTTATATCCATGTTTTGTCAACCCTTTGACATTAGAAAAGATATAGACAAAGTTCTATCTCTAGAAAAATCAGGAAAAATTGAGTGGTCGGAAGGAAAGATGGATCAGCAGAAGAACGCCACATCTCCGTGCTGTATGTGCTACAAGAAAGTTCTTAAATCATTTTATTTACTTATTTGTTTATTCAGCCTTTTTGGAATTCTGATTCCTTTCTTGAAATTCCGATCAAGGGCTGAATCAGAATAAGTCATTGGCGAGATCATCTTCATCTCCAGAAGCATCAAGTGAAAGTGAATACGAAGAGGAAAGTTGAATCTGTGATAAATTGACACATCTGAGTGCAGTACGAACAACAAGCAAGATTTTAAACAAATTTATTTATTTATTTCATCTGATTTTTAAAAAATTCTAATCCTGTCTAGAAATTCTAACGGAGATCGTTAGTAGAAAATGGCATCTTATGGGAAAAGAGTGCATCGCAAGTACTATACATTTAAACGTAGTATTTGAGATGCATTTTTTAAAACGATATTAACGAGATATATTCAGATCTCGTTAACTTTTTGATTTTTGGATAGATAATATTGCAATTCTTAAACTATCGACCCTGACACCAAGTGAATTTGGTGTACCGAAACACTGAAGTAAATTGTTATGTCAGATTTATCATGGCTTAAAACAAAATTAATGAAATCCATTTGGCTGAGACACTCACATAAATTTTACAAAAATAAAATCTGAACACCAATTAATGCTTTATTTTCCTGCTTTGATTTTTGCACATTTTTATATATGTGTCTGTGGTTTCGAGGAGGAAATAAACATTTTCTTTAACTGTCGGTGTCGCAGTATATTTTTAGTCTGCTATGTAGTTGCGGTTGAAAATGTTTCAACTCATCTTATGGGAGAAATTAGAATTATCAAATAAAATTACATGGTGAAAAGGAAAAAAGAATAAGATTTTGACTGCGAGATTACAATATTGTACTTAGGTGAGCATAACAAGCATATTCCTAAATCATTTGATGATTTTGGAATTCTAACTTTTTTAGATTTCTAATCAATGGGGAGAAAAAAAAAATGCATCACAAATGTTACACATTTTAACAATGCACTGTACTTGCGATTTATCTCTCAAAACTAATATATTTAAGAAATGTAAGAATATTTTCAAAGAATTTTTCATCTGAAAAGGTATCGGGTGAGAATCTAGGAGACAAACGATACAATTATCTTTAAATATATTGCGAAATATCGGCATTGTACGTAGGAAAAACTAAGTTCTTAAGTACTTTTATTTATTTAGATAATTAGTTTCTTATGATTTTATAATAATTTCTTAAAATTTTGAGCGAGTGCCCAGTAGAGTTTGTCTTCTCAGCAGAAAAGAGCAAGGTGTAATTGCTTTATGCATTGATTCTGAAGAGAATGTGAATACTTTTAAAATAGCATGTATTATTTTCGATGTACTTCTTTCGGAAGAAATATTTAGGATACATACACATATTTAAACAACATTTTGATATTGATGAGATAGATTGACGTTTTTTTATTTTGCTAATATAAAGGTATGGCTTATAGGAAATTTGATCTATGGCTCCTGATCTCAGTAACTCTCAAACAAGTTTCTTAATTTTTTTAAAAAAATGTACAACTTTGCTCCTTTTTTAGAATTTTAACGGAAGGATTCATTAAAACTAAACTTTTGTTGGGAATCTTATCATGAATGACACCTTGGTGCTTTTGACAAAAACAAACAATTATCAAATGTTTCAATGCATGAAAGCCTTAAAATTTGCATCTAGGTCTTCCAAAATAGAAGGAAAAGCAATTATTAAATTCCATTTTTTTCTCAAAAAAGTAAAAAAAAAAAAGATATACCAGTAAATAATTCAATCTTTTGTTTAAGGCATGGTAGCAACTTGTAGCTTAAGCATTCAATATTGTTTATTTTTATTTTTAAAAATAGATTATCTCATAGTTGTTCAAGATACACTTTATAACAATACAGCTATAGAGCACCTGCATTTCAGAAAAATGGCGTGTTTTAAATGCGAATAATAAGCTTTATCATATAGCTATCCATCCAGAGAAAACTTGATGCGTAGTTTTGAATCTATCAGTCAGTCTCTCTTGTAGCTCTGTAAGTCAAATATCAATTTTACATTAAAATTATTTTAATTAAATTATCAATAATGAAAATTAATACTTCATTCACTTTATGTTTTAAAAATTGAACTGTTTGTTGGATAGAATTTTACAAAAAATAATAAATGAACAAACACACACTTTCAACTTGATTTCACTTAGTTTCCCAAGCCCTTATAACCTTTCATTCTGAACGTATGAAACCAGCCCATGTGCGAGTCGAATTTCCTGAGGATTAAGAACCATAAATTATGACCCGAATCCTGGCAATATAGTTGTCAATTTGATCCGTCGGCTTATTTTCGACGACCAAAACTGCAATCTATAAACCAATCATAGAAATTCTAGATGCTTCTACCTTAATAAACAAGCTCGTCTTTATAATATGGTATATCTTGATATTAATCATATCGAAGTGTTTGAAACAAATAATCATTCAATGCACTATGATAGTTCATATCAGAAGATCATGACCGTAATTCATTCTGCTGAAAGCGAGCTTGAATCCATCATAGTCAGTTAGGACGATAACGCAGCAGCAAGTAAAGGAACTCTTCTGAACTCCAACGTGATTACTCCTGATATTAGAGATAATTAAAGGCTTTGAGTCATCGCAGGCATTTTGTCCACATAGTAGTCCCTACATGTACAGAATAACCAAGCAGTTCTTATCATATAGGTAACCGGTTCTCTCCCATAAATTTCCCTTAGAAAAAAATTGATGCATAATTGACGTGATCTTAATTTTTCAAATTTTCCCAGGCTTGCAATTAGTATGAATTGATAACACCTGGAGGCCTCAGTATCAATGACAACCACTGGAAAAAGAAAATCGATGGAGTACTTTGGATTTCTATTCATGAAACCATTCACTCTGTATAGTATATGTACTCTAAAGTTAAGCTGCATTTTTAATCCCTTAATAACGGTTTTAATACGACTTCTGCTGAATAACAAGTATATATTTAATTACAGACTTTGTTCGTTTAAAGTATTTATTTGCAGTTTATAAGCTTTTTTAATCCGAGAATACTTATACAGACTTTCTTTTTAAATAATAGTAAATAATAGTTATTTTTCTTTCTTTTATTGTTAATTTGGCCTTGCAAATTATATTAGTGAAAATGGTGTCCATTTGCAATATGTCATAAAAAAAGGTAAAAATCATATTACATGCCGTTGAAAATTTAACTACACGTTATCTTTCGATTTTCGAAGTTTCTTTCAACTACTAACCTTGCTGTTCTGTTTGGGTCTATTTGACCAACGTTTTTCGGCTTCTTATAAAAAGCGACAGTATAGAAATATTTTGCAGACATTTCTTGACTTTGTTAGTGAGGGTATTATGTCATTTCTCTGAAAAGGATTTTCTTTTATTTATATACTTCCTGTCTATTTTTGAAATTGTATAATTTATCGTTCGAGTCAATATCACCCGATTCTTTTTTTCCTTAATTATACGTAGAAACTTGCACAATATAATACTAATTAAACATGAAACGACGAAAATAAATTCCAGAAAACTCACCTAAAAAAGGCCATTCACATGTCTTCCAAAATGGAATTTTTCGAACACGGGAAGGAAAAATTGGGAACAAATGATTCGAAACGATGGAATTCAAACGAAATCAAAATTTAGGCTAGCGGCGCATCAAAGGATCTAATTAGATTGAGACCTCGCGACGAGGCTAGGAAATCGGAAAGCCGCCGAGTGGGGGGAGGAATAGGGAGATTGAAGAGCTACGGTAGCGCACTTTGGAGCCTATGTGAATGACGTGCGTGATTTTTCGATTAAAGTGGGTGGGGGGAAAACGGGCTTAGGACAAATGGCATAGCTAGCCTTCAAGTGAATGCCCAGCTTAATTAATTTGGCGTAAGTAGACAAGTTCAGTAAAGGTCAGAGAGAGAGCGATAACTAGGTCACGTGATATTTCCAGTAAGGTTGTAGGGTGCAATATTGAATCATTTCGCCTGTTGTGAGTTGTATGAGAACACAACATACATACAGAGATATCAATAACTCTTACACTGCAATGACGTGAAAAAAAAAAATAATAGCAATTCGCAGATATTTGAATGACACTGAAATAGCTTAGCTTTTGGAAGCACCTGATTGCGAAGTGGAAGACGTTTCTGAACATGAAAATCAAATAAGTAAGGAAAGTGACTTCTGATTATGATGATAATATTCTTACTCCATCTATTCGTAATGAGCAGCATATTCAGTCCAAACATCAAAATTTAAATTGGTCATTGGATCCGCGTCCACATTTTGGCTGCCTGAATTCTGCTAATTTTATAAAAACAGCGCTCGAAGTGTAACTAGGTATTCAACATCAAAAATAAGGCTTGTAAAAAGTGCATTTAGAATTATTCAGGTCTACAATCCAGAATGATATAATCAAAAATGAAAATTTTTGAAGGTGAAAGGGTACAGGGAAAAGGATGGATCATCCTTCTTTTGAGCACAATGCCTTGTTATAAATCAATTAGTAACAGACTTGACGAAAAGCCGGAAATGACATTAGAGTACAGCGCTAGTAAAGAAGCTGTGGATACTCTTGATCAACTTTTGAATGTATATATTTGTAAAAGGAAAAAAAATTTGCTGGGCTATGGTTATATTTTATAATATGCTGGATGGTTCTCCTTATAATCCAATTATTCTCTGGACATCAATAAATAGAAACGGAATGAAAACGAATTAACGAAAAGGTTGTTTTTAGAATAACTATACAAATTATCAAATGCTTCATATATTAAGTCAAAACAACATCCCGAAGCAAACAAAGAGTCACATAATGTAGTCAAAAGAATACAAGATAAATAGCAAAATTATTTATCATTGACATTTATTATTAATTTATAGTTTAATAATAAACTTATCCGATACATGTTCTATCAATAAAGCAATGATAATAAAAAATATATTGTGCAAGAACTGTAAAATACATATCTGTAAGCAACATGTATAATATTTTTGTCTGAATTGTAAATACGAAAAAGGTAATATTTTTAAAAAAATCTAATTTGTCTTTTTATTTCATGAACATATGCTAATATTTATATATTCATTGTATTGTATTTCAAATATATCAATTTTATTCTTTTAAAACATATCTTATTTATCTCTAAACATAATATTGTTCTGAAAGCTTGAAGAACATAGCCTCCTGTACTTAGTATTAGTTTTCGGGTCATATTGACCCGAACGTTACATGTCCATAGTAAATGCAAACAGAACAGCAAGGTTAAAAAATAACATGTATATGAATACATGTATCCTAATAATATACTTTAAAGTACGCAGTTCAATTTCAGTTGAAGAAATCTTCGAATTCAATAACCGCTATTGAGGAAAATTTTTCGGTCATCAAAATATTTTTTTTAAAAATTCTAAAATATTAGCATACATAAAATCTACTTTTTCTATCTGTCTCCCTCTTAATTCTTGATCGATTTTCTGTCTTCCTTTTACGTTTTTTATTACTTTTTTGCCATTTTCGTTGATCACTGAACTCTCAATGAGGAAAAGTAAGCCAATTAGAATAGAAACGTAAATACAAACTTTTAAAATAATTTCAACGGGGACTGCAGCTCTACAGCTCTAATGGACGTGCCGCCACTACTAGGAGCCTGAGCACAAAATACGCCATATTGTGTAAATATACGAGGCAGTCCAGGGAAGCACACTCCCGTTGATTCTCTTCATTATATTCTTCTGAAGTTCAGGAGGGCTGTATTAAAACTGTCTCAGGAATATAACACTCGTAATATTTAAAACTCTTCTTAACACATTTTTGTGGTTATTTCTTTGATAAGATACCAGTAAGCGGAAAAAATTGGCAAATATTTCATAGGTTGAATATGATCTTCAAATTAGACATTTTTTGTTTTCCTTACGGTCCGACCTTAATCATACCAATTTCCATTGACAAAATAAATGTAGCTGTCCTAGACAAGAGGGAAAAGTGTTGCCTTAAGAAAACAGTCAGAGAAAAAGAAAAAGAAGATGGACGATGATTGCCCTTTTTACCATCTATTTATGCCCCTTGTGTCGTGAACCTGTTCCAATTCCTTGGGCACCCTCGCCTCCCCGGGGTCGAGGCCCACCAACATTACTTCCTTCAATTTTTCCCGCGATGTGTCTCGTTAGACGACCGATAGGTGTGTCCGGAGGACCGGTTTCTCTTTGCCTAATAACACTCTCCTGCGTGGGAAAAGGAAAACATAGGAAGCACCTTCGTTTTTACTTTTTCCTTTTCTCTTCTTTCTTAAGTGACCAAAGACGGATTACTTTTCGAATGAGATTTTTCTGACAAGCAGTGAAAAGAATTTTCTCGGGGTTTTTTTGTTTTTTTTTTGTAAGTTTTAATTACATTTCAGTTACATTTGTGATAAAATCTTTTTTCTGAGTATAAAGTATAAAATGTCTAACTTCTGTTCAATTTTGTTTTCTTAGTTATCGTAGTCCATATGTTTTACTTATAAAGATTTCCTCTTTGGTGAAACACACGCACCAATCCATTAAAATATCCTGTATTGAGTAAGACTGGCCAATCTGCAAAATTTCTTACCTACTTCGACACATTTTAATTGAAAGTCCTTCACCAAATGTCATCTTTTAATGTTTAAAGATTTAGTGAGAGAACAACCCCACTCGAATCTTTTTTCATCTTTCTGATATCAATTTTTTTCCAGTTCTTCAGATTGAGTACGATTGGGAATATTCCAATATGACCCTTCCACTCCGACCTTTAGTAGTCGAGACTCCAGTAAACTTGAAAGTTTAAGGTATTGTAATTCTGGCATGTATTATCAACGAATCCCAGAATTTGAACTTCGGCATGGTCCGATGTTGACCAACCGGAAACACGCTTTCGCTTGCAATATATCGCCCTACGTTGTCGAGTCGACGAATAGGTTTGAACTGTTCACCGTCCACAGCATCGTCTTCCATGTTTTGGAAACATAAAAACAGTCAAGCTGGTAAAAACTTTTAATCTCAAGAACTATTTTCAATTTATTTGCATCAAGATGAAAACGTCGTTTAGCATAGTATGACCTTATTTGGGTTGATGTGCACTGGTTTAACAACACTTGACTTTTATAGATGTGATGTTCAATTGACATGAAGGTCGTTTAACTATGCTCGAAGTTACCATTTGTAGTTTTAACGCTGAAACTTCGACCCGGCCAGACAGTTCACTCATTATAACCAACGAAAAGAAGATTGTAGGTCTTCTTATTTTAGATATTAGAAATTACAAATAGCTAAAATATGATATGAAAATAAATTTAAATTTTAAAAATTACATTACATGCTATCATGGCTTGAAGATTAAATAAATTAATGCGAAAAATCCGGCTAACCGCTCTTTCTCTCTCTCTCTCTCTCTCTCTCTCTATATATATATATATATATATATATATATATATATATATATATATATATAAATTATATAGAAGAATAGAAGAAGCAAATTGTATATTATCATGTGCCAACAAAAATTTGGGTGGAAACTTGATTTATGTGATCATGTTGCACACATCAATTTATAGTTTCAAATGTTCACATTGCTGATGATTGAGATGTGGCCATCGAACTGAAATTTGTCTCTACTAATTATCCTCCATCGTCCAATACCAAATATAACAAAGAATAATCCTTTCTTTTCTAATTATATACTTTTTTTAGAAATATTAAATATAGACTTAAACATGGTTTAATACATTTAGGATACTTACAAATCTTTCTACTAATATAATGTACAATAAAATGCCCAAATTAAACTAACCATAAATAAATACTGGTATTCACTATCCCCTAACTCCGTCCGTTTGGTAGGCACTTTGATTTTCTTTTAAAGACGTTACAGTTCTTTATTTGTTTCTTAGATATTTTTGAAGACGCCACCCAGTGGTGTGACGAGTTACAATGGCGTCTGAGAAAAAACATTTATTTTTCATACTCAGCCCTTGCCTCATTCGACGACTGTTACCTTTAAAAACGCCAAAATATTTTCACAGTGCCTGGTTCATATTCTAAACTTCTTGCCCACTCCTGGGTACTCCACCGATGCCACCAACCACCAAACAAAAACAGCATCATGTTGACTATGTTGGAAATCAAAACTGTTATGAAGTTTCCAACGAATAAACATGTTTGTAATTGCACTAATAAAAATATCAGATATAATTTGCAGGTTAGAAGATCATTTAATTAAGGAATGAAACATTTGATATTAATGAGAAATGATGGTCTTCCCCTCTTAGACCAACACCGAAGGCATCGAGAAACAAAGACTTCATCTAATTCCTTTCTCACGATTGGTCTTATTATTCCGATTCCAAAGGAGACGACGCCAGAATAGATGAATGCTGACAGGCGTGGACGAAAGTTCAAGGAGGATCAACTTTTTTCCTTGTTATTTTCGTGCTATTAACTTGGGGGAGGTGTCTCGCCTGTCCCCATCGGATACTCTTCGACACAAGAATTCAAAGGGGGAAAGTCGTAATACTTTCAAGAATATATTTTGCCGATTGGCCATATCACTTGCAAAGTAAATCTGTGTCTTATAGCTGCAAAAGTGGTCATCTCCAAATAAGAAATATTTTGAGAAAAGTGGATATTCTGTGACATCTAGCCCAAGTGAAATTTAAAAAATCAACTGTATCGCATTCGAAGTGTTTAGGCATTATGTTCTAGTATGCAATTTAGGATGGTAAGACATTAAGAGGGTCAAATGGACTTATAATCTTTTAAAAAGCGTATTTTTGAAAAGTGAAGCTGGCCATTTTTGCAGCTACACGACACATATCTCTTTATGACTCTGATAAACTAAACGTGAAGGATTTTATCAGTTATTCAAAGATTTTATGAAGTCAAAGTCCGCACAAAGTAAGTATAATATTGCAAGTTTAAGAAAAGGAATAGAATGTTTAGCTTAATTTTTACTCTCAATTCTCTAAAATTATCAGTAGTTTCATACATATTTAAAACAAATATTTTAAGCCTCCTAACAGTTATGCCATCCTTCTCCAACCAGAGTTGAACAGAAATTACAGGTTTATTATAACATTTATTTGATATCGGTGTGCGAGTCTTATGAATTTTTCAAAACAGAAAACATTTTTTAAAAACTTCAATAGAAAATATATATGCGTATACAGTGAAACCTCTTTAGAGTATGTTAAAGAATGTATTCGGTAGTGCGTCGACTAAAGCCATTAGTGAAAATAGTTTTTAAGAATATAATATCAAATCACAGGCACTGAATTCTAATAAAAGGAATAATAATTAAATTCTAATAAACTAACCTAAAGTAAAACGTCACGGCAATTGAAACTAGCAGACCTTTCTTCCTCCAAACGAAATAAAAATTTAAACAAACTTCCCTTTCAAAACTGATTATTGCAGTAAAGCTAATCAATTTAATTTCTATCTCTATAGTAATGAAATGATCAAAAATATTCGCAATATATCCAATAATGAGAATTGCATTTTACGATATTTTCTTCGATAAATATTCAAGAAAAAAAAAGAAATAGCTATATATGGTTACTTAAGAAGGATTACTGCAATAAAAGTAAAAATGCAATTATCGGTGAGATTTGCTCAATCATTTAAAAATTCAGATTTCAAATGTTTTAAAATATGTATTTTAATATGTATAAATATTGTATGAAATTGATACAATCATATTATCAGAAATCTAATTAAAAAGAGACTTTTACAGTAGGATAACTATAAAGTGACAGGACTAGCAAAATGCCATCCCTGACCCTAGGTGTTATATAGGAGCTCAGAATCAATGACAAACTATTATATAAATAAATATTTAATTATTTCCTCACTCCTTAATTACAAGTTCCTTCAAATTCAAGAATTATAAAGACTGATGAATATCTCAAAAAATTAATGTACTTTTATACTTTAAATGGGAGTGATAGTTTAATTTTGTGAGGGCCCCACTCCGAGCACTTCTCAAGGGCCCATACTTATCTAGTTAAGCCACTGGAATTGCAACATTATACAAAATGATTAAATTAGTTGTTTATAACATTTAGGACCAAGATTCGAAAATACTTCGTTCTATTTAATACATCGTCAATTTAGTATGTCGTTCTGGAGTGGTCACTTGAACGACGTGCTAATGTTGTTTTACTGTGTGTATGTTGACGCAGTTACATCATTATTTATAATAAATTATAATTATCTTGTCGGAAAGCTCATTAAGAAAACAAACCTTTAAAGTGACGTGAATATAGGATAACCACATACGGAGCTACCTCTGTCCTGCCTAGGCATCCAGGGACTATTGAATGACCGCCGCTGCAATAGCTCGAATACTGAGGCCGGAGTCCTAGTAGCCATCATCGGCCACGGCCCGAACCCTCCCGTAGGAGGTATGTACTATTAATGGAGAGAGGTAACTCGATCCCATCATTATTGTACCCCTAGGAGAAGCGAGACTCCGCTTACTTATCCAGCGGTTTCCCATCCACGTTCTCGTGGTTCCCCCTGGGCTACTATATATACTATAGAGTATATATAGGGATAGTACTATATACTATAGGGTACCAGGACTGGCGAATTAGCAGGAGCTCCCTGATCCTGGGACCTCAACTCGAGGTGTTATAACTACATACGCACACAAAATCAATGTCAAAATAAAGTATAAATGAACACTCAACAATTTCCTCACTCTTAAATTATAAGATTCTTTAAACTAAAAGAATTATAAATTTAAAAATCAGTAAAATCGTTAAAATCAGTAAATTTTCACCTGAATTTTCAGGTGGATTTTTTACAGTGAAGAGTGATTAAGCACCTCAAAAAATGAAGCACTTTTATAATTAGTGATAGTGATGAGTTTAAAAAGAATCCATCTTAAACATGTGTTGAGACCCCATGAAGTCAAGTTACGCCACTGGATCTGCACCATTATATTGAACAACTAAAATGAGTAGTTTATCGAATGTGGGACAAAGATTCGATTGTACGCCGTTCTCTTTAATGCGTTATTTCGGAGTGGCCCTTTGAACAACGTAGTAATGAGATTTTACTATTTGTACATTGCTGCGGATACATAATTATTTGTTAGTAAAAGAAACGCACTCTCTTTGAAGAAAGGAAAGAATAACTTAGGGTGCGACTAAGAGACAGACTACTCCAAGTTGTTTCTGAAGAAAATGCCTACAGTTCTTCAGTAAACCATTTATATTCAATAAGAGTCGGACAAGGAAGCAAAGACTCTTTGAGGATGAATGCGCGTTTATGGAAATGGATGGAAGTGCTGTAATTTAGAAGTCGAAAACAAGTGAGAGGAGAGTAAAAAAAAATAATAACCGTATCGCTTTATCTGTAGGAGCTCTTCCTGAATACTTATGAGAGCAAGTGCTTTCATCATAAGCATCTGCGTGCGCTGAACGCGTGCCGCACTTGATGCTACTTCTCGACAGATTTGATTAAAGAGCATTTACTTCTTTTTAAGATGCCACTGGCACTTCTTTCCTTGTTTTCTTTTCTTTCCTAATTTTTCTTCCCAAGGAAAACCAGAATAAAACATTTAATTACCTAGTGGTTGCAGTAGTTGAAATTTACTGTTTGTCTTAGGGGACTGTTTAATAATTGATATGGGGAACAAATCTAAAGATAAAGGTGAAAATTTCATTTATATAGTTTGGTACTTTCTTCTCAAAATAAATTCTTAAAAAACAGGATCACAGATTCGATTAAACTTTTAAGCCTTTCACCAAGGGTGATTATTTTAGTTTTTCTGCATAAGTCAAGCTATTCTTGATCTCCCTTTTCAATTGATTTTACATTAACTTACTGATGTTTCAGAGTTTTGAAATTTTCTACAGTTATATATTTACGATGAAAATACACTGTTTTAATATTTTATTAACATTATTGCCATTTAATAGCTTAATTTAATTAAATTTTGAATCCGCATTAGGAGCATCACCTATTAGTGAATTTAAAAAAAAGTTGATTTCAAAATTCCATGAAGTTTGTAATAATAGACCATAAATTAAAGAATTAGAAAATAGAAAATTATATATATATATATATATATATATATATATATACTTTTAGCTCACAAAAAATAGTTAGTGTTTTTTAAAATTATTTTATTAAGTTCTGTATTAAACACTTTTATTTAACTTGGATTGTTTCAAGTTTGTACAGATGGAATTTTGTAACTGATTTTTCACTCACGTCCTCATGTGCTAGAGTTTTGACATTTTGGTCGCTTGCGTGTTTTCGATAACATTACTCTATTTTAATATTTTCAGAACTTGCTTATCAATTAATCCGTTAATTTAATTAAATATTGATTCCATCCAATGACAGTGAATTTAAGATGAAAACTGATTTCAAGATTCCATATCACTTTTTATAAGGAATTATGAATTAAAGACTAAAATGTAGAAAATAATTAAAATAAAAATTCCTACTTCTTTTTACGCTAACAAAAGTGTGTTTTAAAAATCTCTTTTTATTAAATTTATTATATGTAATGTCTGCAAATGTCGTATTGAAATTTTGTATTTATTTTTAATTTAGATTTCAAAAAAATGATAGCTTTACTTAACCCAAGTCAATAAATGATAATAATAATAATCTTTGCGCGTTGTGTCTTATTAATAACCCAGAGTTCATCCAGTCCATGCCTTAAGGAAGCTCTGTTAGCATGAGATTGTTTACAAAGGAAAAAACAATTAACTGCAATATTTTAATATTTGATTAAGAGAACCAGATGAATTTAAAAGGGAAGAAAAATTTTAAACTCTTAAGGAGTCAAGCCTCCCACACTTAACATCATGGTGTAGGATCAATAATTACATATTTCATTGAGTACTTTGTGCTATATACTTGTAGGCTCACAAATTGATTTTCTCAATAAATTATCATAGTATAAAGGTCAATCATTAAAATATTTGATTCTAAATATAGAAACTCATTCCAAGATCTGCTTGAGAAACTAAATTTTATTTATAAGTTTAAAAATATTATGAAAGAAATTTATAAATAAAAAATAAACACAATATCATTATTACCCTATACAAGTACCCTTGCAATTTCCTAATTCAAAAAACATTTTATTACAGATTCCAATAATGAATTCAGCGTTCAAAACAAGGTAACTCAATTTTCACAATATCATACTGCCTTATACAGGTACATTTGTAATCACCTGATTTAATAAACATTTTGTTACTTCAATGAAATTCCAATAATACATTCTGCGCTCATAACAAAGTAACTCAATTTTCATACTCATGCATTTCAGAAACATTTCATTGCACCTTCATACAGATTAAGAAAAACAAATAAACACAAACAGACAATACTAAAGAAAAAAAACTCTTGAATATTTTTAGCAAGAATTACATCTCACACAGTTGCATTAATTTCACCCACCTACAGTTCCACTGCAACAATAATCCGTACTTACGTACATAGCCACAGCAAATGTATTTATAAAACGCAAAACGAATCAATTATTGTAATTCACATACCACTATTTCCATCACCACCAGCACAATTCCCCTTTTTTTTATGAGCAAACATAAGGATGCAAGGCCTAAAAAAATCAATTGTATAGGTGAGAGAAACCCAAGAAGGTATAAATGACCACATCGGGAATACAGGCATTTCCGGACAAAATTTAGAATTCGCAGGCCGTTTCTTTTGAGCAGTACGCCAGAGCGCATTCCACAAAAAATATCCCAACGATGCGATCAGCTCTTTGCATCGGAAGTCAGGGCATTCGGCCCCTTCCTGACAAAATCACAACTCCTTCATTTGCCAAATTTTGATTCAAGTTTTTCCTTTTCAGTACGAGTAAAAAAAACTTTTTCCTACCACGCAGTGTTCACTTCCGAAATCCACGATAGCCGTGAGTGGTAAACGGACCACCCCTCACTGCCAGCAAAAGAACCTTCTATTAATTTTTTCCTACATTTTCATTTTTACTCTCTCGTTCCGAGCTGTCACCAGTAGCGTCTCTGTCCGCTTCCAATCTGCCCAGCAACCCAAAAAATCTCTTTTCGAAGTCTCCAACTCAATGACCATTGGTCAAAACCCACAGCCGGGACTTCACCCCTTCGAGAAAATTCTCCCAGTCTCCAACGGAAAATGCCAAAAGGGGTCAAAGACCCTCCCGCAAATTCGCAGAAAAACTCATAGCTTTCAGTCCGGAGATAAAAAAATGGCGAAGAGAAAGAATATATTTTTTTCAACACTACACAAACAAATCCATATTCTTTTCAAACGAAATGAGCTACTATTTATATGTAACTCCAATATGCGAACGCACCAAATTGGACGGTGATGTTAAAGTTTTATGGCACAAAAGCTCCTTTTGGCTATGCTACTCTAAACTCATTGTGATTGATACGAATGTAAATAGATATGTACAAGGACAATAAAGTCCAAATTGTAAACTGTATCTAGATGTAAGATTTAATTTGTAAAATGCAGTAATACTGTCAAGAATATTTTTTTAAAAAATAACAATTGTTGTTTGTAAACTTTGGCTCTAACAAGGATTTCTTGTAGATATTTGAAGAAGGTACGAATTGAAGGAATGAAAACAATGAACCTGATTAGAGTGAAAACAAAAACTTACATCCTTAAGAAAAATGAAAAAAATTCCATTATTCCGGGCAGCAAATCAATCATAATAATCAATCATAATCAACTGAAAAAATATCTGGCCTTGCGAAATAAAGTGCGGACATGCGGCAAAACGTGTAAAACACAGAACAATTACACATGATCATCAGAGATGCAGGTGGTCTCCCTTCCACCACATGCTGATGTGTGAAACAAGCGTTTGTCCACTTCACAGTTTCTTTAAAATGTGTCAAACTTTCTGGTAGGGAGTATGAACCACAGGTTTATATTAGATTTAATTGCATGAAGTTTTTTATGAATATGAGTTCCCCAACAATTTTGCCATCTGGAACGAAAAGCGGAAGTGATATGCTTTTTGAAATCAAGAAAGAGGTGCAGGCACCAAATCGGATGGACGGTTGAGGAACGGTTTCTAGGTTGCCCGAGGCAAGGAAATTACTTGCTTAGTCTCTGGCTTCATCCATTGAGTGAACACCTAGGTGCGAAAAATGTGTCCAAGCCTACCCAAAAAACCTCGAACACGCTGGATGTTTATTCCGACCTAAGACCTTACATTCATATATGTCAAGATATAATTTTAGATAGGGCAAGCAACTGTTGTAATTTTGGCTCTGTTTAAGTCTATTTAAATTTTGTGGAAAACAAAAATCCTATGTTGGGGCAATTTACTGGCTTACTTTCCAAATGCATTTTCATAGTTGACTTGTTAAGCATGAGAAGGAATCAAAATTACAAACAAATTTCTTCTTCAAACCCATCAATCTAAGAAGGAAGTGTTTAGGAATGGTCCAAAACAGTAGTTGATTTTTAGTGCTTGGGCTGCGGAGGATTTCCATGCTCGTTCTAAAGCTTAGATGACCAATCATATAATAGAATTGTTAGTTACGTATTAAATCTTTAAATGTTGTTTACTTCCATACATGTCCTTATGTCCCATATGTGCACGTATATGTTATTATTGCCTAAGTTATCTTTATATAGTCTTTTATGATTATCAATTTTTAGTTAACATTGTGTTAGCTACTTGAAGAATATTACCTTACTTCCGAATAATTCAGAAATGATATTGATTCACGAATAGGTGATTACCAACATGATTTCATAATTAAAATTGTGATTCAGAATATTTTACAAATATGTATGTTATTAGTACAATTAATATGTTGTTATAGAAATGAAAGTAGTAGTCATTCAATTATCAAATAAAAATGATAAAGAAATTTCAATTTCAAAAAGTTACTTCCTGACAAAGATGCTGCCTGCGGAATAAACAGAATTGTTTCCTGGCTCAATTTTCTATAATACTGGAAACAGATTTTATTTTCTAAAGAAAGTTTAATGTTACTTCTGTGTTTCATGATTAAACTTTTCGTAAAGCATTTTAATTTGTGAAACCATCTCCTGGCTAGTGGTTTCCCAGCAAATGAAAACCCTTTGATGAATAACAACCTTTACAACATAAGTATCATTTTCAATACATGACAAGGGAAGCTTTGCTAAATCTGAGAGCTTATTGCAAAATTTTGGCGCCGAGCTGAGGTTCCAGATAATACTTGAATTTCGAATAGACTGGCGACCTAAAGTTATGAATTTTATTCTTCCAAAAATTTCAAGAACCTTCTCAATATCTACTTGAAATATAGATTTTAAGATGGTTCTATCTTAGATCTATCTGAAATATAGATAAAAAAAAATGTTTAATCCCAGATCTATTTGAAATAAACATTTTTTTCCTTTACATCTATTTGAATTATTATTTGAATATGCAACGAGAGGCTTATTGGAGTCTAACTCCTACGAGAAGTATTCATCACAACACTACGAAATTTTGATATTGGAATTAGTAATGATGCTGTTTTTAATCCCCATAGCCTATCGTCTCCTCTACTTCTTATTCTATCGAAAGTGCAACATAAGTTTACGGGGGATGGTGTGCTGTGTACCATTACGCACAGTCAAGTAGTTCTGAATATGATCCTACTTTATTTTAAAAATAATTGTAATATTTAAACAAAATTTAGTTTTTAATACCGACAATCCCTTTTCTGCGTAATGAAACTCAATGTTTTAAACCAAAAATATTGAATTTCAAGGATATATTTCTGTAGCTTTAGACGCTCATTAAATATGTGCTAAGTCATTCGGCATTGTCACTACTGAGTACTGTCAACTTAAGTTGCCACTAAAAACTAATTTTTTTCCTGATAATGCTTATTTTTGTGGTAAGTACATGTGATTACCTATTTCGTTTTGCGTTCTCTGTTTTGCAAGCAATGGCAGTTTGTTTTCGAAATCAGATATCCTCTAGTGTTGAAGCTCAAGAATTTGTCAAATCTATATGCATCCTATCTCAGAAATTCAATAAAAATACGATGACTATAGACGATTTCAAACTCTGCTGATAAATGAAACAGCACAAATCAATCTCGGAAAAATAACTGTACCAACTATTGCAAATTGGTGCTTAGTATTAAACGATGATGCATAACGTCACATAAATATTACATAAAAGCACTTTTATATGGACTCAATCATTAGAACAAGATTCAAATTCTACACAAAGATTTCAAGAAAGCATTGCGGTTGCATTGCAACTTCCCTCAGAAGGAAAGATGAATAAAATGAAAAGGTTAATAAGGAACCTTTGACTCTCCTACGAATTTTTTGTTACTCGCTTCCAAGAATCTGCTTCGGCGCGTGACCAGTTAGAAAACAGTTGCCCTACATCGATACAATGTGTTGCAGCACCTGGAATTCGATCGACACTTGAAAATCGCATCACGTGTTCGATATTAAATTTGTCTAGGTCCGCCCGCACCCATCTCTCAGCATGATAATAGTAGGATGAAATAAAAAACAAAGGCCGGTCTTTGCGCCCTTGGTTTGATCTTTTGTTTCATGCTGGGACTCTTGATGGAGTATTCAAGCGTGCCTTTGCATTTTAAACGAACACCTTGCACTAGTGATCCCTAGAATCCTCGTTCGAAACTGTCCTTTAGAATCTTAACTACATTGCCGTAAGTGATGCTTTATTTAGATCCGAAACCGTTAGTTACCATTCGCTGCACAAGGCTCGATTGGACTAAACTGCGTCTTTAAATGTGAGGAAGACAGAATGGTTTGGTGGTGAGGTTTGAAAATTTTGACACTTGAGAGACGTATTTGTTCGTGCGGGAATTACGAAAGTCGTTCAGTTTATTCTCCTTATTCGTTACAGCTACTCTGCAGAAATATAATGTAAAGTGACGTTTTCACAAATTATCTGTCGGCCTTGGAAAAACCTTGGTTTTCAACCTTGGTATTCGAAATCAAATTTGCTAAAAAAATGTTTAACATTTGTTTAGTTTCTGAATCCATTAACTTAAATGTTAATAAGAAATTATTCGTCTGTTATACTTCATTGTGTTATGGTTAGTTAATCAGAGATTTTCATTTGATACTAAATGCATTATCACATTACTGCATCTCCATAAAAACATACTTCAATCAATCTATCTTTTTCAATAATTTAGGACATTTTTCGTAAACTACTAAATGTTCAAAACAGGAAGATGAATGAGTTTGAAAAACTGTTTACTTCTTTTCTGCTGAATAGAAAATAAATTTTAGAATTATACATCGGTATTATGCCTGGTCTAACTACGGAAGAATCAATGAAGCTAGTCTTCTTTATCTGCTGAAGCACGAAAATTTAACGTTTTTGAAAACTAATGAATTATTGATGCTTGTTTTTGATTTAAAATGAAAATAAAACAAGTGAAAGGTCTCATACTCTATGCTCTTACTCGTAATGGAATTGTCTGATGTCAGTTACCCAGGATCTGGTACCAATTATGTTCTTCTAGACAAATCCAATCGACAGTACGTCAGACTAAAAGGGGTTGCATCACTACCGATGGCATAATACGTGGTTTTATGCGTCTTACATAAAACCGTAGGGTATCTAGAAAAGAAATGATATATATTATTTAAATACAATAGTAAGAAAACCATGACAGTTATTTAAGTTATTCTTCTTCGCGATTATTGAATAAAAACATAATTTTTTTTAGTAGGCTTCTTTGTTTTTGTACCAAATATCACCGACAGGTAGTGGTGCCTCAGAAATGGTCAATTATTGAAGAGCTGTTGAAATCATAAGATAATGATCTGCAAATGTTCATTAGCTCAAATTGTTGGGAGTCAATTGTAGATGAACAGTTGTAGGGAGAACATAGGCAGAAAATTTCTTTAATCTCCTTTCCCTTGCTGAACTGATTTGATGATGATTAATGAGCAGAACATAATTAATTTTCACGTAATACTGTGAATAAAATGAGAGAGTTAGTGAAATATCATTTAGATTATTTAAAAGGAATTTTTAAGAAGTAGGAGAAAAAAGTTTTAAAAAAAATGGGCTAAAAACAAAAGTAATTGAGAGTGAATTTATATTAAGAAATCAGACTACTCACCATCGATAGACTGGTGAGTTAGTGTGTCAAATGTCTATTCGTGTGTGCTTAGTTAGATGGAAACACTGCCTCGGCAAGTACGAATCGTTCATTCAAAGAAGCTTCTTCTTTTCTTAATTTTTCAATTAAATCCTTGATGTTTGCAAATATGTTTCTTATTTTATTGAGGAGATTAATTAAATCAGTAACTTCACTTATATTTCTTTGTACCTCAATTGGAATTTTCTTCTGCTTAGGGAAGTTGAGCTTTTCCGAGTTGAGTTGCAGTTTCTTCTTTGTTCTGTGTTAGAGCTTGAGTTTTGACCATGATCTCCATGGCGAGCAAAATAGTGTGAAACTCCTACAACACACAGTATGCGTAAAAATTAATGCTGCATCAAAAATGATATGCAAATTAGTGGAACTGCTATCGTTTAATGTCATTTTACACATGGCCGAAAACAGTTTTAAAAACGTCAGCAGTTTCTTCAAGTGGAAACTGTTTAGGGAAGTTCAGCTTCAACAAGATACATTCGAGGAAGAGTTTCTGTAATTAATATCCTATGGACTGATTTTCTAGCAGAATCAGCTCCAAGAAGATACATTCGAGGAAGACGTAGATTTACAAGAGCTGAAAATTAACAATTTGCAACTAACTACAAGGAGTTACACCAACCCACCTCAGACTTTTTGTAGCAGCCGCCGAAAGGCTGGTATCCAGATCAACTGTGTGCAGAAGGCTTCACGAATGAGGGTTACATGCCAGACATCCAGTAGAGTGTTTACCTCTCGCACCGCACCACCGAAATGAAAGTTTTAATTGGGCACGCACACATGTGAATTTGAGTGAATGTAAATGGAGGTATGTGCTCTTTACTGATGAGTCTAGATTTTGTTTGTAAGGTAATTCAGAAAGATTATTGGTCTGGCAGAAGCCAAAAACCAGCTATTATCCCAACCATATCCATGAAAGAGACAGATTTGGTGAGCCTAGTGTATGTGTGTTGGCAGATATTGCTCTGAAGGGCCACACTGACTTGTATATCATCCCAAGAGACACAATTAATGCTCAGTGATATAGAAAAGACATTCTTTGTCTTTAGGTGTGTATAGTGGGTGACTCCTTCACCCTGAAAGACGATAATGCTAGACCACATAGATTGTGAAGAATTACGTGAGGAGACTTTTTCGCATATGGTTTAGTCAGAACCTTGCCCAATCAAGCATGTTTGGGATGATTTAGGGAGACGCACTTAACACATCTCTTTCAACCATTCGAACTGCCCTGGTCTCAGAACTGTCTTGACACAGCAATGGGCTTTTCTGCCAGCCGAGTAAATAAACACCATTGTTTTGATCATAGAAGATCGGTGCAATGCTTGCAAAACTGTTATAGGTGTTCATCCTCCACATTAAAAATGATCACACACTGAAATGAAATACTATATTTTTTTGCTATGTTTTCATTTTGTACACTTTAAGATAGAAAATAAGCCTGTTGTCTTTCTTTTGTGTCTAATTTGTGAAACATTTTTTGATTAATGCTTTTCCAAATTTCACTAACTTCCACCGAATAGAAATTTCTCAATCAAAATTTTTCTGTTTTCTCTAAATTTTTGAAAACCAGTGTATTAATACGTGTGTGGTAATCTAAATCTAATGAAAAATGCTTAATAAAACGTCCTGCAACGTCTCTAATGGAAGAGCTGCACATTAATGATCAATGATTTTCCCTTCTGGAAAAATTACAAGGGTTAATTATCTGTTAATCCATTATTTTTGTTAAATTTTGATTTCATAAGAGTGACCCCACCTGGTGGTGAATTTTAATAAAATTTTTTTTCAAGATTCCATAATATTTATAACAATTAATTACATGTTGAAAACTAAAAAGTAAAAAAAAAATGAAATTGAAAAATCTGCGGTTAATACACGAATAAAAAGTGTTTTTAAAAATTGTAAAACTGTTTTCATTAAATTTATTATTTTTCTGTATATTTTCTTTAAAATATAATCTGATCCTTACGATACTCACTTTTTAAATTTTTAATTCAATTTTTTATTAATACTCAAGCTTTGCCTGCTTAATTTAATATTTTTTGTTTACAATTGAATCATTGTACTTAGTCAAAATTATTATTGTAAGTCTAATTTCAAGTACATTGATATTTTTGGAATTCATAATAAATATAAGTTTTCCTTAAATTACTTATGATATTTCATTTTTTTTATTTTTCACACTTTAGTAAATATTTAAACATTGTGTTGAAAAACCTTTCTGCCTAAAAAAAGTGCAGGGCACAGTTTGATATGGGCTTAAAAACTTCAATTCGAATTATCACAGGCTGTGCTTATGGAAGTTTATGGATGTCTGAGCTTGAAAAAGGTCGTCGACAGTCGTCTTCTCTTCAGCATTAAAACGGCCAAAAGCTGAACTATAACTCTTTATTTTTTTTCTATTGAAATAATTTTTTCATAATGTTAATAATGTGAATACCACGTTAAGATATTGATTCCTAAGCTCATCCGCACTGTGTCAAACGGAGAAGCATTTCATTAAATATTTAGGTGACTTAAGTTGTTAAGTTTGTGACGTCACATGAATTGATTCCAGAGAATTCCCATCTTATGACATGAGAATTTATTTAGTATTGATTTGAATATTTATGTTCAGCAGGATTGGAACCAGCAAAGACACCTGAGGTGAAAGAGATCTCCATTCCAACGTCCCTGGGAGTGGACAGTTTTGATTATCGTTTGGCATTCCGCCAGGGAGGAGGGTGATGCGGGTGACGGGGAGGGATTCAAAGTTCGCTGTCTCCCCCCCTCATGCAAATGGGACAGATGGAAATACGATCCGCGGCAAATCACTTTTCACGGTCTTCTTAAAAAGTGTTTCTTTGTTTCTCTTGTTGGCGCCGAATCGCTCCGAAGGTCTTGGGATAAATTGTTGTTCTTTGTAATTTACTGCCAAGATAAATAAATAAATGGATGTCAGGAGTGTCATGTGTTTATTTTCTGCCGTTGTCAAATGGATTATGAAGACTTCATGCGACCTGTTGGCTTTAATTTTCCTTCATTCTTCCGCTTCATCGTGTCCTTTTATCTGTCTGAAATCAGGGGGGGGGGGGTTTTGCATACCTTGAAACGGACAAATGCTTCAATAAAAAATAAAAATGGAAGATTTGTCACTCAGATGAATGAAATGAGTTTGAGAAGTAAATTTGCAAATGTCGTAAAATAAAGAAAAGCCAAAATTTATAGAAACAGTCCAGCTAACAAATTTGAAATACAATGGCAGAAGTTTAGAAGCATCAATTAATATGATTTTTTTCACTTTGACCTTAATCTTTTCTTTGAATTATTTTTTTAAAGAAAAATGCAGTTGTTCGTGGAAAAACCTTTATATGTAATCTAGAGTAAAACAGTAACTTATAAATTGTGACAGACCTATTCCTGCTTTTTTTTAATAACAGATAATAAAATTTAACTCTTGTGAAAGTTCTGAGAATTTCTTTGCATAGTTAACAAACGATCACATTTCTATGTATTTATTCGGGCAGGCAAAATACTAACTTTCTTCAACACGAATTCACTCGATCGAGCGCCCTCAGAAATGAACTCGTTTAATTCCCACTTGACATCCAAATTTCTTATTTCGTAATAAATTTAATTTTGTACTGTGGTGCCTTATTCTTACCTTTTATTCTCTCACATACTTTGTAGTTGGAAAGTGCATTAACTCATGCTTTTCGAATTACCTAACAATCATTCATTATTTCAAGAATTTATTTTATGAACTAGTTTTGAAAATATTTAACAATTAAATAAATGTCTGAAGAATACCTTCATTTGCTGCTTTTATCGTGAATGATTTATCAATAGTAAGGCATTGTAAGAACTATTTGCATTTTAAGCCTGCATTTAATTCCTCTACCGCAGACAATATGTTAATTTGATTTCGCTTCTAATACCACTACAAATGATGCACTCTCAAAAACTATAAATACTTTTGTTTCCAGTGATATAAAATAACGCTATGAACATGCTAATTTGCAACAAAAAAAAATTCTATTAATATTTTATTTATCTTCAATTACATTTCATATGCCAGCAGTTTTTTTCCTTACTTTTAAACCTTCTAATTTCGATGAATTTTTGTCATTTGTTTAAATAATCAAGGCTGATTTTAAATAGCCATTTATATGCAGATTTACGAATAAATTCACGTAAATTTGCCGCAAAATGAATTGTTTTTTATATGCAATACGATAAAGAAAAAGTTGCCAGTTAAACTGAATAAAATAATAAAGACACGATTTTCACGCTGCCCGAGGCAAAAGGGTTAATTTTAGGTGATAATTTTAGAACCGCAAACTTTTTCTTCTTTAACGCTTTCGTCATTTTATCCACAGTAAATTTTTTTAATTTTTTTTTTTTTTTTTTTGTTAATATGTAAGATCTTCCAGTTCAAGTGTTTCTCGAAACCTTTTCCTAACACCTGTTGTCAAAAGCATAGATCTAGCCATGCGCTAAGAGTTTTCCTTTTCATATTCTACAACGTTTCCTCCTTTCCTGTGTTTTGTCCTTTTACTATCTCATTAAAAAATGACCATCCGAAGGAAACCGCGGATTACCGACCTTTCTTCTTTTTTTCAGAATCCTAAAAATCATGGCGACGTAACTCTTTAACAAGTAGAAAGGAAGTGAAAAAGTTAGAACAGTGATTGTGTATATATTGTAGATTTTTTTTAAAAAAATTGCACTCTCTTATTAGAAATTGACCATCCAGAGGAAACTCTGTGGATGGTTGGCCTTTCATTTATTTCATAATTTTAAAAATCACAATTCTTTGAATTCTCACACTTGTTACAAAGTAAAAATTGTCACAAATTTGATATTACAGTAGGTTTTTTGCAAGTTTTCTAAAATAAAATGTCTGCAAAAAAATTTACGTAAAGTAAAAAAATTTACGTAACTATTACTTATCATCGTTTATAAACGCGAGTGGAAAGTTTTCAGAATATATACACTACTGTAAAAAAAAAAAAAATATTGAGAGTTTTTCGTATTTACCATCACATTTTTCTCCTCTGTGGACGGGCTGATATAATAGCTGTAGCTCTAAGCATTACAGTTTCACTCTTCTCTTGTAGCTAACATGTGGTTTTCTGATCACCCTGTAGATAGTTTTACTTCCCTGTCCTGTTGAATAATTTCATGTCTGATCGTTATATTTATTGCAAATGATCAAAGACAAGAATAGGTAACTCCAGGTGGTTGAAAAAGCTATCTTATACATATCTGCAAATGATTTTTAAAATGTTCACTTATCATATTTTAGTGTTCGTTAGCTTCTCATTTAGAAATGTGCTTCGAACTTTTAGAGATGCCTTATATTAGCAACCTCGTGTGATTTTACTACCTACCATGTTTCTAGTCACCATTTGTAAATAACGCTAGGAATAAATACCAAATATTTTATTAGTTATATGCAACGCCAAAACACCGAATTATATACAAAGTATATAAAAAGGCAACTTATCATTTAAATGCAACTCTAAGGCAGCGAATTATATCCTAGTTATATTAAAAGAAGAGAACTATAATTCATATGCAACGCTAATGTAGCGTTACTTGTAGAATTGTGTGGAATAGTTGAGGCACGATTTATCCTTCCCCAAGGCAAGACAGTTGAAGAAAGTTGAAATATTAAGAAAAAATGTAAAATGTAGGTTGTGGATAAAATTGCCTGATTCAGTAGTGTTTAAGGCTGTGTCGATCGTCTTCGCACACTGTTAAATTATTCTTTAACTAATTGTGATTCCGCCTACCTTTCCTGCTGTTTTCCCTAATACAACAAATTTAAATGCATTACTCCTGACATTTTTTAAATAAATTTGCTACATAAATTCATTAAAAATTCATAGCTACCGACAGCAAGTCGTCTTCCAGATACTAAAGAAGCATTATAATAGTTTGTTGTAATAACTGCATAAGGAAATACTAGCATATTTTTTCACTATCCTGTGTATATTTCTTTTCTTTGTGAATTATAATTTCTAGTAGAGAGATAACAGCAAAACTGTTTTGAATTCTGTGATTTCTATTCATAAACATGAAATATCTACGGAAATAATGCACTTTTTGTATTTTAGAGTTAAAAAATATATTTTAAAAAACCTCAAACAAATTACAATGATATGGATGGAATTTAAAGTGCGAAAGGCAAAATCGATGTTATCAACAGAACCTTCAGCCTGTATATACTGAAAAATTAATGAACTAAATTTTTTGATAACTATGTCAGCACTGCCGGTATTAATTTTCCATAAATTTAATCATTGTTTACTGACCAATGGATTGTGGTTCATTGTCCATCGAAAGATGTACTATTAGAAGCAATCAAACTTAGTTTAAAAGCCACTTCACACAATAATGCACTTTTACAGTCTAAAATTATAGATTTATCCAATATATTGAAAAAAATTTCAGAAATGAATTTAATTTATTTCTGAAATCTTTTTCAATATATTGGATAATATATAAAATATAAAACATTGATATATAAAATATAAAAATTATATAAATTATTATAATTTAATATAATTATATGATGAATTTATTATTATAATTATTATATTATATATTATTATTATTATTATAGTTATTATTATTTTTATTATTTAAAGATTATTATATTTAATATAATTATTAATATAATTATTATATACTTGATATATAAAATATTCAATGTCAATTCAATGAATTTACCTTGAATATTTTATCATTTTAATAAATTTACATTATAGAGATCTACGGTAAGAGTGTGTATCGTTAATTACATTGATTCTTAACTTGGGTAATATTCTCTGAAATATTTCTAGTGTGAGTGTTCTGTCTATATATAAAATGTCACTGACACTATAAAAGGAAACTTACGCATGTATACGCTAAAATATGAAACGAGCAATTCAATGGGTTATAAACTATATGCTAAGTAAAATTCGATTGATTAATAAGAGATTTTTTAAACACAGCCAACGATAGAGCGGTTTTTCAATTCATTGTTATTCACAAATTAGATTGTTAATTATCTATCTATTGCAAATATGAATACTACAAGTTATTTTCCGTGTTTCTATGAATTTTGCACTAAATTGGGAAGACGGATGGTGCGATTAAAAAATGATTTTTAAAAAGTAAAATTTTAGCTATTGCTTACTAGATGGATGGTGTGATTAAAAAAGGATTTAAAAAAAAAGCAAAGTTTTAGCGGTTATCTTATGTCAAAGAAGTGATATTTATATTAAGTATCACTTCATTTTCAGCACAATTTCATTTATAAATATCTATTTCGAATAGCTTAAAATGCAAAATCTTCTGAAGATATGAAACAACAGCCTTTCCTGCAGGAAAAATGTTGACAATATGTAGTTTGGTTAAAATTATGAAAAGCAGCTCTTTGTGTCATTACTTGTTTCAAAACTAATTTATAGTCACAATAAACTTATATATCTTCTAAATAAATGTTCAAAAATCAAGTTGTTCTGAATTATGACCAAAAATTATCTTTATTTCCCCTAATAGATTACAATAAGAGATTTTATTGATTAAAAATAAAAAGAATGAAGTAATAGGAGAAGAAAAACAATGCAGTGCAAGTCTTTAATATATCTATTTTATTCTCAACCATCTCGGCAATCTCATCTCCCTCTTCCTGGTAGATAATCCTTTCAGGAAGACTTCGTCTACATTTTTGCAAAATCTTGGATTTTTTAAGCATCAGTACAAACAGAAATTTATTTCATTATCTCATAAGTTTCAAAAAAGATTTCACTGTTGAATTTATACGTTAATTTTCTGAAATGAAAACGCTCCTGTGGGCCTTAATCCGAGTGCCTGAATTAGAATTTTGGGTGAGTCGAGCGAAGGTATTTCGAATGAAAAGAACTTAATCACTCTCGAGTGCCCTCGGGCGCTGCATCCCGTTACGACAATTCGATTTCCTCCTGCAACAAAACGACCTCCCTCTCCCCATCCCCCTCTCTCCAGGTAAAGAAAAAAACAATCAACAAAAAATAAATCAATCCATCTCCTTTTTCCTCCGTTTTTACCCTACCGTCCCCTTTTTCCATCTTTTTCGATTTTCTTTTTCTTCTTTTTTTACGGAACGAAGTCCTTATCGTTTGGTTCTCTCTCTCTCTCTCCTTTTTAATCTTTTTTTTTCTTGCGTTCTCTCCTCCTCCCCATCTGTTACGTTCTTACCAATCCAGCTCCAAGGTTGGACGACACAAAAAGAAAAAAAAAGAAAAGAATAAAGAAGCGTCTTTCGGTGAAGAAGAGGAGCAGGGGAGGGAGCGAAAGAAAAAAGAAATAGCGGCGGAAGACGAAGAAGAGGGGAGAGGCAGCGAGCCACGCGACACGGCACGAGCAACAAAGCTAGGGGAGGGGCCAACTATTCATGAGAGCTCGGTTCGCTTTTTAACGGTGGGTTGTCCCAATCGGGACTTTCAGTCGGAGCCCCGCTACGGTACAGAAGGGACGCGTACTTTGCTCGGCTTTTATCACTACAGTGCTTTTCGCCCCTCGCTTCTTCTTGATCCCACAGATTACGAACGGATCGACTGCCGTACTGGATATTAAGTAATTCACTGTGGTCGTATCGGTATTTATTTTAGTAGAGGTGGATCTTAACGGAACATTTATTTCGGATATTTGACACACAGACTGATATTTTACTCGTTGGACCCTTATTGACACTTAAGCAAAGAAAAAAACAGTGTTGTTTTTATGCTGATTTAATTTGTTGAAAATAAGGGCATACCAGTTCGGAAGAAAGTATTAACTAAGATTGTAACGAATATTCTTACTTCAAAATTCAAATGGACAGTGCTTTTAAGAATATTAATCGAAATTCGTAGTTTATTTCAAGGGTGGAGGTATTTTCGAATAGATTTTCACGTACGGAAATCAGTGAATTTTAAGCCACTACACGTTGCTCAAATATCTTCATCGTTCTCTGTGAGTGTGAAAAAGCTACCAAGTGTCTGGACATTGCTCAAATTTCTCTAATATTTGTTTGCGAGTTTAAAATAGTCAAACTTTGAAGTTTCCTGTTGAACTTTCCTAATTGTAAGACTCATCATTACTGGCGAAACTTGTTTCTAAGAGCTATACCAGCAATGAGTTTTGCCTCCTGAATTCATAAATCGGACAATATATCACTAGAACATGACTTCCCTTACTCTTCTCGGGGGTCCATTGGACCCCAGCCATATGAGCATGGGCTCAACCGCTACAACCACCTACCTCTTGAATACTACATCACAGACAACAACGACGGCACCCACGACAGCCTCAGCCCAGCGCACAACGACGGCGACAGCTAAAATTGCTCCCAAAAGACTCCAATCGACGTCCAAAAGGCGTTCCCATGCTACGGCCGCCCCAGCAGTGGCGCGGCGCAACGAACGCGAGCGCAACCGCGTGCGACAAGTTAACCTGGGGTTCGCCACCCTTCGGCAACACGTGCCTAACGGTGCCAAGAGCAAGAAGATGAGCAAGGTAGAAACATTGCGGTCAGCAGTCCAGTACATTAAGCAGTTGCAACGGTTGCTGAACGATGAAGAAGGTTCGCTGGACGACGAAAATAGTGCACCCTCGTCTTACGAGGAACAGTTCCACGGGGCTTACGGAGAAGGACTTTTGCAGCTGGGCGGATCGCCGGACCCTTCGCTGGGCAGTGACGCTAGCTCGCCGTACGACAGCCTCAGCCCGGAAGACGAAGAACTGCTCGATTTCACGACGTGGCTCTCCTAACAAACGTAAGTAGTCGTTTACTTTTTCCTCTCTTTCTACTAGCTATTTTTTGTGTGGGTGTCAGTTCTTGTGTATATTGTAGAGTGCTTTATAGAAAAGATTTTTGAGTGCCAGGTAGGTTATGTTTGTTATGCTGATTGTTTTGTGAAGAGAGTAGTGAAGTTGTAATTAGATAATGAAAATTTTGGTGATGTTTCATTTGTATTTGTGATCTTATGAAGAATACAGTGCTTTCTGAAATTCCAAATAATATGAAATTATTTTGTAAGTTCTATTTAAATAAAAAAAAAATAGTTGGTAATTTCATTTCGACATTTGGTATTTCGAAATTACTCGATTCAGTGCTGTCCAGGAATGTTAGTTTTATCAGCTCGGTTCGAGTCGAAAATATTAGTACCCAAGAAGAGATGGGCCAGTAACTTAGTCCAATATTTTGTTTGACCTTTGCTGAGTAAATTTCGACTTAAAAATGATTACTGTTCTATTTTTTTAAATTTTATTAACACAAATGTTTGAAAGGGGAAAAAAAGTTCAAATATTCAAAGTTATATTCCTTTCCTTCCCGAGTTCTTGGTTTGTATTGCTCGTTAATACAATTGCCGCATTTTCCCTTACTATGTGTTAATTATTCATATTTTATTAAGATAAAAAATGAAATTCTAATATCCTTAAAAAACAAATAAACTTATCTACAGAAAAGGTATAAACAGTCTAAAATCCATTGCTAATGCATTTTGAGTACTCTTCTGTTATCATCTCATTAAAATCAGAGTACCATCTTTTACTTGTATATTTCTTGTTATAATATCTCAAACCGATTCGAGGAGAGATTGTGATTATTTCTTTAATATTATATCCCTTATTCATGAATGCTTCCTTTAATTTTAGAACAATATTTAAGATATTCTAAACTGTAGCTGGTTTCGCAATACAATTCCTATCTCATAAAAAATCCTTTATTTCTCCTAAAACACTCGATTACTAACAGAAATTAACTTTAAAAAAACCCCAGACAAAACTTTATCTGAAAGAACGGATAAAATGTTGAGCTGAGAAATGGAAAGTTAACTTGCAGAATAAATTAAATTTATAGAATGTGAGTAGAAATAACGTTTCTTAGTGAATAAAGTAGTCAATATAAGCAATAAATATACAATTTTCTTCGAAATATTTCTAAAAATCCCTTCAAAGCCAGTAATTTATTTGACGCTTATTATTATATTCATTGGATTATAAAAAAGAAAATATGATATTATCATTACACTCTATCTTCTTTTCTTGTTTCTACATCTAAGTAGTTCAAGCCTACATGAATTTTTTTCATAGTTTATTTGCATGTAGTTATTACATAATTATTTTTGTATATTTATATTTCAACTGAGGTTTCCCACAATGATATTGTCGCAAATTTTCTCATAGAATTACATCTTGTGTCTTCCTTCATTTCGTAGTTAATATTATCACATTTGCAATCATCTTCTTATCAGCTACAAAGCTATGTGAATGGCATAAACTAAAGAAATCATTAACTCGCATTTAAGTCAGTTATAAATGAAACCTTTTTTTTTCACTGTGAAGTATTTCTTCCGCAACTTTTTCTCATGGACCTAATTACCTGAAATTCCCACGAAATTTGCTGCCCCTAAAGAGCGATATCATTTATTGAATCATTAAGGACGATCACTATAATTCATATAATACGGCGACCATAGTCGTGCAATTGGTTTGTCTCGTGACCAGATTCATAATTATACAGCTCGTAAGTCTTCTTTTTCTTTGCTTTGTTTCGCTTTCGTTAGTACTTACCCTTTGCAGACAAAATGCTCGAGGCAAATATTCCAGATCTGCAACGCTAATTTAATGGCCGACTGTGGATCGTTAAAATTTTCCAAGCATTGTAACTCGTATCTTCAACAGTAAAGTAAAAAGTACTTAGTAAAACTAATGTAGTTGTTCTTTAATTGTTACATTGTTTCTTAGAGTATATTCAAAAGTAATTATGTGAACATGCTACAGAATATGGTGAGGCACATTCAGTTAGTTGCTTTATGTTAGTTGTTAAACGTTTGTGGTCAAGAAAATTCTTTTACATTCAAATAAAATACATTTAAATATTAATAAACTAAGACAGATTTACATATTAATAATATGTAGGTATAGAATAAGATATTCTATACCTATCTATTCTTACCATAAAGTATATTTATAAATAATTAAATGCTGCTATTAGACATTATCATTCAGCTTTCTGTACAATTTTAAGATAGATTATCAAGAAGCGCGGCTTAAAAAATGAATGGATGAAAGATTTTCCATATTCTTTATTCAATTTGGTTTGGTTTGTTAGATTAATTACTCGTTTTTAAGCCAAAAGTACTGAGGACTGTCAGAGCACTTTTTAACCTTGGCCAGGTACCAAGGACGAGATAGAACTGATACCTCTCTTTCCGAGCTTCTATACCACATTAACGTTTTGAATTAGACATGTTCTACGGAAGTGATCTCGAATACACAATCTAATGCCATCGTGAACTACGTTCTTCTTTCGGTGAGGCTGTTGTCTTACAATAACGCGATATGAGATCATGATCGAAGTTCTGAGGAAACTACTTTGTATGAAGTGGTAGTTTATATAAAATCTTGATTCAAACGTTCCCACATTGGTCTGATATTGAAATTTTCAATACCGCTTGCCAGCTTAAATTTGGTTCTCTTCATACAATCATACTGGAAATCCTGACTCCAATTCCGAATAAAATACCTGGATTTGAATGTAGTAATTCTGATTAAATATTAATTAATTTGTATTAAATTATAAGATTACCAAAAATTTAACAGTAGAGGCCTTTTCTGCGCTACGCCTTTTGGAGGAAAAAAACCCGGAATTTTATAGAGAAGTCGATTTTAGAAAAAGAACATAATCTTTGTCAGAATTACAATGTAAACATAAATGTTCAAGAGTTGAAGTAGATTTCAGTGAATAGATAGTGTGTTTCATTCCAAATTCTTTCAACTTTTCCGACAATGAATCTCATCCCCTCGTGTTATCAAGTGTTTTATCTTCATCACTTGACAGTTTAGAGAGTGAACTGAGCCGTGTTATGTCTGAGAGCGAGTTAGACCTTTTTCAACCGCCAAATAGAAAATTCTTTAATCTCTATCAGAAGATTTATATTTTGAAGAAAATTTATCAAATACATTACACCTAAATTAAAATTCATGTAAATTCGTCATTGAAAATAAGAGGGTTAATTATGCTAATGTATAGTTTTGAAGCTGCATGAGGGCTATTTCGGGACGGGTAGTATAATTATGAACCTTTATCAGGTAACCAGGGTAATACTAATAACAGTACACCTCTTCAAACTTCCATACTATATCAGCAGGAGGACGTTTGATTCACGACGGCCAGGCACTTATACACGACGAATCTTCCGTGGAACCGGGACTCGAACCAACAGCCCAGCCCTCCGGTCATGAAGTCGAGACTCTACCACGATGCTGCAGAAATAAGAAAGAAAACAGGTTATGAATTAGTAATGAATGAAAAGTTTGCACCGCGAATTACAGAGACATAGAAATATGAAAGAAAAAACTCCTCAACTTTGATTAACAATAAATAAAATGCTTAGTTTGGTTATTCTAACTAATATTCCGCTTTAAAACTACACGAAGATTATTTTAGAACGGACTTCGCACTGTGATCAGATCACAAAGACGACACCTGAGCTGCCCGCCATCTTCAAACTTCCACGCCACACCAACGGAAGGGCGCTTGTCCCGATGGATTTAATGTACACTTCTTCGAGTCTCGAACTTGTACCATAGCCAACATTCTGCCATCAGAATAAATTTTAATAAGATATTTTAAGACAAGGCGGTTTACTTAATTATTCTTTCAAAAATGAATTGAAGAATCTGAAACAAATTCTCGCCGATAGTATTTCTGCAATTCCATCTGTGGTCACATCCAAAATTTAAGAAAGACTCTAACAATATTTTATTGTATTCCCAATCGTTTTCCACACAAATAATAAGAAATCTAACACAATATAAAACAGTTGTGTTTGGTACTACTGTAATTTATTTCTGTTCATTCATTTCTCTTCATTCTTCTCATCAGTTTTAATGTTGATAACTTATATATATTGTTTCTTTTATTTTATTCAATATAAAAATATTAGTGGAAAATGTAGGAATTAAAATCTGATCCACCCCCAATCCATCTCATGGACGGCGTCATTCAAGTCAGGACTTGATTCAAGTCAAACAGATCGAACGTCAATCGTCCTTGCATTGGTGTGACGTGGAAGTTTGGAGAATGATGTGATAACGATGTAAATATCGCTCTCATATTTTGACCACTATTCAAAATCATGAAGTTTATTCTCAGAATTTTCTTGATAGGGAGGAACATTTTTTAGGAAGATCAAATCAATCAATAAACGATTTATACTTTTCTTTGACACTCTTTTTCAATTAAAATCATATGACCATCGATTTTTTAAGTTACCAATCAGGAATATCAAATTTTTAAGTAAAATATTTGTAACGATAATCTTCAAAAACTTTAGATTTCATGAATTATCTAACTGAAATTGAAGTTGGGGTGAGGTAACATGGACTGAATTCATTATGAAAGATTAAATTCTTTTAATTTAATTAAATTAAAAATAAAAACTTTCATTGAAATAAAGTGCAGGGAGAGATTCAATGACCATTAATTTAATATGTAGAAGATAAATTTGAAATTAAGTAAAAAATACCAAATATTTCACTTTAAAATTTCATAGTGTAAAACTTCAAGCATATGAATTAATAACTGGATTTATACATTAGTTAGAATATGAGAAAAGGTGAAGGAACAATGAAACTTTTAATACTTTATCATACATTAAACTTAAATAACTACGAAATAAAGATTTATTATTGAAAGACTAAATTAA
Organism: Araneus ventricosus; assembly: GCA_013235015.1. Lineage (NCBI taxonomy): Eukaryota > Metazoa > Arthropoda > Arachnida > Araneae > Araneidae > Araneus > Araneus ventricosus. Next base: position 341,506 of record BGPR01000445.1, read on the forward strand.
GCGGACGAAAATAACAATTTGAGAATAATTAATTATTTTGTGCATTGTTTGTAGTTTTACATAACAAATTAGAAAAGAGAAATATTATTTTTTTAATTCCGAACTTATCTTCGGCACCTCAATTTAATGGATATGAAATCTCTTCTTACATTCCATTGTCAGATCAGTTTACATTCAGGTCTTTTAGAAAGGGTTTGAAAAGGGGAGTTCAGAATTCTTTTGGCTCAGTTTTTGCAACCCCTCCCCAAATAAAAAAAAGTGATTTCCAACTTCTAAAAAAATGAATAAGTGATAAGAACAAGGTGGATCGGTTTTTGGGTGTGGAAGCCCGACCCAAGGGATCCGACCCCCTTCATCGCCCCCTTTTCCACTCCACAACGAGGTCATGGTGAGCCCCACCCCTTACTTCACTTACAAACGAAAATAACACAGAGATTTCCGTATCTGCAATTCTAAATATTTGCAGTGGAAGTGAAATACGATTGTATTTAATTTTAATAATTATATGAAATTTAAATAAAAGATTTTTAAAAATTTATATAATTATCAGTGTATGAATTAGGATTTTAATACTTATATAGTAAATTATAAATTAAAAACGATTCGATAGATCTTCAAAAGACCTAAAAATAATAAATTTCGTTTAATTCTTAAAATTAACCAAACCATGGCAATCATGCATCAATAATATGTCAATTCATATAGTGTGATTTGGCATGCGGATACTGGATAAATTACTCAGCCAATATAAGTAGTTTTAAGCAATAATAATTATTTTTTAATTGTCTTGTAAAAGTTTTTTTTTTTTTATTTTCAACAAAAGTTACAAGAGCAAATTAAAGTTTTCTCCCCACAACTGTCTTTTAATAGTTGCTAAAATTTTAAAGATTTAAATAATACTGATACTCAAAGAGCTTTAATTAATACAATAGGAAATATTAATCCGCTCGTATCGAAATAACTCTTGCAAAAATCATTCAGGCAGATGCTTTCAAGTTTCTTCCGCATTAGTGCTTATAAAAGATTTAACTATTTTTTTACCTCGAAAATCTCTCTAAATGCAATTTCAGGAAAAAAGTGTCTCTCTAAGAATTAGAATTTTTCTCTTTTTGATCTGTGATTTGACGATTTACCAATTAAAAATCATTCTAGAAGTTTCTTTCTTTATTAACTATTTGAAGATATAAGGCACCATTTCTGCTTTTACTCCAAATTTCCATTTTCACACTCCTGCTCTACAATCAGGAAGGAAAACTTCAGCATATTAATTCACAGTAGAGTTGAAAACTTCTTTGCGTAGCAAGCAGGTTGAGATTGTAAATAAATAGTTAAATACCAATCCCATTACTTTAAATGGATTCACTAATCATACCGAAATTCGCGATTAAGAAGGATGCATAAAATCTTAATCCTGTACTTCCTTCCATATATCATCTAATATATGGAAGGAAATTTTTTAAAATTTTTTCTAACTGAAAATTATTTAAACTATGACAAACTTTGACTTCTAATGCAGTATACTAATTACCAAATAATGGCAGTAAAATACGCTTCAAGACTCAAGTACGTATAGTTTTCTCCTTGCAAAATCCTAATAATTTTTGAATTTTATTTTATTATCACGGAATTATTGAAATTCTTTTTCAAAAACTGCAGCCTTAAATTAATCAAAAGCTAACTAAAAGCCAACGTGAAAGACTGCTGTTTCGCAAATATTAGCTTAAAATAATATATAACACTTGTTAACAGTTATATAAAGTTTATTATTTATATTAGTATTAATCACTACTATAAAGTTTATTATTATCTCGAGAAAAAGTATTTCCGCTTTGGAAGTTATATTTGCACAGACGATTTTAATTACAATTTTCGACCCTTTTCTTAAAGCACATTTTATCAAGAAACTTTAAAAAAGCAATAAGGTAAAAAAATGAAAGAAAAAGGAAAATTGCAAAACTCAGAATCAAACACTTCTTTCATTTTTAGCATTCATTTACTTATGCAAAATAATTATGGTGTTTGTTTCCTCGATCTTGGCAAGACACGAGCCACAAATTAGCATTATTCATGAATTCGTGCTTCGCGGAACGCAATCAGTTATACCAGCGTAGGCTTTAGTTTATTCTGAAGTTTCAAAGGTCTTAAGGTTGACCTAATTAGTATTCTTTCTAGTAGTTCGAAAATAAAATGTTTTGTATTACTATTTAAGCCAAAATCTCTGGGATCTTTTTGTTGCTGAAAGCGATTAGGTTTTGTAGTCGTATCTTACCACAATTTTCTGGCGAGATGTGAATTTCAATGAAGGAATTATTGATACCAAAGTACTGATAGCGAATAACTAGATAGTCAATCTGAATCAGTAAGTGTTTTTTTCCCAACTGAAACATTAATCATCGCTATGAAAAGCATTAATAAAACTATCATAACTTAGAAATACACCAAATGAATTTTATCGTGTTTCTAAATTTACAAATTTTTTCAGTATGTCTGATGAAAATGTGAAAGCTGTTCGAAGAGTAAATTTCGAACTATATAAATAATATTTTAAAATAATTATTAAAATTAAAACACATAATTGCTGATTAGTCTGGACTTAATACACTTTTACTGAAAATTTCGCTACATTATTGGCCCTCGTAAACCCATATTTGGGCAAAATTTAGACAGTTTTATTTCTCGTTTTGATTTTTTCTGTTTGACTTTGAGGATTTTGTTCAAACTCATTTGTTCTTTTAGATTATTAAGCATTTTATTTAAAAATTTTGGCTAGAAATTTGAATACTTGTTCAAAATCTAAAATGTTCAAATTTCTTTCGCCTAACCCAAATGATTGAACAGATTTTATTCCAAGTCAAATGCTCCAAATGAACAAAGGAATTTGATCGCTTCATTAAACATTTCTTAAAGTCTTCCTTCGCTATAATTTATGGATAACCTAAACCAAAATTCAAGGTTTTATTAAATGTATACAAATGCAATACCATAAGCTTTTCCAAAGTGTAATCCATTCCTCCTTATCTTACCACGCATATATACCGTAGACTTGTATTCATAAAAAAAATTGAATTACTAGACGCATCTGAACCATTCTATTGACATCCTCTTGTTCTGAAAGTCTTTTTGTCATATTCCAATTATATCTTTTTGTTTCTACTTAAGTATCGAAAGAATTTCCGAAAATCCTTGGAACATCGATGTCACACGCTCAGACTTTACTTAGGTCAGCCATAATACCATAATGTCTCTAAATACCTATACAAACTCTACAAGTTTTGTTGGTGTTCGATAATGTGTCTTATGACGCATTCATTTTCCCATTCACTGATGACGGGAAGCATCTGAATAACCTCACATGACCTGAGTGGAGGCAGAAATGAAACAGAGGAAGAACGAGAATACATGGCATAATGGGCATTTTCTGCATGAGACAAGACCCTAAGGTGGGCTCCCACATAAAGTCTACGAACAGATAATGGGTAAGGATCTTCATAACTCAGTTCGTGAATGAAAAGAAGACGCTAATCTCTTTCGGCATCAATGGTGGATGATCCAGATTAGTTTACGAGCTATCTCTTCCGCGTAACTTACCCTTTGCCTAACCAACTCCTGGTTATTATCGTTTGGACCTCCCATTATGTTCCAATGAAGACCATTTTTCCTTCTTAATCCTCCCCTCGGGAAGAGCGTGACGTGGTCCATCATCTTCCAGCCATTCTTTCTCCTGGAGGATTTCTTCCCTTTCCCTTGCGGAGGTTTTAAATTTTCATTAAACTCTTTCGTCACCCGCCTTTTGTGTCACCCTCCCTTTTAGATTGGGACAGCGTGCAGGGGCTCTTCCCACAAAAGACAGCCTCCTTCTTGATGATGCCTTTGTCGTCGGTGACAGGATCAAGTTTTCAGACCAGATTGGAAGGAGGCAGGGGGGATTTAAAAAAGTTACGAAGGGGAGGTGAAATTAAAGCTCGGAAAAACCCCAACGCTCGTGTTCTTTGAGGTATTTTTTGGTGGAAGGACGGTAGGGAAAAAAACTGCACCACGCCTTTCCAAACTTGGAGAAACGAAGGGGTGAGTTTGCCGTCTCGGCAGGATGGACACGACCCACGGTATAGCTTCCAGAACAATTTCTCTTGATTATTTTCGTTTGGTGAGTTCTTGAGGTGGAAACAACTCTCGCGAAAGATCACTTGGCGGAAGTTTCCATTTTCTCTCTTTCTCTCTCTCTAATTTTTTTCGTTCCTTTCTCTTTTTCTTTTTTCTAATGCCGGACCGGAAGCGGACAGGTTTTTCTAGAGACATACATACATATGCGTGAGTACACACCCAAAGCGTACGCAATAGTGCCTACCCTCCCCCCTCGCTACCACTGCCTTCTTTAAGAATCCCTCTAGTAACCTAGAGGATTCGGATTTTAAAAAAATGTTGAAAAAGAAAATATAAAAAATGGATTCTTTCAGAAAGGAGAAGAATCAAAGCTTGGATGAACTTTCTTTTGAAGTCTGAAACGAAGAGAGAGAGGCCCAGAGCAAAATAAACACAAAAAAGCAGAAGGTGCGGCCCTGGTACAATGGGACCGGGGAGGGGTATCGAGTACTGGGACCCTGAAAGGGAGCAAGGGGGATGGAAGGGCTTTGTACAGCAGGACAAGTGTGGTGGATCGGCATTGTTGGGGCAGGTAGAAAAGCACCTTTACCATCGGACCCATAACCACCTATTCAATCCCTGGGCCTTCACTCGGGGTCCCTTTCAAAATTTCCATTATTGCTTCTTCCCCCCTCCTCCCTTTTGAGCATGGCTCGGGAGGTGATCCGGACACAAGAAGAGATCTTGAACGAATTTCCAAAATAATTATAAAGTATAATTTAAGGTTTTCTATCAACTGATCTCGATTCAGAAAATGAAGTCGGTGAATCTGAAGGAGAGAAGGGAGAGAGAGGGGATGGAAAAGAAATCGGATTAAAATAGGAGTAGCAATCAGGTCAACATAAGATGCATGATGCATGCTTTTCTTAACTAACAAGCCCAATAGAGTGAATTCTCTAATTCAACGAAAAAATTAATAAGTTTTCCTTTATTTTATATCATAAGTTATGTCAAAAAGAATACTGAAGATCTAAAGACGAATCATTTTTTTTAACAAGTGAGAAATATTCGTTTTAACAACTAATCTGAAAAACAGAATTTTAGTCTTATTTAAATTTGTGGTTGAAAGTTGTGCTGGGTCATAATTATAAAATAATAAACTAATGAGTAGAAAGTGATAGGATAAAATTTTATTTGTTCTTAAATCTAATAAGACACAATTTTTATCTGCCTCCTTTATTTTTCAGTAGTTTAAAATGGCATACTATAAAAAAATAGCAAAATTTTGCAAATTTTTATCTTAGTGACCCTAATAGGTCCCTTCGCGTCAGTTGAATCTGCTATTCAAAGGATTGATATTGCGTCATTAAAGAACATATTATTCAAAGAATAAACAGATAATAAGAGTTCATTGACTTTTAACTTATTGACTTATTTAGTAAGACATGAAAAAAGGCACATATGAGATAAGGTAGTTATCCAGATCTTGATTTATAAGTGTTTCCAAACGGACCAACTAAGAGACTTAATAAACCTTTTCATATATATGTGAATACTTTGACTGTTCTAGTAAAATTAATCAACAGCTCAGAGAATTTCACTCATGCTCTGCTTGATATAATAGGAAACTCTTAAAGATTTAAAGAAACTCGGAAATGATTTATTTTGTCAGTGGTGAAGATTTTAAACATAAATTTTAATCTTCGTTCAAATTTATTCCTCCTAAGTATTGCATTAACGAATGTCGTGTCTGGAACATCTTTTCGTATCATTGGGCTAATTTCTAGATATTCTACATTATTTATTGATTGCATTAAACTAATTGTTGACATTTAAAAAATTCAAAATTTTCCTTGGCTATCTATTATTTATTTGCAAGAACTTCAGAATTTTGATTATCAAGTAGTAATTGAAAATGGGGAAAAAACTGAAATAAGCAGATTCTGATCAACATTAAATGCTTGGAAAGAATGCGCAATGTTTTTAATACATACGTACTTGCATTTAATATTAACTGACCTATCAGAGTGAAGATATAATATTTTCCTGAATATCCTTCAAAATTATTATTAGCACAACTATCAAAATATTAATCTTTCAGCAAATTGAATAACTTTTTATATAATAAAAACCAAACGATGTTTAACGGCATCCCTTTTTCTCTTTCTTTACAGATCGTCTCACCTCTGACCCCATCCTGCCAAACGAAAGAAGCTCATCTATACACTGGTTTCCTTGTGATAACGAAACGGAAGAAACCCCAAATGGATCGACTGTGTCTATTCGAGTATTAGAACAGAGAAGACTTAAAAGAAAAGTGGAATGAATTAAAAGCATCGTTGTCCGCTCTGCGTGTTCTTTTTTTTTCCGCCAAGCGAACTCTCGGAAACCTGTCTTCCGCAAAACTGCAAGGGTCCAACTATGTTTGTAGGCCCGGATCTTCGGACCAAGGCCTGTGATGGCCATCCATGCACAAACTCTTCGAATCCCCTCAAAAACCATTCTTTTTTCCACTGTGCCGGCGGCCATGTTCGACTTGGTCGGACTTCCGGTCTTCAGGCGGAAGTTCGTGCAACTTCCATTCCACATCGAAGGATTTCCTGAACGGACCACAAAGAACAAAAAAAGAAGGGAATAGTTCTTCGGATCCCTTTTTTCTTCCGATTCGATTCTCGCTCCTTCCCGCTTTGTGCCAAGAGAGGAAAGAAATCGAAAAGACCAGTCAAGAAAAATTAACTCGATCAGCAGTGATTCGTAGTTTTTTTTAGAAGTGGGATTGTCCCGGTTTTTACCAATGGTAGAGTCCTGTAGGAGAACTCTTTTTATGCGGACGCACTGTATGCGTGCGTTCCCTTTTAAAAAATGAGCTTAATTTTTTTCAGATTTTTTACTTATTATTATCCATACTCACAGTTGAATGTGTTGAATATATTGCTCACTTTTACTTATAAATGTTCCCTTGTCCAAATAGTATGTTTAAATGTTGCAGTCAAACAGCTCAGTGCCTATAAGTAACCATGGAAGCTCATTCAGTTTGTAGCAAAATGTTTAATGTTTGTTTTTATTCTTTTTCATGTCTCCATGTTTTAGATTATTGTTCTTTGACTATTCCAAAATTCCAATCACATTGGAAATGTTTATAGAGATATTTAAAAAATGAAACGAAAGAACTACAGAGTGTCATAAATTTATATTTTGTTTAATTTATTGGTTATGAAAATAATATAAAGTATTATAAAATAATGAATTTCAAATATTCAGACTGAAAAAATTAAAAGTCTGTCAGTGGGTTTATTGCTGTTGAAAATCTTGAACATTTTCAGTGTTAAAATTACAGAAAATCTTAAAAGCCGCAGCAAAAGAATACAAACTTTAAATTTTGAATATAAATTAACCGCCAGTCATCAATAAGCAAAAGAATAAAGAAAAATTTTTCGAAAAGCTCTCCTTTTTTAAGGAGGGGAAAAGAAAAAAAAATCTTTTACAGGTCGTCAAAATAATATAACAATATTAAAACTCTAATATTACTACTTAAATTATTTTTAAGAGCACAGAATATAGTATAAATATTATATTAAATAAATTAATAATTTATCTTATATAAGAGAAATAACTTTATTAAAATGCTCGTTTCAGTAATTCCGAAATTGCAATATTTCTTTTTACATTTTAATAGCCCATCTTATTAAGTTATATAATTCAATTAAATTATTAATATATTAATCAATAATTATTAATTAAAGTAATATGTTAATTCCGTGAGTAGAGGCCTGTGTAAAATGTAAAAGTATTAAAATACTTAAAAGAAATATAGTTATATTTTATTAATAGAACTTTAAGATGTATAATATTAAATTTTATAGTAGAAATTTATTTTTGTAAGTAATGGATAATGTTAGTGTTTCATAAGGTAGAGGAAGTTAAAAGTTTGTTTTGGTGACAGAAAATGTATTATAATATTGTGATACCTCAAAGTAATTTAAATTAATTGTGGTAGCTTTTAGATAATTATTTCACTAGAGTTAGGTTATATATTTAAAATTTAGGCTTTAGAGTATTTAAATTTATTTCATTAAATGTTAATAAAGAATTTATGAAGAATTTCGTTACTTAACGGGTTTGAAAAATTATACGTATTTTTCATGGCAATGGAATAGCGTTCGATTAACGTAATCAACGTAAAATTAGCGTTTGCTATTGGAATTTCAGAGCCTTTTGTAGCTATTATGAATAAAGTATGTTTCATGTATAGCTGCTAATTATATTTTTATACATTCCAGTCTATTATGCAGTGTCTAGTCTTATAAATAAGGGCATCGAAAATAATAACGGAACGAAAGTGTTGATTTCTTTCATTTTTCAAAGTCTGAAGTTCATAGACAGAGAAATCAAGATTTTGAAGTTCTTTTTATCAGTTTATAAATAGTTTCCAACTATTTTTTTCTTATTGTAAAAGTATGCTAAAATAGAAGTTAAAGTGGTTTTAATATCACGTAAAGAAATTAAGCCAGAAATTTTTATCATTGATGTTTTGAAACCGACGTGCCTTGTATTTTAATTAAAACTTGTTCAAACTTTGTATCATGTTGAATACTATTTTATATTGTCTTTTATATAAGTGTTTTAGATGCGTAATTCATCAAAACTGGAAGAATTTTTAACAATCAATTTAGATCGGTTTTATAAATTTTACACTTTAGAAAATTGTGGAAACATTTTTATTGTTCACAATCGAGATAAATTTTATAAATTAAAATGATATACGTTAAACTTCATGTTTACATTTACATGAGCAATTTTTATAGGAGATTAATCAAAATAATTCATGACAAATTTTATAATATATGTTAAATTTCATTGAAGATTGTTATTATCTTTTTGATTCATGTGTATTATTTCAACGAAATAATTACTGGAAACGAGAATTTGTAAAATGATTGTTAAGCAACTGTATTTTATCAAAACCGTCCAACGCAACGATGTGCTTATATTAATTTTTAAGAAAATTTTGAAACTTATACGTACATTATAGTTTCATTCTCATTCATTTCAATGTTTGTTCTTATTAAAGATGTTACCTTTGTATTTTATTGTATTTTCAAATCAACAAAACTAGAAATCATTCTTTTTTTACTTGTTTCAGCACAATTCTAGAATGCCAGTGTGTTCGAAAGTTATTATTTTTGTAAAAATCATGTGTATAAATAAATTTTTATATTGTTTTATATTTCGTTTGTAATTCTTTATGACATCCAATTCTAATTATGAATATCCAGAATTTCTTATCATTAGAAATAACTATAAAACAATCACTTTTGTGTGGAAAATCGAATTTCCTTATTCATGAAATAATATTCAACTAGCCACTCTCCCTTCGCGGTGAGCGCCTACTTTGCTCAGTACTACCCCTGCCACCTCCTGCTTCGAGGATGTCAGCCACTACGTTTTTCAGTTTTAAATACTGCATGAAGATCAGTGGAACAGACCATAAAACCATAGTAGAGTTCATATTCTTTGTAGACAACAGATTCCTTTAAAATTGTAGAATCTTTCAATAAACCTCATCTAGTGATGTTCTGTATAACTTTCTTAGAAATTTCTGCATGAAAGTCTTCAGATAGATAAATATAGAATGATATCGCCCTAAATAAACAGTTTCCATCATTTACAATAGGTATTTTGCAATACTTTTCACACGCAATTTTGATGGAACTGTTGGGATCTATATATTTCAAATAATATGGTAAAACCTTCAGACAGTTCGACAAGGCCAACCACTCGACGGATTTCGACAATTATTTCATATGGAAGCTTAATGATGTCTAGATATGTCATCAAGGGTCGCCCCCCATTTTCGAACGAAATCGAATAAACATATAGAGAATGTATGGTGGAGAAATGTTTTTTTCGATTTCGTTCGATAATGGGTCTGGTGGAGGCAGGCGACCCTTTATTGCAAATCTAGACTTCATGAGATTTCATATAAAATAAAAATTGTCGAAATCGGTCGGGTGGTTGGGGTTGGGGGATTTCTATAAGGTTTTTCCCCCATAGACAATGTACAGTGGAGAAGTGTTTATTCGATTTCGTTCGAAAATGGAGGGTGGTGGGGGGTAGGCGATTCTTGATGACATATCTATATGTCATAACCTTTCATATGAAAAAAATTGTCGAAATCGGTCGAGTGGTTGAAGCTGGCGGTCTCGGTTAATGTTTTTTTGCCAAATTATTTTAAATATATAGATTATAACTAAATCAATAACTGGAATAATTTCTCATTGAAATTATTCCAGTACAATACGGGAATTAAATAATTTCTTGGAAAACGATATATGAAATAAACATACGTTAATCCTAAAGCAATTATTAAGTGTTTATATTGTATGCAGACTACTAATTTAAGTCAATTTAAATATCTCTCTTCTGTTCTGTTAATTCTCACAATTCATAAATGGGAATTAATTTCATGGATATTGCTTCTACAGTTTCATGAATATCGATTAATTGTCGACACATCATTAAAAAGTTTCTATAATTATAGTTTCCAAATCTTATCATAGATTTTCATATCTAGAAAAAAATCTCACTTAAGTTTATATATTAAGTACTCCTTATCAAGGAATCTGAAAAAAACTCTCAAATTGGAGTAATAGTACTCTTTTGTCAATAAAAAGTTTCTTTCCATTAAAAATAATACGTACTTTTAAAGTATCAGGACTCTAAATAGCTGTGGTTTAAGTGTTGAATTTATGACCTGAAGATGAAAGCCTCATAAAATATAAATAAAAAAGTCCATTTATGAAGGACTGAACAGAAGTTTTTATATATATACAACCAAAATTTTATTTTATTCGCAAGCAATAAAAAGTCGCTTTTCATTAAAAAGTAATTTTAAAGTATTAAAACCTCAAATACTTGTTGTTTAGGTGTTGAATTTATGATCTGAAGATGAAAACCTGATAAAGTATACAAAACGAACCAAAAAACTCCAGTTATGAAGGACCGAAGGGAAGTTTTTAATGTCAAAATGCATAGAACAGATAATTTTATTTTATTCACAAGAAAAAATTTTCCTTACAATGTTTTGAGGTCTTATTAAAGAAGAATATGATGTCATAAAAAGCACTCGATAGAAAGCTGCTTTACCCCGCCTAGGAAAGCACTTTCTTTTAGCTAACTGCTCTCGCACGAATGCCGTTTGAAACCTCATTCCTCGGATAATGTAGAAACGAATCTCAATTATTTCAAACAGTTTGACTGGTTTAGTTTAGTTATATTAACGTCCCGTTTTGAAGCAACGCGAGGGCTGTTTTGGGACGGACTTAGTAATTTTGAGCCGCGGTCGGTTGACAAGGACGACACCTGAGCTGGCACCCCCTCTCCAAACTTCCGCACCACACCAGCGGGAGGACGTTTGACCTCCTACGTATGATTTAACGTGCAACAGGCCAAAGTGGAATCGGTTTTCGAACCTGGAACCCTCCAGCTCCAAAGCCGTCGACTAACCACTAGAAAACCGTCGCGTTCAACAGTTTGTCTTCCCACGCTTTTATACAATTGCATACAAACATCAATTTGCTTTTTGACAGTAGCATTTGAACTTATTATTAAGCTTTGGATACAAGTAGCGATTAAATTATCTGATGATTTTATACAAAAAAAAACCCATAAAAAATTCTATAGAGACTGGAGTGTTAATGTTTCAAAGAAAAATAAAGCAAATTATTGGATTTCCAAGCATAAGTTATTTACAACGAAGAAATTCTGAATAAGCATTTGAAATTTCATTTATCTGCAGCAATTTTTTATATAATCTTTTTTATGCATCTACCTAGAATACAAATATGTATTTACAATATTATACGGAGATTTAGCACTTTTATGAGGACTTAACTCAGGACTTCAGAATATCTCCCTCTTGTAATGTCGGTTGTTTAACTGATTTAACCCTTTCTGTCCGAAGAATTTATTATTCATTCTAAAATTCTGAAATTTGTGAAATGTGCTCAGTTTGGGCCTAAGATAAAAGTTCAAAAAGAAAAAAAATATTTAAATTTTTTAATTAAAATTCAAAGTGATTGCAATTGGAGTCTTGAATCAATAAAAATTTTGCTCATAACAGCAAGTACAAGAAAAAGAAGAAAAAACTTTAACATATATTAACTGTAAATAAATCCGGCAAAATACTTAAGTTGTTAAGCTAGCTAGCTATATTTTTAGCAAATAGAATTAGAAATATACAACAAGATACATATAATCGAGAAATAAAAATTATCTTATGATTAAAATCATACAAAGAGAGGGGGAAGAAAACTAACATCTGTAAGCTATCAGTGGCGGTTTTTCGCGGAAATGTTCGTCTCGAGACCCTGGGGGTGAGGTGGAGCTCAAAATCTATTCGACGCACATCGTAGTGCTAAGCCGAAGACGGATTGGATAGTGGGAGAGGCTTTGTTGTGTATTCAAGCCGTATGAAACAGAAGTAATTACAGATTCACTTTAAAAAATACAGTGAAACCTTTCTACAGCGGCCACCCCCCGTTCCAAGGAAAATTGGCCATTCTAAATGGATTTCATGTTTAGAAGTACAAAATACATATTTAAACACGATCGAATTTGTTACTTCTGAGAAAGTGAATTTTAGGAATCATTTATTGAAAAAAGCACTTTATTCGAAAATATCTAATTTTTAAAAGAAAGATTCAATTTGAGTTTGCTTGGATCTTTCAGCTTTTTCAGAGGTCACTTTTTCAATATTTTTTTTAAATGGATAAATAAATCCCTAATCATTTCGCCTGTAGTTATTGAGGAATGCGCAACATTGTCATCTATTTTTCTGAAGTCTGTTGAACTGAAAATTTCATTTGCTGATGGTCACAACCCGTATCTTTCAGCTCCAGCATATATCAACTTCTTTGTTAGAGTCCGAAACGGCGACTAAAAGACACAAGCAAACTCCTGAATGCCCACTCTAATGGAGACCGAAATTCACTATTCTCTTCACATTGACCAAGGAATGCGTAGTTTCGATCTTGTGTCCTTTTTGAGTATATGGATTTTCTGTTCTTTCTTTCCTCCCTTTTCTATTAATAAAAGGTCCAAGGTCAGAGAGACGAAAGAAATGTTTAACTCTAAATTTGAACGTGCGACCGACCCGGCCGCACAGAGGGGTTTGAGTGCCCTTAAATAGAAGTTAGTTTAACATGATGTCTATGGGCAAAACATCCCATGCCAAACAAAAGTGGCCGTTGAGAGGGTGACCGCTATGCAAGAGTGCAGGAGTAGAGAAGCTTTCCTGTACAACATGATCACTTTATTTTTCTTCAAAAACATTTTCATTTTTCAAAAACGTCGTATTCTATTAAAAACTGAAACTTAACTTTTTTCTTGCCAGAAAAAAACTTAAAGCTATAACGAAATTAAAGATAAAAATAATATACGTAGAAAGTTCACTTTTACTGGTGTAGTACATGTCATCCTCTCATCTTGAGATGCGAGTCGACATCTCAACAAAATTAACTACACCGAATCTAAAGGTTTAATTTGTCAGGAATTTTCACAACATGACCAACTTTAGCACGATAAGGGTTGTCTTGAATCATCAGAAGGATAATAATGATAAGTTCGATCTCTTCCTTTAAGACATTATCATTTGCTAGAGATTGTCAGATTTCAACTTTCTAGTTATTTTTTCTAATACATTTTAAGGTCTGTCTTTAAGAAAAGATAAAGCAATATGATCTTTACATACCATAGCTACCTTCGTCGTTATGATATTTTTTTAAGAAATTTGAGTTAATTTTTTAATCCTTATTCCTAAGACATTTTAGCCGCCGAGTCTTCTATACCGATTATCTCTAAATTCTATAGATTCGAGATAGATGCTTCTTCAATAAGCAGTTATGTAGCCAACACAGAAACATTTTCTGTATTTTTGTCAAATGTTGCTTTTTCTAATACAGACCAACCTAAAAGAGTTTCTACAACAAAATTCCCACAAACAAAATTTTCTTGTCTTCTTCGTAGTTGAGGAATGACAGCTCCTACTGCATCTGAAATTACAATGTTCTTAGCTCCGAGTTCTTTCATCCATGGATATTTAGACACAGTTCCTATATTATCATAGATTACCAACTGATCTAATGCTTTATATTCTTTGTTAAATCTTCTATTAAGATTTCCTAATTTTATACTATAGCAATATTGTTTTTTTTCAATAGTTTTCTCTCCACCAAAAAGAAAATGAATAATCAATTCATGACTTAGAATTCCACAATCCAATTTTACTGCAATATCCTTTAGAATATAGAATATTTGGGATGCGTTATCAAGAAGAGCCCGAAAAAAGGTAGACTTTGATGGCTCTTAGAATTAATTTGTAACGTTTGTAGGAACACCTTAGGAGACTTTGAGGAGCTTGATAAAGAAGTTAAGTTTTGCCCACTTGAGATTTCTTCACTAGCATCCGTATTGTCGTTTCTCTTTTCTGAAAATGTGGGTAACGTTGGACACATTGCACAACATGATGCTGCCACATATGATAATTTGAGTATTGCCTTGCCCTTTAAAATTATGCCCAACATTCAAACAAAAAAAATGTGATCTTTCAGCCTTCAAAACCTCTTTCTTCTCTTCTAAAGACATATTTTGGGCAACAAAACCATCATAACTATTGTGAGATTTCGAGCCAAAATGACGGGATAATTTCAAACGTTAAACAAAAAGTTCTGAAATAGTCATCTCTTCTTCATTTTTCGAACATTTTAAAGCTTTATTACTAAAGCAATAAAAAAAGTTGCCATAATAATTTGAGGTGATTGGTTCATGTACGCGAATGAAAAATGAAAGGTATATTTTAAAAAATTCTAAGCGTTCGGAAGAATCCGAGAGTTAACGTGAAATTCGATTTTAAAACTTCGGAGATTTACGAGAAACTCTATTCGTTGTTGCAACAAGTAAACGGAGACGAGTGTTTGGCGAGTACACGAGGTTTTGACTGATTTTAAATGTTTAAAGATGGTAGAGAAGAGATTGATGACGCCCTACGTCTTGGCTGACTAAGTTCGAAAAGTTTTCACCACAACATAGGAACTGTGCTTATTCGTTGAGTACCTGAAGGTCAAACAGTTAACCAACAATAATGCACAAGTGTTCTACGTGAAGGATTCGGAGAAAGCGATCTGATATTCGGAAAAACAAATCATGGCTTTTTCACCATGACAATGTTTCAGTCCAAAGTTCAGAGTAGAGACGTTTTTGACCATGTACAAGATTCCCTACGTAGAACACCAACCCTATTCACCTGATCTGTCCCCGTGTGACTTCTTTTAATCCCCATGGTTAAGTCAGAGCAAAAAGAATCTAGATTTGAGACTGTAGATACAGTGAAAGCAAAAGCGGTGAAAATGATTCAAGTATTTTGAGAAAATGATCTTACAGGGGAAAATTCGTATGAAGCGAATAGGCGTAGAGAAGAGGAGTACATTGAATATGGTAGTATTAACTCGTAAAAAATTAAGAATAAAAACTTGAAAGCATCAGTCCGGTTATTTTCTAGCCGCACCTCGTATTTCTGAGAACTGGCTCCAAAAACCAAACCATTGAATTAAATCGACATTAAATTTCTTGAGGTCAATTTTCGGTAATTTATACAGTACTGGTACAACATTAACAGCCTGAGAATTACCAGGTTCAGTATGGTCATTTTTTATAACAGATAATTTCAATTTCAAAAATCTTACTTGGTATTCATCCGGAACACTTAGTTCTTAGGTTAGTTCCGTTTCATCAGCTGCATTCACTAGTAAATTAAAAATGTTACCACCCACTATCTTCATCTTTTCCGATTTTATATTCAATCATCGAAAATTGGGCCTTTACCTCATTATTATCATAACTTTCAGCCCCATTAAAACTCCCAGCTGCTTGCATTGCTTTAAAAGTGCACTACATATTATAGTTCTTTCAGCTTTCAATTTATCCATAGTTTATATTTCAAATTGAAACAATAGCTCTTGTTGTGGATGCCAGATGTTACGCACTCGTGCAACATAAAATCGAAATATTCGCTTTAAGAACACAACAGATTAATACAGACAATACAGATTCGCTTTAAAAATACAACACGATCATCTTACTTTTCTTCAAAAATATTTTCATTTTTCAAAAATGTCGTGTTTTATCAAAAACTCAAACTTGACTTTTTGTTACCTGATGAAAACCTAAAGTCATGTCAAAATTAAAGATAAAAATAATATAGAGAGTTCATTTTTGCTAGAGAAGCACATGACAGGTCTTAAAATAATTCTGCGCCTGTCGCTTCATATTTTCCCATGTCCATCCAACTGGTTCAGTAACCGTAATGGCTACATGCACAGGGGCATGGGACGGCGTTCTGTCGCTTTATATTTGGCATATGATGTAACACTTATCACCATCTTTCGGCTGAAATAATTTGCTGCGAAACTTTTAGTTAGTGTCGTTTTTATTATAATTGTCTCCATGCCCATCCAGCTGGTACAATAACTATAATAGTTGCAGGAACAGGACATGGGGCGGCGTTCTGTCGCTTCATATTGTCAAAATCCGAAATTGTAATCTATAACAATAGGCACTACCTTATCATAGTTTACTTGTAAAGGCTGAAGGAAATTCAAATGATTTTGAATTTATTATATTTAAAGATTTAATGACGCAACGAAATAGGTTTGACTTATATATATATATATATGACTTATATTAAATAAAATGACTCATATTAAATATGTTTGACTTATATTAAATAAAACATCAAAATTAGCAATATACATAAGTGTACACTATATTTGCAATAAATATAATTGATAAGATTAAATTAAATCACCCAATCCATAATCATACCGTTGAGATACAAAAGAACATTTGACATTAAACTATTACCATTAATACGTAACCAAACTTGAAAAAGACATTCCTTATTTGAACATATCAATAAATATAAAGGTGGCATTTTATGCATTAGTTATTATTAATATATATATAAATTATTTTTGTGCAATCATATTTTCAGAAGTTTTCGCAAAGAAAAAAAAAGAATCCAAAACTTGATTTTTTAATTAACTAAAATTTTAAAAAATTGCTCCGAGTTTCTCATTCCCATCCCCTAAACTCACAGACATACACCGACATATGTTCGTTTTTATTATTAGTAAAAAAATACCAGTATATAAATCTTAAAACAGAAATTAACCAAAAAAGTAAAAAAAATTGTCTTAAATAATCGAAGAATTGATTTTAAAATATCTTTAACTGTCAGAGACCGAGACGGTTTTCGAAGCCTACTGATGACGAAGCACTTGAAAAAACCAGCATGTTTGAACACACTCTCTGGTTTCAATGTAAAAAGGAGCCGAATCAGCAGGAAAATCGAAGCATTTCCTTTTACAGATAAAAGTGCAATTAGGCCACCGATTCGGCTAGACATGTTTCTGGGTCTGTCTGAACAACACTGGAGCATGAGCCAATTCGGCAGAAATCTCCTCATATGCCCCTACCTTAATATCTTTATTTTAGAAGACCAAAATAATATATGTATGGGGCTGTTGTTACTTGAAAAAGACAATCTAAACTACAGATGGACAGACTCCACAGATTTCTTCGAAGATCTCCAGATTTTGCCGGTTCCTTCATCATCTATTTGTTTTAGTAGTTTTATAAAACTCTTTGTCATTCAATAGCTACGCTGCGTGTGTATTCAGCTGGCAGAGGCCTATTTCTCATTTTCCCCCCTAACATGTTCTTTTTATTAGATATTAACTCTTATTCTCTGTAGTATATATAAATATATAGAAAACTGTCAAAAAACGATCACAAAGATCAAAGACTTACAAAATGAACCAAAGCGAAAAACAACAAAAATCAATAACTAAACCAAAGAAAAACTAATTCAAAATAGGAAGGAGGAAAACAGTTACACTATGGTAAATAAAAATTAGAATAGGAAAATCCTTCAACAAACCCGGTAAATGCGCCAATGCAGCAGTACATCCGAGCAGTGAGAAATATTAACAAAAGAAAAAATATAAACAAAACTATTTTAGAAAAAAAAGAGAACAATCAAATAATAGACAGAACGCTAACGTATAGAATGCGTTTTCAACAGGGAAAACCCATCCGAGCGCGGAGAAATTATTTTTCGGTGTCTTGTACACAAACTTTAGCCTAAATGCAGAAGAAAGTTTGCTTCTCTGAAACACCGATAAAACAAAGAAAAAAATCACGTTTATGGAAAGAAAAAACAACCAAAACAGTGTCAGAAAAACCAATATTGACAGTTAATCACACATTTAAAACAAAAATGAAAAAGAAATTCTCAAAACGTACACAAAAATCACGTGGGAACTTAATGCAAGCACGTTTCTTATACGTTAGTTTTCTGCTTATTATTTGATTGTTCTCTCTTTTTCTAAAATAGTTTTGTATATATATAAAAAGTGGAACAAGCATTCTTAAATATTGCCCTTAGACATATATTTACAATTACAAAGTTTCATGAAATAAGGTAGGAATTTGTGTAAAAACACTTTGGTTTCTGTGGAAGTTGAATATAAAAAGGCAAAAAAATTAAATTTTTATGTGATCCCCGTAGAGCAAAAATGTCAACGAGCGAAATATTTCTCTCACACTCATATATTCATAAAAAAGATTTCACGATTCCATCTGCAAGACTTACAGAGAAATATTAAATTTTAGATTTCAAGGGGCTGCTCACAAATTTATATAGAAACACTGGGAAATGAAAATATTTGTCTAATAGTACATCATCCAATCAACACGGAAGGAAAAAAAAAATTGCCAATGACGCATACTGTTACTTAGTTTCATCTTGCAGATAGTTGAAACTATCGACTTGATAAAGAATAGAAAGACAACTTAAGAAAATAAAATTTAACATAAAACAGGAAAATAGCTTAATATCGGAGAGGAATATTAAATTATTTGCTCTCAGCCTTGTGCGTATTATTAAGTTTTACCTAAAGGCAGTGGCGACTCTTCCTTTAAGGCTGCAGAGTTGCAGAACTAACTAAAATTAATTTAAAAATTCGCATTTTCGTTTTTATTCTTATTTGCATACGGCTCCACTCTGATTGTTCGATTATCAACGAAAAAACGATAAAAATGGGAAAACAAGATAGAAAATGAATGAAAAAGTAAGGCAGGCAAAGGATGGGGATGCATATTAAATAGTTTTGGAAAGCACCAAATATTCGCTCATTGCGAACAACTCAGTGGCATAATGAGCGAAGACGAATAGCTGTCCTTTATGTCTTAGAACCTTGTCTTAATTGGAATTTCAGCTGCTCCTGTTTCGCGCTAGGCCAACTAATGTTAGTTTTTTCCCCTTCAAACTCACCAGCGGTTCGCCTTCTCGCTTTTGATTTCTTTTTCATTGACTGTTTTTAGGTTTCGGATTCACTTACATGTTGCCTCAATTGGAACTTGGCTGATTCCTACATATTCGATTTCTCTTATTAAAACGGAACTCACCGGAAGAAAGGACAGTAATTATCTAAAATACAATTCAGATAATAACACCACAAGTTTGAACTATTCGACGGGAAAGCTATTTTTGAAAAATTGTATTTCAACTGTATTCTAGTAATATTTTCATAGCGCTGCTTGTTTCTGAGAAGATGAGCCTTAGTGCTGATATGTAACCGTGAATATTTTTTTGAAGATTCACAAGATGAACTATTTTTGTAAATACTTCAAGTAATATATTATTTTACTAGTTTTTAGATTTAACAAAATACATTGTTATTTCCTGATTCCGCCCCTTAAATATTTTTTTAATATGTAAATTATCACAAAAATGTACGTCGAAAGACTGCATCAAACAGTATGGAAAAGTGGTCTAAGGTTGAAGAGTATACAGTTCCAATAAACAAATAAAAATGAATGAGGGTGTAGTTATACAACCACTAAATTTTGAACTCAGATTCCACATATTAGATAGTAAAACAAAATTGGCAAAATCTTTGATAAATCTCATGAAATTGAAAACCTGTAGTTGCTCAACGTCTTCAATAGTTTCGAAATTCTCTCACAGCATTACCTTTTACAACAAAATTTATAAGTTTACCCCAAGAAGCAAGTATTTTCATTCAGGTACCACTGTGCTGTTGAGCGCTAATGCTGGAAATCCCTACAATCCCAAGAATTTTAAGACTGAAATGCTTACAACCCACTTTAATCTGGCACCCTGAGCTAGAAATTATGATCGGAACTGGCGCTGACAGCAATCGTTTGCTCTATCCAAACAGGACACCCAAAGCAAACCAATAAATTGGATGATGGACAAATCTACCTTCATACCAACCCATACCCAAAACGGAACTACCTGTTGGCGATCCAAAGTGCACAACACAATGCTTTGCTTTTCCCACACAGAAGGTGGAACACTCCAAAGCCAGGGTGCCTCGACCGACGAAGCTGTGAACAAACATCTCATTCACCACCCCATGGAGTTGTTTATTTCTTCTTCACCTCCCTCCCCCAGTGTCCCCCTCAGTGGTCATCCGGTGTGGGGGAGATGATGGATAGTTCCTCAACCCAGTGACCCCTTCTGTTCGAATTTGCAGGTGAAGGGTGATTGACCTGCTGTCCAAGATTTTACCTTCTGTTCCATCTAGACATTCTTTCTCATGCTTTCTCTGTGTTTACTACTAATCAAAGTTATGCTTACAAGAAGACAGTAGTATAATTACGAATTTTGATATGAAAAAGAAAAAAGAAAACAAATCAAGTGAATAAGTTTATTTTAAGAATCTGCTCAACAATGCACAAAGAATACAGCTTCAATGAAGAAAAAAAAAAAAATCAGCTGTAACTAATGATATTCATATAGCGCAAGAATTCTTAAACCTTTTCCACTCGCAATCCCACTTAAAATATGTTTCGATATTCTGTTCTGCAATCCTATCAATGAACAACAACCAAAAAACAATTCGAGACTCTTAAATGTTTCTACGAATAAGAAAATAAAATAGAAAAATAAAACATAGATCAATGATGAACAACTAGACATTTAGTTAAACGTATTGTTATTGTTAAATTTTAATTAAATCTTTCGGACCAAGACGAATTCTGGAAATATTTTAATCTACTAAAATAGGAGAATCTGACAACTGGAATCTCTGTAAATTCTTTCTACTTTGGGTCGGGACCAGTGGTTTGAAGTGCATTGTAATTCTTCAAGACACAGTTCGGTCTGGCATAAGGGATACCGCAGAGATTTACTTGATGAAGTTTATAATTAATACTGTAAAAATCGGCATATTACTCTTCGTTTTATTTACTTCATCACAAGGGCTATTTTATTAACTGTGTCATATTTTCGTCATTCAACAGCATTATTTCTCAGTTTTCTCACTTTAATTTGGAGGGCCGCGGCTCGGGAGTGGTAAGGCCGCAACCTCGGGACTGGAGGGCCGCAGGCTCGAAACCCGATTCCACCGCAGCCGGCCCCCCCCCCCCGCATGGGACCCGCCGCATGCCAAATCATATGTAGTGGCCAAACGCCCTCTCGTCGGTGCGACATGGAAGCTTGAAGAGGGGGCGCCAACTCAGGCGCCGTCATCTGACCGCGGCTCAAAATTACGAAGTCCGTACCTAAATAGCCCTCGTGTTGCTTCAAAATAAACGGGACTTTAATCTAACCTAACCTCACTTTGGTTTGGATCAATCATTTTTACACAAGAAGTTTGGAGAAATTTTTATCACTAAGAAAGGTATATATCAATCAAATATCAATTGGAAATTGGCAACAATGTTAGCAAGAAATGGGTAGGGTAAAAGATTTTTTTTCCACCACTCGTTAATATGAATTTTCGTTTAAAACGTATTTTATGATAAAAGTTGTATTTACGTATTTTGCTATTTGTATTTATTATTACTGCTGTCAAATTAGCCTAATTAATTCAATTGTAATCGAATTGTGCTTTTAATATTAGCTACCTTGGATGAGTACAACTATTTCCAAAACGATAAACCATTCATACTGTGAAGAAAGGAATTATCCTATTTTTACAACTTAAAAGAAAAAGGCACATTAAGACTGTGAAAAGTTTCCTCAATGCCGACAACAGTTTTGAATTACTAAATTTCAAAATTTTGAACATTGGAATTCAAAACTACTGTCATTACAACAGAGAATCTGTCATAATTTTGCGTGGAAAAAAACCCATCTGTCTCCTGCCTTCTAACGCACACTTGACACATGCGACAGTAGGCAAACTTTGTGCTCCGGTGGTCTTCAGTTTTTGTTTACTTTCTTTCAAAGTAAATAGGCGAAGGACATACGACCCGTTGTTGACCGATGGTCGAAATATGACCGATGGAGATGCATTTTCGGACAGCAAATTAGCTACCTTTATAGATGAGCCGATATGCAAAGATGGAAGTGATAAATCTGAAAAACACATATCGTATTTCATCCCCTGGAGGAAAAATCTATTTGTTCTGTCGCTCAAACTGACCCAAGAAAGGATATCTAGATTTTCGTATTTTGTATACAAATATTTACTAAAGTCTACATATAGACTATCACAAAATGCTTTTCTTTTTACCTTTTTTATGAAAAAATAAAATTATAAGGAAATATGTTCTTTTATGAAACTGATAGATTAGTCCAGGGTGCTCTAACCTTACAATTCTATAAATTATCGCGACTCCATTTCGCTTCTATATTAGCTAATCATAAAATAAATTCATTGAAAACGATTATTGAAAAAATATGATTGAAATATATTTAATTCATGATAGTTTGACCTGTTACAAATAACAAAGAATCTGAAAGAAGAAGGTGTTGATTCGATTTTTGCAAGCTCTCATTGGAGACCGACTTGTTTTAGATTAGTTTAGTTATATCAACGTCCCGATTTGGAGCAACTCGAGATCTATTTTGAGACGGACCCAGTAATTTTGAACAGTAGTCAGAACGACGAGAATGAGACCTGAGCTGGTGACTCTTCTCCAAAATTCCATGTCATACCAGTGGGAGGACGTTTGACCCTCATCGTCAGATTTTACATGCACCAGGTCCGCATAGAAGACCTATCATTGAAGGAATAAGATTTCGAATGAGCCACGTTTAAGAAGAACTAACTTCCATATGTATGAGGAAAATTAGTTACGTGATGCTTGAAATGAAATAAACGTTATGTTATGTAGGTTTGGTAGAACTTATTGTAAATTAGCAAGCATGGATACTTTAACACATGCCTTCTAGAAATGTACGACCCCAAATGAGTTCGCGTACAATTCATGATAGTTTGACCTGTTACAAATAATAAAGAATCTGAAAGAAGAAGGTGTTGATTCGATTTTTGAAAGCTCTCATTGGAGACCGACTTGTTTTAGATTAGTTTAGTTATATCAACGTCCCGATTTGGAGCAACTCGAGATCTATTTTGAGACGGACGCAGTAATTTTGAACAGTAGTCAGAACGATGAGAATGAGACCTGAGCTGGTGACCCTTCTCCAAAATTCCATGTCATACCAGTGGGAGGACGTTTGACCCTTATCATTGGAGGAATAAGATTTCGAATGGGCCACGTTCAAGAAGAACCAACTCTAATATGTATGAGGAAAATTAGTTACGGGATGCTTGAAATGAAATAAACGTTATGTTATGTAGGTTTGGTAGAACTTATTGTAAATTAGCAAGCATGGATACTTTAACACATGCCTTCTAGAAGTGTACGTCCCCAAATGAGTTCGCGTACAATTATTTTAGGACATAAAAATCTTGATTATAAACCCTTCTGTTATGTTATTGGCAAGGTCTGATTGCAAAGTCTCAATTTCGGGATCGGAGGATCGCAAGTTCAAGACCCGATTGCACCAAGATCTAACGAGTGTGTTAGGTCATGTATGTTAATTCTGCTGTCGTGGGTCAAGCGTCCTCAAGTCTGCTCGCCCTGCAAGGTGACGAGGTGCCGCCTGACCACGGTTCATAATAACGTGATGCGTCTGGAAGTACACCTCATGTAGCTTCAAAACACAGCATTAATCTAACAATGTCTAGCAATGAAAAATAATTAAAGCAACAGTAAAGTACCGTTTATACGTCTATCAAGCGACTGTCGTAAAATGACATATAAGTGAAAAGACGTCCAATCCAAATTTTACCAAACAACTTTGTTACAAATTAAATGCTACTAATGCAAATTCATCTAAAAGTATTAATTGTAAAGTTTTTTAAGATAACACTAGTATAGTACTACATAGTATAGAAATCAATGGTGAAATTTTAAAAGTAAACGTTTATCATAAAAAAAAGGGAAAAATCATGCCTTTATTGCGTATCTTGAGTACGCATCTTATAAGATTTCTGTGCGTGCAAGTAAACGTTTAATTAATAAAAAACTTTAACCTTAGTCTGACGTGCTGATTGCCTGCGATTATTAAGTACAGAATTATGAATCGAATTAAATTCATTGCCCTTTTTTCACTATTCTTTTGACAAAAGAAATAAGTTCGAAATTTTTTAGTGGAGTCGATTGCGACTTTAAAGGAAGGTAGAATACTATCTTCATCGTCGCCTAAATCAGCATCAGGCCATTTGTCTTCAATTAATTCATCAATTGTGAGTAATTTCGAGCTCATGATATCTTTATCACAGTTCACATACTAGAAAGGAGGAAATTTTCACATTTTGGAACGGGAGGAAAAGACCAACGAACCGAAGCTTTGCGTCGAACATGCTACATCATATCAATGAATACGAATAAATCGGAACTGTCATGAAACGACGTATAAATGAGAAACGTATAAACGGTGCTTTACTGTATTTTAGTTTTTAAATGTCACCTTAAATTTTCAGACACGAAAATGAAGTGTGTCGTACGATACTATTAGGTTGCAAATATTTTTTCTTTTAAATTAGTATAAAAACAATTTGTATCAAAATATTTTATTAATACGTTGCTGAATAACTATTCGAAATAAAATTTTTATTAATAATTAATCAGAGCATATTTTTTTTTTCATTTCCTTATTTAGGGAACGCTATAAAATTCTTTTGGGAGAAAATGAAGTCACACATAAAAAAACCTTAACGAAATGACCTGGTTTAACTTACGCTGCTCTATTTTCTATTCGAGACTGAGTAAATAAATTTATTAAATATGTTTAAGGAACATAGGGAAATAATTAAAATTTAATTTTGAGCCTCAAACTTTAATATAATTTAATTAAACAAAAGTTTAAAACTGTTTAAATGAAAATTTTTGAATAAAAATTCTTATTCCAGTTGGAAGATGTAATTTAATTTATTAATTTCGTGTTAAATTTTTAAATGAATACAAAAAAAGACAAAAAGTAGTGATGCAAAAATGAGCACTTCGTAGTGTAAGGTTAAAGCATTCCAATAAAATTTAGCAACAGGCTGAATGTAACATTAAATTGTCTTAATTTATCATAAATTAACATTATACCTGATTATTTCACTTTGATCCGTAAATGTTAAATTGGGGTGACGAAAAACAAACAAATGAAAAAAGGCAATGGCAGTAGAAGGTAATAATACTTTTCCCTAGCATCCACACCACCGAGCTAATTCGAATTCTAAATAAAACTTAAAAAAAAGCTAAACGAAATTCTTAGATAAGCTTCTTTATTTCCAAGAACCACAACAGGTGAAGATTCTCTTCTACGAAGGACATTGCAGAACAGAATAAACTGGGGAAAATATCAATATTTATGAAAAATTGTCATGTATAAATGGACTAAAGTTCGATTTAAAAAAATGAATAAAGAGTGAGGGGCAAGTCCATAATATATTCAAAGCAGAGTCCGACCTTCATTCTGTACCGTTTTGTGTTGATTGCATTCTGTTTTTGCTTATCTGTTAGAAATACTTTGAAGGGCTTGAGCTACGACAGATGGTCAACCGCAAGAACACACCTGATTGGATGGCTTGGACAGTCTCTTATCAGAGCGGTTAAAAAATACAAGACCAGAATGAAAAAACAAAATATTAAAAAAAGGGCAACTCTAAACGGGAGAGATTTGTTGATCTCTTTACCTTGAGTCTCGTTTTCAGCGCTGTCTGTTTTCAGGAGAGAAATTTTTTTTTTTTTTTTTTTTTTTTTTACAAAACTATCCTTTAAACTTGCAACAGATGGCTTTCGCGGTTTTTTGGTAGTAATGACAGTTTTAAAAGGAAAATGGTATCCATTTTTTTAAAATTCCTAATTGTATACATTTATTCTCGATCGTTTGCAACTCTCGATTTCGACTTATTGGTTGGGTTTTACTCAGGAAAGCTGCACTAGTGATTTAAAAAAAGAAAAAAAAACTTTGTCATTTTTTTTTGTTATGAAAAAAAATTCAAAAGAGAGTTACTGTTTAACCAATATATAAAAAAAGTGCAAAATTGAGTTGTCGCCCCCTTTTTTTTTATTCAGCGTTAAGAATATTTGTATTCAAAAAGTGTTATTAAATTAATAATAAATGCATTAGAAGAGTTTCGAGAAGGGCTGTTAAGGTTGTCGGTCACCATTATGAATATTCCAGATTTTTATCTTTACTTTTTCATTTATATTCCCTGTTTTTTCCAAGTATTATACGCTTTCTACCAAAACTCTTCATAAATTCTGTTATATATTGGAGAAATTGCTGAAATGTAAAACGAGTTCGTCCTAAAATGGATTTTAACAAAACATAATATTCACGTCCTAAATGGAGGCTTATAAACATCGTCATTGTAATTATGATTTCTTCAACTCTTATCGTGCGATTGGTAGCTTTTAATTGTAATTCAGATATTGTGATGTACGGATTAGTTTAATTACATTAACGTCCCGTTTTGAAGCAACACGAGGACTATTTTGGAACCCATCTCGTAATATTAAACCGAAGTCAGATGACGGGGACGATACTTGAATTGGCAGCCCCCCTCTCCCAGCTTCCGCACCGCACCAGTAAGAGAACGGTTAGCCTCCTACATATGATTTAACGTGCAAAATGCCCAGTACATGGCGGATCGGGTTTTGAACCAGGAACCCTCAGGTTCCGAGGCCGGCACCTTACCACTAGGCCACCGCGGCCTCAGGTATACGGATTAGATACAGGGTATACGGAATTTTTTTAACCGATTTAAAGTTATATATCTTTCGTACCATATGTACAGTAAGCTTTATTCTGACTTTCGATACTTTCTTTCTTGGGAGATATCTGGCGATTTGTCTAAAATTTTTAGCATTTTATACATGTTTTACTAAGGGGATTTATGTTTCATACTTTTCAGAGATGATTTCAATTAGCTATCATTAGCATATATTAGTGTTTTAAAGGAATTTAGGAAAGTTTTTTGTGTTTTACCCGATTTTCCGATGATCAGATTGTATTAGAATTTTTAAAACAGTTTTTTGCTTATTAATTGTCGAGAAATATGATTGAAAATTGCAATAAGGTAAGAGTAAAGCTATTGGAAAATGCAGTTATACAGTGAAACCTTGCTAATTCGGAAGTCTTTAATTCGAATTCGTCAGAAAGTCAAATTTTTCCTCTCATCCCTTGAATTTCCTATTAACATAGTATTATAACATAGTCTATAATTTGAATTTATTTTGTTTAAATCGAAGTCGAAACAAAAAACTGTTTTTATTTCTGAATTATTTTCGTTAATAAAATAGGTCCATATCCTGTGTCTTAACTGATCGTAAATGAATAATTTGTTAAGGTCCTTACTTAACTCGAAGACATTATTGCTAGCGTATTTAATATTTTTTTTTTAAATTCAAAAAACTTTGAACACATGTGGATTGCACTGTCTATTATGAAAGTAACGGTATGCAGTACTTTTAATACAATTTCTCTATTTTAAGTATTATATGCTGTTTATTTATTAAAATTACTCACATATTTAATGAAATTACTATTTTAACAATTATTAAAACATTTTTTAATCATAATTAATATTACATTATTTTTTAAAATTCCTTATAGCTTATTTATTACTTGTTAAAATTTTAATATGTTTAAAAAAATCGTTACTGCCATTTTTAGTTTAGAAATGTCTGTTTCCTCTTGCTGCACTTTTTTTAGATCCAATTTTTGGAGAAAAAAAAAGACTGATCCCATCAGTTTCAAATTTGCGAAATTTCACTGTATGTTGTTAAAGAATCCATGTGATTGTCTTTGTCATTTATTGTAAGCCAGAACCTCTCAACTATTAAGTTTCTGGGACTATAACTAGCCATATCAGTTTAAATTGCGGTCTTTTTTCCCATTAAGCTAGATGAATATGAACCCCTTCCCAAGGAATTTCGGCATTACAAATAATTATTATTATTATATTTTTAATGTTATTCTAAAGCATGTAGCTGTTTCTAAAGATGTAAGTTAATTAAATTTTTAAAAAATTAATTAATGAATTAATTTTTATATAAATTTATTAATTATTAATAAACAAATTTAATAATTTTGAAATTATTAAATTTGTTATTCTATGCAAATTAATAATTATATAAACAAAATTTATCCTTTCTGATGTTACATTCAGCTGCAAATTTTTAGACCCTTTTTACTTTTTTTCATTTTTCCTCACCTTGGTTTTGTCATTTATCAGTTCTCAAAGGGAATGTGCTCCACACATTCAGAATCATTCCAAAAAATAAAAAAAATATTTTGAAAGTGACGTATGTGTCAATCTTTATAGTAAAAAAAAGAAATATATCTCTTATACTGAAATGTCGGAGCCTTGCATTTTGAATAATATAATTAATTACTTTGAAAAAAGGACTATTAGAATTGTTAAGTTTTAATTTCTTATTGAATTGTGCTAAGCACCATTTAAGTTGAAAAACATCTCACAAAACAATTTTATGTTGCTCAGTAAAACCATTTAAGAGTTTTTCCTTTTTATTCTTTACACCTTTTTTCGTAAAAAACTATTTTTCCAGTGATTAATCCAGTTTCATCCATAAATTATTACCTTCAATTTCTCAGGCAATACTGAAGCATTTTCTTTTTCACTTGAATAAGCACTTTTTCCCATAAAAAGAATACAAAATGTTCCCACTTTTAAAATACTAAAATCTAACTGTATTAAAATTTCTTTCCGCATACTTTTTAAAACTATATTTTCTCGCAATTTTTAATGTTAATAATTTATATACACTGTACTTTTACATGGTATTTAATATGTTTTGCATATAGTATAACTGTTTTTGCAGTTACAGTCGGACAAAAAGACAAAATTAGCTCGAAATGCAATTACATTTCAGCATTTATTACCAGACTACGAGAGGCCACGGGACTAAAAATCAGATACGAATTTAATTTTAAAATATCAGTTATTTAATAATAAGTTTAAAAAGTAAATTTTAGTTTTGCATTTGTTAATTGTATTTATGAAGGAATTTATGGCATCTGTATAATTCAAATATTTCTTGTTTAGTTAAATGAACTGAATCGATGCATATTTTAAGCATTATTTTTCTGTACCATTAAGGTTCACTTATGATAGAATTATTTTGAAATAAACATTTCATTGCCTTTTTTGAATTTAAAAATTCATTTGAATTTAAAAATTCTCTTGAATTTTTGTTTTTCTCATCAATTTTAATAAAAATAAATTTATGAGTAATAAATAAATGTAACTGTCAACGATCGATTTCAGATATGAATCTCATCAACCTTTCAAGGCAAGTTTTTTACACCAAAAGTTAATTTTAGAGTACCAAGTTTTAGATTGATTTTATCACCAACATCCCATATTCGTATCCTTCTAACGTTACTGGAGTGATGCATCCAAAGAAATTCAGAATAAGCTTTTTTTGTATAAAAATTTCGAATTTTCAATAGCTTACGGTTAGAATGACATACAGTTAGTCATGGGGTAGACAAAAGGGGGGAGGTACAGTGCCACATCCTTCAGGACAATACACCACGAGAGGTCGCGCGACTGCGGGCACCATCTGTCGCTTGTTACGTGCTCTGATTGGCTCGCCGGAAAACGCGCGCACGCTCGGAGTGCCCCCCTCTCGCTCCCCCTTCTCCACTCCGTCATTCTTTCTTCACTTCTCTTCTACTTTTTTTATGTCGTTCATGCAACTTTTTTCAAATCTTTTTCAAAAAGCATTGTCTTGCTTTAGGAGAATGCATCTTTGTAAAGAGAGATTTTTTGAAAGAAGGGGGAGCAGAAAAAATATATATAATATCGTTCCTTCATTTCCACCCTCGGCGCTTTTATTCTTTTCGGACACCTTTTTTTTCTCTCTCTCTCTTTCGTGAGTCGCGCGTTCCGTTATATGAGAGAACAAAAGGGTAGGGCATGGGGGTGCTGTAGAGTGCGCACACACATGCGCATGTGTGTGCACGTTATGTTTTGTGTTCGCGTGCTGACACGTGGATATCCCCCTCCCCTCAGTATCTTTTCATTGCCACTTTTTTGTTGTCATTGACGGATGTCCGAGTTTAATGGGTTGGAAAGGTGAAAAAGTCACGTATCCGGAGCATACCTGAAACAGAGATCCGACATCCAACTCACGAAACGAGATAGTGTTGTTTTGGTTATCATCTAGCCCAGTGTTCTGAAGTACCATAGAGATTTCTAGTTCGCCATAGCTTAAAATTTATTTTTTCTAAGAAAGCATTCATGAAGCATTATGGTCCTGCAGGGAAAAACATTCACGTTTGAATCGACACTAATATCGAAGTCGCACGACAAGAACAGCAGTCGATCGTGATCAGAGAGAAAAAGAGGAAGCTGCCCTTCCAGATCTCCGGGCATAAGGCCAACGTCTAATAACGTCCCATATGTTATTTAATTGCAAGAGGGCTCTTACCTTTTGAGCATCTGAAGTGTTACTTAACGTGGTCACAACGAATTTATTAACCTGTAATAAAAGTTGAGGAGTTGCACTCTTAAACGTGACTGAAATTTATAACAAAGCATGTATGATTTTCTCTGTATAAGCAATGACATTCATATACCTTTACCACAGACACCCTGTTTTACATGTCCTTTTATCTTCTTTGAAGTATCCATCCATTATATAATTATTTTAGAACAGTGAATTTCTACTACAAAATTGACCCTTTTGTAAATCCTAGATTTCAGAGTAACAAGCAGTCGTAACGAAACTAACTAAATAAATAAACATGAATAATGTTAAATCTTTTCAGGTTGATTTTGAGAAATTAAAAAAAAATACAAGTAAGCTATATAGTTGGCATGGTTGCTATAACTTAAGCTATATAGTTGGTTCTTCTTTGCATGGAACAAAGATGATGATTCAAATTACTTTACTTTATAAGACTTTTATGTTCTCGACAAAACAAAAGCTTCATATTTTAGGGAGACGTATTGTACAATTCACACACATAAAAAATTGTTGAGATTGATCATAATGAAAGATAGCAGAAAGATACAGCAATGTTATTCCCAGTTTTGGTCCGTCTTAGTCGTTCATCATGTTTTTTTTATCAATTCTTGTTACTAAAACGATTGATATGATAAATTTTTTTTAAAAATTTGGCAAAAACTCTAACTTTAGTTGACTTTTTAGAACATATACCAAAGCAATTAATCTAGCTGAGTTTTTCATTTAGGATATTATTATTGCTTCTGAAAGAGAAACGCTTAAAAAATGCATATCTTAGCCCGAAAAAGAGCGCATTTGCTCCTGAAAAGTTGAGAAAATAGAATATTAATTTTAGACCTATGCAAAAAGAATCACAACTTAGTTCTTTTAGATTAAAATATCTTTATGTGATTAGAGATTTTTCGATGGAAATATATCATTCTTAAGAAGCAGTTTAAGTCAAGAATTCCAATTCATCTGAAGGGAAAGGACACTAGATTGACGTTCAATTTCGTGATGAATGGCTACATAGTACTTAAGCTGGACCATTCCATTTTCAAGAAAAGATTTCAAAGTATTATTTCTAGTCTAATTTTTTTATCATAGATAGTTTTTTATACCTCAATATCTTATAAGTTTTTGCAATTGTTTAGAAGGCTCTGACACCGTTCAGAGTCAACTGTTTACTTACTGTGATATTGTTGACATACAGTTACGCGACTGCAGGTGTTTAATGGGTACGCGTGCGCGACTTGTGTTGGGGGGGGGGTATGTTCCGGTTTTTGCAAGGATATGGATCGTGAAGGGCAGGACTTTATGTAGGGTGAATAAGGGTATAAGAGGGAGGGGATGTCACGGTATTCGACAGAAACGGACCTACACATACCACGCAACTTGTTGATTTGTGATAAAGGGGAAATACTGATACGAAGGTTATTTTAGTATTTTGAATAAAAAATCCTGTTAATTTCCATCAATAGCGACATTCTGCGAATTTCGTTGAGTGATTGCTATATCGCATGTCGAATGACTAAAATTAGGCCATATTCAGAAGAAAAAAGACAATATTTCATAACAATTTTTGTTTTTTTATTTTTACATATAGATATATAGTTCAATCCTTAAAATAAATCCATTTTCCATTTAGTTTCAGTGTATTTTTAAGAATAGCACTTCTCGTTATTGAGTGTTAATATAAAATGCGGAAAAATATTACTTCGAAAGAGAATAATTTATTTTGTTTATCTTAGACTTCATACCTAGTTTCAAAGCTCAAACAAATAAGACTATTTCAGCTGTATATATTACTTACAAGTAATATTATGGGCGAAAATATAAAAGTCTGTTATACCGTTATACAGTTTTCCCTGAATTTTATGTTACTATAATAGATAAAACTAGATATTTTGTAATACTTCTGTAATGTATATTGTTCTATTAAGATAGCTTTCTTTTCCAGGCACTACTTTTTGAATTTAAATTATATTGCCAAGTGCAATACAAAATTTATCGCAATATGCAGAAGCCAAGATTTGGCAATCGCATTCGACAAGTTTGCAAGTACAATTTCATTTATAATGCAGAAAAGACGTATTTTCGAAACATTTTATTTGACTTTGTTCGATTACGGTACAATACACATTTTATCCGCCATTGTGCTTGACATGTAACTGCAACTGATTTTGAAGCACATGAAATTCAAATTATTACCGATAATTGTATTGTTTTTTTGTTTGTTTTGCTAGAGATTCATGCACAGAAGCTAAATTTGGTTGATTACCCATAGTAACTCACTTATTAGAAATTAATAATTCAGCTGCTGTTAAAAAATTTTGAGGGATCATTTAAAAGTCAATTTTTTAATAAATTATTTTATTATTATCTTCTATCACACTGAACTAACTTTCATGCATTTTTTCTATATTTATTATTCTTTTAAAGCATCAATCTGTTCTGCAATTTGAAATTAATTTAATTCACGAAAACAGGCATTAGTCATTGAAATGCCTATTATTGAATACCAAAGTAATTAAATATAATTTAATACATTTCCATTTACAGCATATTCGAAGAATAAGGTTGAGGCTATTCTGTTAAAGCGCGAGAAAAATAATTAAACCAAATTCTCACACTTCGAAATATAATTAAATTACTAATTGTTGCTCTTTTTATCTAAACCTGTAATCAAAGTAATTTTTAAAATTTTCTTTCGCGCTTGACTTTGTATTTTTCAAAGAAAATGAAATATTAAAACATAAGCAGGCAAGATTCTCCAGGCGAATATAGACGTGGGAATCGAATATTATTTCTTACTTTCAACAAGTGCTTTCTACTAATTGAATATATATGCAAATTAAAATTATTTCTTTCGGTGCTAAATAACGAAATAGTCCATTTACTTCATTAAATTCAATAATTCCAATTTTAGAAAGGTTGTGAAATTTATGATAACGAAATTTAATTATTAATTATCTCTGACAGTTTTAAAAGCACCGCTTGAAAAATTGATAAATAGATGCGTTGATACCACTCATTAGTAAGACACTTTAGATTAATAATTTCGTCTTAAAATTTCAAAAACATGTTCTTAATGAAAGGTTCCCTGTAATATCGCAACTTTAAACTAGTCTTAATCAACAGATGCCTTCAGGAAGTTGATGACATTCAAATGTGATTGATTGTCTTGTTAATGTCACTTTCTAGATTGATTACTTTCGCATATAACCTGAAAACGAGCATACTATTATCGTTTTCTAGGTACAAATTCATAATTAATGATTTAAATTAATGCTGGGGAACTTTGTTATGTACAGATTTGTAACGCAGTTTGGACTTAATTATAATAGCGACTACCTTAAATATTTTTATGTCTTTGATTTAATTAAAATTGTACGAAATCAGTATAATATTATCACTGCATTTAGGTAAATAATATCAGAAGAATTGCATCGTAACAGAATCAAATTCTGTTTTCTGTTGATTGTTATCACCGAATATACTAGCACGAAGAATGAGCAAATACAGGAATTCATTTGTGCACTTACTTAAAATTGGAATAAGAGATTAAAAATAGATGACTCAATAGCACAACCAATCAAAATTTCCTTCTTTTCAACAGTATTTTCAGCTCAATTTAAATTACTAAAAATTCCATATTCGTAAAAAATTATGGTCACTTCTATATATATAAAATGCGTCTCAATAGGATATCAAGGACATCTTAAAGATTATGGTCCTGTCTGTAATAATATAATCATGTGTTTAATTATTTTACAAAAGAGTTTTGACTAATTTTGTCTGTTATTTATATTTCCCTAAATAAAAATTCTTCTTAATATAACGAAAATTGAGCATTATTTTTATTCATTAAGCATTAAAATTATTCATTTTTTTTTGATGAAAAATGTGTTTCAAACTAATCTTACTTATAAATGGTTTAATTTAATGTAAGCTATCTAAGAGAAGGAACCTTGCCTCGAAGAAATTCAGAGTATAGTTTTTGTGAATAAATTGCTTTAAAAACATATATAATTTATTATTTGCTGTTTCGAATACGATTTTAGCAATTGAACTCAGATGTATTAAAAGTGACTGAGTAATGTTTTACGCAATCTTTTTGAATTCATTGTCTTATCTGTCAAACAGTATTCTGCTTTGAATGTATATACATATAAATTTCATAGACGAAAAATCCCATAAAAAATGAAACCAATAATTCTCTAGTAAAGAGTACCTTAAAGTATTTTTTTTCTGCTGATGAACTCTTGTTTGATGCATATCACTCAAAACGAAAAGTACAGCTCCTACACAGAGATCAAAACAATATGAAAAGGAGACATTATTTCATGATAGGTTTAAAACGATAATGTTATGCAGGTCTTCTTAAACTAGCTTCCGACCCCTGTTGGGAACCTGGTGGTCCGGACTATGCATTTGGTTAGAGCGAAAAAATCAAATGTCGCCCGATTAATTAGTACTAGATGGGAAAAGTTGTATATTGACTAACATATCACAGTTGAATTTTTTCAGAATTTTTGCACTTCATCTTCATTCCTTGTAAGTACCTCAAAATTTCACTTTTTCAGATATTTATCAATATAGCGAAAAAATCAAAAGTTGTCCTATCAAATAGAGCTAAGGGCAAAAGTTGTCTATTGGCTAGCATATCACTGCTGAATTTTTTCAGAATTTTTGCACTTCATCTTCATTCCCCGCAATAGCCTCAAAATTTTCCTTTTTACAAAAAAAAATCGTATATTTTATTACAATTTTGGCGGCAATTATTTCTAAATGCATTGGTTACTCACTGACCTATCTACAGGAAATAAGCAATTCCCTTTAATTATAAACTAATAATTATGCCATAAATTACTATTTTAGCTTTTTCATAACTATTATAAATATCTTCAACTGTTTGATGGTTTCCAGAAACCACCAACAACTCACCATCGAGTTTCACCCTCTCCCATCCCAACCTCCCTACCTACAGGCATTATTTGCATTTACTTATCAATTATACCAGGTTTATAATCTGTCTTGAAAGCCGGCATGCTTGTTTGTCTACATTTCTTGCTCTGATGCAGCCATCTCGGGCACAACTTCCACATACTTTACTAGAAGCCTCAGTGACTGCTTTCACACATCTGCTTGGATGCGAAAGAGAAAATCGCAAATAAGTGCAAGAAGGGGCGAAATTTCTTCCATGCAAGCACACAAGTCTTCTTCGAATAGATGTCGTGTCAAGGGTAGTTCTGTTACTTTACGTTGTTTCCGGTTTATAAGATCAACATAATCTTCAGCACTGAAATTATTTTTGGTATTTCAAACTTACGAACAGATTGTGATTTTCTTGCTCTTGCAGAAAGAATTCTACTCATACCTAACTTCCTAATATGTGATCTTTTATCAGCAAGCATAGCAATAAATATGTTTTCTGGATGTGCGAAGAAACCATTTCTCTGAATGGTTGCATATACAGTTTTTTTGCTTAGGTACCGTCAGAAACTTATAGTTTGGTGTAGGTGAACGGTATCATGATGCTCAGGCGCGTATTAAAGGCTAGGAGCACCAGGCACGTTCCTGGGGCCCGAAATGAAGCGGTATTTTTTTTTAATATCGCAATAGATAATTTCCCTCTAAGAACCCGTTCACATATCCGATTTTAACTTACCAAGTCCACGTTTTACAATCACAATCAGAGTGCCTGAACAGAAGGAATCTCGTTAGTAGTAGTTGGGTATCGCGCTCATACATCCCACACTTTCTCAAAGCCTTAATTGTGGGTAAGGCTCTTTTCCGGTTTCCCAGAAAAAATGCTGATCAAACAGCCGTTGATTACATTTACAGCTTCATGGGAAGTCTGCGTGCAATATCCAATAGCTATCAATATCGAACGGCTACAGCTATTTGCCGCTAATGACTTAAACGACACAAATCGGATGTGTACACCAACCAGACTTGAAAATATGTGAAAGCTTAGTTCAGATAGTAGTCCAGATGACTAGATATTCACTCTCCCAGGCTTGAGAAAGAAACCCAATCAGTACAAAGAAAACATCTTCACAGGAAGGTGTCGTTTCAATGATTAGAGTGATTGATGTGCTTTTCTTTTCAATGAATATCTGTAGTCATTAGTAGCAATGGTCCAGTTCAGTAGATAAGAGCCCTGCTCCACTTTAGTTATTTAACTATTTTAGGGGATTGAATATCCATCCTTCTTCTGTTTCCATGCACACTTCTGTTTAACACCTTTTAAGTATCATTTGAGAATTTCCACCATCGTTTAAAACCTTTTTTTATTATCACAATCAGGGTGCCTGGACAGAAGAAATCTCGTTAATGATTTGAATATCCTATTGCCTTTAGATCGAGTTAACGTGGGAATGTTTACTGTATTTTTGAAGCTTAACCTTGGAATGTTAACGTCCATTCGCAGACTTCGCAGATTGAATGGGAAAAGGAGTCAATTTGACTCAACGATATCATTCCAGGGATAAACACATTTGAAAAGCAACGTTCTTCAAAGCAGTTCCTACAGCTGTCACACGACGAGAAAACCCAAGGCAGAATTTTAGTTAGATTTCATGATGAATATTGTGGTTTTCATTGCATTAGTCTTTTAAAAAACAATTCTTCTTCCATTGAGGAATAGAACTAATAATGTATGTTTTATTTAATTTATCACTATAGAGTTCAATAATATATGGCAGCAAATATTTAATGGAATTACATAAGCTCATTCAGCTTCAGGAAAGAAATAATATTTAACAAATTTCCTAAAAATTCCGAATATTTTTATATATGCATGTTTAATACTATATTCACAGTTTTATTGAATAAATTTAAACTTTTTAACCTCTCTGCTTCCATTTAAATTCAGTGTAACATTTTAAATTTTTTTAACAAAAGATTTCTTTAAATTCAGTAAATTTATTTATTATTTATAATGAAGATTAAAAATTTTTATCTATGTTCTATTTCCATTTTTTTTATCTTGACATTTAATAGTTATACTTAAAGTGATTTTGGAAGGAAAAAGTGAATAACTTTTACTTTGATATAATGAATCCTCAGTTATTTCTATAACACTTCATATGAATATCTATGAACACGAGTTTCAGATTTAAATTTAAAATTACTGAATACAAAGCATATTCATTATCGAAAAAGGTTAATTAATTGCATTGAATGTAAAACCACATGGGTGCATGAACTTTTATTATGAACCTAGCATTCTCCTTAAATTTTTCAGACGGATCTCTTGTGCTTATGTAAAGTCGAAGCAATTGACTGGAATGTGAGTCGTGGCCTGAAGTAACATACATACAAATATCCCATAGGTAGTTTTGGTCCGTACTAAAATTATCACTGACATTTATCAATAATAGGGAAGTTTCATAAAATTTGTAGAAAAGTTTCATTAATCGTTAAATACTCGCAGTTACTTAAAATTTTGCCGATTGGCCCAGAGAATGTTTGAGGGCCAGTTGTTGGTCCGTCCAAGTGTTCTGGTGCTTTAGTTGAAGTTCATTACAATGAAGTTGACAAACTACCCTCTGCAAGGGTCTAGCAATCTCCTTTTTAAAAAGGCATATAAACCTCTATTATGTCTTGTATTAACAACAGTGCCATTGCACCCAACCACTGCAAGTTTAGAAAAGTCTATGTTTTTTCTAGTAAAAAATCCACTAACACAGTTTGGATACTGTATGCTGATCCAGAAGTCGGCAAAACATGCCCAAGATACACGTTACCAGGTTCTTGAAGAATTGAAAGGTGCTCTTTAACTTTGCATCGTCGCTGGAGAGGACCATCTTGCGTCTTTTCGATCACCAAAGTTTTGTCTTTCCGACCGTCAATGCAAATTACCTCGGATAACTTTCATTTATTCTCTCAGTATTTGTTCATAAAGTTTATGTCTGGATTTCGATCTCCCTCTTCGAATTTTACTTCTATCAATAATTATTTGAAAATTTTTATTACATTTCTTCTTCACGGCTGAGATCATGAAGTAATGCTGATGCAAGAGAGACATCTGGTCGATCCTCAACTCCATATCTGTCGCATGCTCTTGCAAATGTTGCGAGTTTTAGCCTTGTTTGGGGAATGGAACGTGATGGAGTATTTATGTGAAATTTGGAGAATCCTTTCGGCCTTGGTAGGATTTAAGTAGCTTTAATAGCTTTTCTCTTTTTATCAAAGTAATTATTCTTATACGATGAAGAATCGGAATTGAAGCTTTACACCAAATTTTTTCTATCTTAATAGCGATATCTGCATAAATTTCAATCACTTTTGGTTTGTAAATACCTGATCTCTGTTTTTGTATCCTAATCCAATTATAGTACCACAATATATCACCACACTCAGCTGTATTTTTGCTAAAACAATTCAGCTGAGCTCTTTTGGACTGCCAATAATGGGAAAATTAACCTGGTTTTCTAGTCTGAGCCATAATTCGAATTTCTAACACACAAAAAATGAAACCTCTAATGGAATGCGCACAGCAAACATTAAGCTGCTGAAGAAGCCCACTCAAATTGAAAAATCGAATTGTCAAGTCCTAAGGTTGAAAATTACCAAAAAATTTCCAATTTTATGGTACCCATGTTACCGTCTCTGGGGGAAAATCACATTTAAAAGGACTTATGAAAACCAATGTAATTAGAAATAATTGCCTCCAAAACTATATTGAAGAAATATATGAAAATTTGTATAAAAAGTAAAATTTTGAGGCTCTTGCGGGGAATGAAGACGAAAAAATTCTGAAAAAATTCAGCTGTGATACGTTAGTCAATAGACAACTTTTGCCACTTAGTGCTATTTGATAGGGCAACTTTTGATTTTTTCGCTCCAACCTTCTCTGCATTGGCGCTGCAGGTACGAAACTTGATTCCTCCAAAGTTCCGCCTTGTATGTGGGCCTGGTGGGGTTAAATATGACGTCGAAGGCCAAGTCATATGACGACTAAGACATCGTCCACGTCATCTGGCGAAAATTATGAGGTCCTTCCCAATATAGCTCTCATATTGCTTCAAGCTGGGAAGTTATTATAACTAAATTAAATCCTGCCCCAACTGAGGTCATGGAAGATTTGCCAACATGACTTCTGTCCAATTTCTAAAAATTAGTAATTAAAAATATTTATAAAATCCATGATGACTAAGACGTTTAAAAATGATTTATCAAAACAACGGTATAAAAATATACTTTCTTTTCCTTTTCCATTAAATACTTCATTTACGTGTCTTGTTTTCCTATGTAAATGCAAGCTCAAGGTGGCGAAATATTTTTTGCCAAAAATAGAGTTGCACATAAATTTTGAAAAGGTAAAAGGACTGTGGGCGGAAAAAGTTAAAAAAAACCCGGATATAATGCAGTGGCGTGGCAAATTTTATTGAAATGTCTTACGTCAAGTTAATTTTTCACCCGATAATGTTGAAGAATTTCAACAGACACATGTACTGCCAAAATAATCGTGACCTTATTCTGAGTTACGATCGGTAGTTTTAGAAAGCCATAGTCTCGAATCTTGATCCTCATTCTTAATACTTCACTACCGAAGGCAGCAAAACCTTCCCACAATACAAACAATTGTAACCAGCCGGCTGTAGAGTTGGGCTGTTTACATGTGGACTACACGCATATTATTCAGTCGAGTCAATCAAAATCGAAAGAGGGCTTTGTTCGCGCGCGCGAAGAAATCCCAACGGACATTGAGAGAAACTACTGGAGAGTGACCTCCGTCACAATTGCCGCATTGCGACTTCCCATCGGAACTATACCCTACTGGGACAATGCGCGCACACATTCTCAATGGAGCTGCAGAAAGACCTCTTTTCATTTATCACAACTCGTTCTGCGGATGGATGAAGGCAGTAAAAGCTGCTTCTGTACTTGACGACCCGAGTGTGAGGTTTGTTTTTGAAAGACTCGGTGCCCAAATGGCGTTTCCTAGAGAGTTTAGGTGTACCCGAATATTTAGAGAGTATATCCTGCGTCTTTTCCTTTTTGCTTGCGTCGTAGACGAAAGAAACAAAGTAATTGAGAAAAGATTATTATCACAAGGTATTGCAATTGATAAAAAATTCGATTTATTATAATATTACAAATATATATTATTGTTACAAAGATTTTGATATTTCTCCACGTTTTACACCTTCCTGAGTTAAAAAAAATGGAATTGTATTTGTCTGCCTGTGAACACGATAACTCAAGAACTGAACATGCTAGACAAATGAAACTTGGTATGTGACCTTTACATCAAAATTACAGATAAGTATCAAATTTTGGATGAAATCCATCTACAGAAAGTTCGTATGTCTTTCCTTCCATGTGCATGTGAGCGCAATAACACAAAAACGCAAAAATCTAGATAGATAAAGTTCAGCATATGATTTCATAAATAGAACTAGCCGTTTTACCCGCGGCTCCGAACGCGTTTATCTATTCTATACATCTGAAAGAAAAGGAAAAACGCATATGCTTTTATATTGTATAGTTTTCGTGTTTTAATATTCAACTCATGTTTTAGTACCCTCAATCCTA
The DNA here is from genome assembly GCA_013235015.1 of Araneus ventricosus. Classification (NCBI taxonomy): domain Eukaryota; kingdom Metazoa; phylum Arthropoda; class Arachnida; order Araneae; family Araneidae; genus Araneus; species Araneus ventricosus. The sequence goes on from BGPR01000445.1 coordinate 382,987, forward strand.
ACTAATAATAGCAAATTAATTACTACTTTAAAAGTTTTGAATAAACGACATTTTGCATCTCACCGTTTGGAGCATATATGTAAAGATTGCTTGGAGTTTTCATTCCAGAACATGCCGTGGTAGAAGAAAACATGAAAACAGTAGATTTATTTGGCATCGTTTTTTGACTCATCCCAAATTATAAGTTTGCAATTTGTTGGACAATCGCCTTTTCAGACCTTTTGCTTGCATTGCATATAGGATTCTCAACCAGAATAAATTCCCGTTACAGCACATTCTCCGTTACAGTTATATAAAACCAGATATAACTGTAACGGAGAATGTGCTATGCGGTCACCATCCAAATGTCTGATAGCTATTCTTGATGGAGCAATGTAAAGAGCTATATGACATTTAGATTGGATTTCAGTAAGGTAGACATTTAGATTGGATTTCAGTAATATCATATTAATTAAAAAATGTTGTTTCAGTTCCACATGAGACTTCAAATAAGAGAGGTGCATCGTTCTCTTCAGCAATCAAATTCCCCATTACTTCATGCGCCGTTGGCTGATCTTTTGTTAGTCAAGGTTTATATGTTCCCACCATATCTTGTGAAATATTCACATCGTAATTTGTTGTATGTTATAACTATCTGTTCAAAGCATCATGTGTTGACTTGTAGGCCTGGGTAATATACGCTATAAAAACGTTTTCCCACTAATTGATAAACATCTTTATATCAACTGCTGCTAAAAATCAACAATTACAAAATTCAGCAATGCTCAGATAAATATTCACTACGCAAAATGCAACGTGCTCACGATGGAACGCCAACGTGAATAATTTTGGAAAATATGTTCGGTTGAGTTTATATTTCTACGAAAATTTGTATAAAATGCATGTTTAGTTTAAATTTTGCGATCCGCATTCTCACCTTACTATATTAAAAGCCTTGATATCCGAATGATATGATAGTAGTGGGTAACAGGGAAAATTATTCGTGAATTCTAGATACTACGAAGGTAAAAGGAGAACAAAAAATTGTAGTTAGAAAAATTAAAGTTAGAAGGAAATGAAAGTGGAATTGCCCAAAGAAGGCAAATTAATTTTAACATCAACAAAAGCACGTGAGAGATTAAAAAGTGAAATAAGTTTAAAATGACAACAAACAAAAACGTTATAAATTGTGTTTAAAATAATTTTGAAATGTGATTAAAAATCAAAGAAATAGTGGTATGGAAGTGGAACAAGTGCTGCTGAGAAACTGATTTTCTTTTAAGACGGTTCAAAAATAATTTTTGTGTGATGATATTTATGTTTTAAAGTTACTGCGGAAAAACGTTAAAAGTTGTCCTTTTCACTCCCACTAGCAGCTTTTTAACAGCAAAGTTGATCCTTCCAGGTGCGAAGAAACATGTGTGCCAAATTTCTTTCTAAGCAGAAATAACATGTTTCAGATATAGATCCAAGACATAATATTTGGATTTTGAGCTCTATTGGTATGACAGTAATTGTTAATAAGGAAAAATAATACCTGATATATAGATTTACGAACTTAAAAAAAGAGACCATAAACCTACAGTTAAAAAATACAAAGGTGAATGGAAATTTCTTTTTTGTCCGTTGATACGTTTTAAAAATCAATCCAGAAACCTTAAACTTAAACATCTTAAAATTAAGAACACATGAATTACCTGATTATCGAGTGTGCACTCTACGGAACGCCAACGCGGGTTTAAAAACAAATTGACAGAATTTTAATTTTTAAAAAACATTTCTAAATCTAAGAAGCTAAAATCGCGTGATCACGAAACCAAATATCCTGAGAAAGCAACTGAAGATTAACAAAATTCATTATAAAGTAAAATGAGTCATTAAATAGAAAGATGAACATAACTTTTCTGTGAAATGACAATATATCCTTCTCAGTAAATTACAAGAAATAATCGTACCGATGGTTGTCAGCGAAATTTGTGCAAATAAACAATGTATATGAAGGTAAAATTTAAGTAGATTTTAATATTTAATTTTAAAATATTAAAAAAAAAACTTATTATTTGTAAAATATTTCGAAATGCATTTTTAATTTCTCATTTCTTCTTTCTTTTATAATAACAGAATTTCAGATGGCACCCATACTTTAGTACATAAAAATTGAATAAAGATTTAGATTGCCTTCGGAAGTAATTCAGTTCATTAAAATACTAAACATTAAATCACGGATTGTATGTACGGGCTTTGGCCACCTATTGTAAATGGGGCAGAACTGGCCCCATTACGACGTGCTTCACGTAGCGAGTCCCCACAGTACGATTCACACAGCAGGCGGTTAACAAGTCCAAAATCGCTTATTCTGCCTTTAGATGAACCAGAAACAGCTCACTTAATTAACTACATCTCATCCTCGTACTCGAGGTGGCCTTGGGGCAATAGGTCCTGCGGCTGGCTAGTGGTAAGGTCTCGATTTTGGACCGGGAGAGTTCCTAGTTAGAAAACCGATTACACTTAAGATCTACAGCGTACAGGACCTAGTGCACGTCAAATCTGAGTGGCGGGCCAAACGTCCTCCCTCTGGTGTGGTGCAAAAATTTAGAAGGGGGTAGCAACTCAGGTGTCATCCTCGTCATCTGACCGCGAATCAAAATTATAAAGTCCGTCTCAAAATAGCCCTCGTGTTCCTGCGAAACGAGCTTAAATATAACTAAACCAAACCTATGGATATAATAAAACCACTAGTGAGCAAAAAATAACAAATGAAAATAACAAACTTGGAGAAAATATTGGTACGTTTGAAACTAAATAATAAACTTTAGAACTTTTATTTTTCTAGGAGATGAACATCATATTTATTAGATTTTTGACAAATGACAAATCACTTAATATTTTTGTCGAACTATTTATTTGAATGATTAAGCTAAAAAGGAATTCAGAGTACCTTCCCTATAGGACAGGGGAAATATATGTCGCTTCACTGCAGTTAGTACACTTGCGCAAACACACAGCTTTTACTACGCCGCAACGCTCACTAGGTGAGGGTCTGTATTCAGAGAGTGGGGAGGAGACTCCACATTTATGATTTACGATGAGATATTTTCCGCGACTCAAAACCAGTAGCAGAGTAAACACTTGCATCAATCAGACGCCGAGGACTGAAAGAAATCGGGAGATTTCCGCATGCGTGGATCTCTTCCGAAGAAAAAGAACCTTCGGTAGAAAAGAGCGGGAATGAAATGGAACGTAAACGAAGAGGTTTTTCGTGTCTTTTGAATCTCCATCGCAGGACAACAACGCTTTTCAGCTAAATATGTAAGCTTGACTGAGTTCCCAACATAGGTGATGTATTTGGATGCATGGGTGATTATTTTTTATCAAGCATCGATCTTATGACTCAACCACAAAATCGATCTATGACTTGTATTCCAGAAAAGTTTCTAGCAATGTTTAGAGTTGACTTCTCGGATTGTGGATTTCTTATCTATTTTGAGTTAAAAATAAACAAATTAACACTTGTTGTTTTATTCACGATCGTAATATTCGAAAATATAATCATGATTCGCATAATTTATTTTAATAGCCGAACGGGAACCGTTTTCTTCTTAAAGAACCAATCTGTAACATTCCAATCAGAGATTCTTTTGTCCAACACTTTGCAATAAGGATCAATTCCATTAAATGCCATTTTTCATTTATAATGTAATTTAAATTTTGCTATATGTTTTTTTTACTAGCATAAGTTGATTTTTTAAAACTGAAAGTCAAATCAATTCTCAAAATGTGGTAACGTACTCTGTAAATAGTGTAATTATTCATACATATCTTTCTACGAAGAACAAGTTTATCATTGTCATGTACGTATATCGCGAAAATTAGAAGGGTATCCGCTGACCATGACGAGAGAAGTTCTAAATGTATTAAATAATAGTGAGCTGTGTTGTCTGATGCTTTTATTCTTGTAAGAAAACTAATGAAGTGTTTCCGATAATTTTAAATGTAATAATTTAAAAAAATGCTTTCAGAAGTATTTGAGAGACTTATTAGAACTAATAGAAACGCCATTTAAAAGGGAAACCACTCTTAAGTTAATTAAATTAATTCTCCAGATTTCTTTGTAAATTTGTAGGCTATTTTTAAAAGGGCGGGCTATTTTTAAGCTGGATTCGGGTTTGGGCATAGGGAAATTTACTCGGGATTAAAGTTTCCTATGTTCAAATATTTTTGATACGAAGTCGATTGTTCTTTACAAAAACCAAAGTAGCCCATCGAATTGTATGGGTTAATCAATTCGCGATATCTTCGTTACCGAAGAAAGAAAGTTAATTCACATCTTAGACATTTCGAAACAGCTCCATGTTTCTTCCTTTCTTTATCATTCAATACCCATTCAAATCCGATCGAGCTGAAAAAACTTAAATTATACGTTTTCATTTTTGTTATAACGCTGTTGGACGAATCCATCCGGTGACCTTGAAAATTTCGAACATGCAATGCAGATTTCCTTTCCTCAAGTTCTGAAATTCTGAATATTCTCACAGACAGGAGACCACCCTTTGGTCCTCCCCTTTTGGGCTGCATTTTAAATGATTCCGTCAGCTCTGAGATGTTTTTCCAGCTTTACTCTAGATCCTCTCTTCTACTTTTTTTTTTTAATCTGGAGTTTCCATCTCCTTGCAACAATTTGTAGCCGAGGGTGCTTGAGTTTTTGTTCCAGGGGGTCGCATTGTTCCGAGCAAGCCCGATTTTGATCAACTGTCAATCAGGCCACACACAGGTTTTGCTGTGACATAGTAAACTGTCCCGACAAAGGCACTCTTTGTTGGAGGAAGATTATTCAGTAGTCCATGCTGATATGCGCGGATTAACCTTTTTGTCGGCTGTGACGGTCAAAATACGGTCTGTCAAATAAACCGTGGCAGGAAATGGGCCGTAGACGTCACTTTTGCCTGTTTAGAATCGGAATTATGCACTCAGGTTATTATCATGCGAGTGAAGTTTCAGGTTCCCATTCTTTTTGGATTTTTTTGCTTCCACTCCTCTATTCATGTCTTCGAAGGAAAAAAAAATGTATTTTCTGAAAATAATGTCATTGATTTTTCTCAAGGCTATAATGTATAAATATTGGCGGTCAGCCACCCTAACTGATTCTGTTTTCTTATAATGTCTTAAAACATGTCAATCTTATTATGAATTCTTATTAAAAGACTCATTTTTAAAATTTAAGAATTTGCTACCGTTTATTTTTCTCTTTAATATAAGTAAACAGCCGAAAACTTGCCTTCTTTATATTAAATACTCCCTATCCCCAACTTTCCTTGATCAATTTTCCAGTTTTCTTCTTGTCCAAAATTAGAAGTTCAATTTTTAAAAGATCAAGGAATCCATGATTTATTTATTTTGAAATATATACAAACATACAAAATTAAACTTATACATCTTATATTACATATTAAGCCTAGTAATTAAATTCAGCAGTGTTACGTTGCATCCTTGAAGCTAAGTCCAGTCAACAAAATACTGAGAGTTGGCCACTTGGTTCCAAACTGTCTTTTGCCGTATTGGGCAAACAGTAATGATTATTTTCATCAATTTTCATTGCTTCATTTTTTTTACATTTTTCCCTGCTTATACCAATATTATTACAAAAACTTTCAAACTTGTAAGCAATTTTGTTCGAAAAACAAGAAAACAAATCGAATATGGAGAACTAATTTGCCATTTTGAATTCAAAAAACTATCATTTGCATTTATGTATATTAAAAAAATGCATGTCTCGAACGAGTTTAACCAAAATTTGACTTTGTCATTTTCTTAATTCGAACGAAACTGGCAAATCGGACAACTAAAGTTCGACTAAGGCAGTATTGAATATGTAGAAAGAGGGAACAGCTTTCTCGATTTCCATTTTCATTCAATAAGAGAAATGTTTAAGTTACTAATTCATTAAAATATAAAATAGATTTTAGAAAAAGTAAAATAGGTACATCTTTGTATAAATGAAACATATAATATTCAGTATTCAAATACTTTAAAATAATATATTTAAATAACATGCGAATGCTTTTTGAAAGCCGTTATCCTGAAATTCGAATTAATCATACTGATATTTGCCACATATTGAATGTACAGAATATATCTGGGAATTCTTGTTTTATATAAACAGCCAATATGTGCATATATTTCAATTTAAATCTGATTGATACAAACCTTCTTATTGGCGCAGTTTCATCCTTGTATTTTATACTCCGTATTGCATTGTAAAGTATTTTTAATTCAAAGAAAATGGATTTACTCTTTAAATCTTACTCAAGCGAATTCAAAGAGTTACAAATATGGTGAGTCTCCTGGCACCCTTAATTAATGCTTCTATTTATACTTCTTATGTAATTAACACACAACGAATTAAAAAAGATCAATCAACAAAATTTTGATTAAAATAAAAAAAGAAAAGAAATCTCTACCTTTTTGGGAACTACAGCAAATAAAAAGCATAAATAAACTTAAATTCTTGGCAGTACAGAGCAATGGAAAATATTTACTTTCAGTTGATATACTACACATAAAGTTAAATACCTATTCTTTTCATTCGATCGTTAATTTTAGGTATTAAAAAAGCTGTTTGCTTGTGTTTCATTATGAAGTTTCCTAACATCTCTTTTAATGTAGAATATAAGAAGAAAGCTATCAATATTTTTTCCATACGAGTACTTATACTATTTTCTACCTTTGTTTCTTACTCCTGTTTTTGTTCAGAGTCGAAACTGCTGCCAAAAACGTTTTACACGAAAAGCAGGAAGGATGGTGGGGCGTGAAGTCTTCCTACAGATATTATCTCAAAACACTATTTTAAGTCTCTTCTTAATCCTTAGGGGTTGTCTCAGCTTTACACTTTCCAAGATTTTGGAACCAAATGAAAACAGTCCTTGACCCCTGTGCAAGAAAACGTTCCAACATTTTTTTTTTTAAATCTTGCACAGATTTTCTAGGTTACCTTGGACGTTATTATTTCTGCAGAGCGGATGTGTACGAGAAAATGAAGAGATGCCATTCTCAATATTGACTTAAGAGCATCGAATTTCAGAGGGGGCACCCAATGCTCTGCTCCGGAAGGGATTTCTTTCTTTTCTTCTTTTGCGTTCTCGTCTTGCTTTACTTTCATCTTTTTCGCCCTCCCCTCCCCTGAAAAAAAATAAAGAGGGACTCTCTTTTACTCTGCTAACTCCTCATCGAACTTTTTCCATTATGGTGTTTACTCTGGTACAGGTAACTGGGCATGCGCACTGGCGAATCCTTATATGGTGCGACAGATGGAGAGGGGGTGCCTGACAATCACTGTGCCCCTTTCCCCCTCAATTTTCTTAGCTGAGAAGGGTCATCTCTTTTAAATAATGGTTGAGTTCTTTTTTCCCCCGTGTATAGTTATTTCTTTAAAATCAACATTTAAGCCAGTTCCCGTTCGCTTATTTAAAAAATCGTATTTAATTATTGTGGCTGCTGATAAAAAAATAACAGCGTTAATTTAGGCTCACTTGATACGCTTCCTACGCTGTAGATTATTGCCCAACTCACAGAAGGAGAAACCAAATGCAACGGTTATAAGATTTAGAAAACATGTTCAATCACGATCACATGAATTGACTCCATTTTCAGCTGATCTTTTTCGAAAGGAGATTAAACATCACTTAATATTATAAAAAATTCATATCAATATATTCACCCAGCCAAATTTGCATTTTAAGTAAAGAATAAATATGACTATTTAAATCTACTTTTATTCACGGAGATATTGTATCGAAGAACTAAAAACAAAAGCACCCTAAAATCTTTGAGGCCTGTGATCCTTAGATATAGTGTTCCGCTCCTTAGAAATATTTTTCTAGGAGTTAATGACCCACAATACAAATTTTTATAAACATTCTGACAGCTTATATTTAATTTTTGCAAAAGATGGCAATTACTTTTGATATTTTAGGTTTGATTCAGCAACAAGTAATGAACTTTTCGAACTTTTTTTTTATATTTTAAGATGCTTCAGGACTCGTCTTTCATTTGCAACTACCTGACGTTTGGTCCAATATTTAAGAAACGTATTTCTTGAATTCCTTTGGTTTCTGATTTTACTGACTAGACTGCATATTTACCTATCAATCTTAATCCATTTATTAAGTGGTAATTATCTTGATGATTAATAATAACAACCGAACAGTTAGAAAAAGTAATGAAGAATAAAGAAAAATTGTGAATAATATTATAATAGCCCATTCGAAGAAACAGAAAGGATTTTTAAGAGAGGAATCTCGCGATTCAAGATAAAGTTTTGATTTATTAATGATAACTACAGGGGAATTCGATTGAGAATTATCATTTAGCATATGAATATGATATATTTTAATTCCAGATGATTAAGTTTTCTATTTTTGGTTACTAATTTTTAAAAATCTGAAAGAAAAAATTCCTATCATAGTTTCTGCGATTTCAACGTTTGAAGATCTTACACAACCATTTTTGGGGTTGCGAACACAATTTAAAACGACCTGTTCTAGATCCAGGTTAGAAATGAAAACTACATCTGAAACTATACTTATTATTTTGCTTAATAATTTCCACATCGTAGCGGCATAGATATATTTTAAAAAAATAATCATTGATTTTTCGCAGGTCACAACTGAAACAGTTCTCTGTAGGTGGCTCATTAAAATGACTGAGTTCAAATCCCGCTGTTTGGTGAATCTGCTTTTGTGGTTGAACTGAATAAATTCACATTTTTATCGTTATTTTTGTCATGTTCTTATCGTTACTTTTATCTAAAATAAAGAAGCCACCAACGAGGATAGATTCAACAAGATCCGCGACAAAATAAAACAAATTCTTTTTAAGAAAGATATTTCAAATACGACCGTAATACAAACCACAAATCAACAACGCAGATTTTTAACTGTGCACCATCGGCAACCCCAAAGAGAAGTTTAAAATCTCTGCACATCGACCGCATTTCTGCACAATCTCTTACTCGCAACGCAAGCTTCATTACATTCTTTGCTATCATAAAAACGCATTAAATGACGAGATTTATGCAAGCAAACGCAGGTGTGTGAATACTTTTGATAAAAATTGTAACAACAATTAATTCAGCCCTAATAAATCATAACTTTCCGCCAGAGGGAGCATAATAGTTTGACCTGGGCTCTTTCACCTGACTAGATACGACTTTCAAGTAGATATAATACTTCAGAAACTGGCATCAGTTGACATCTTGTGTAACATTGTAGCAAGCGTTAGCTATTCATGCAGACTCGGCGTGCGATAAGTGAGGCACTCACCTCACAATCAAACAGGTTTCCTTTTACTATCTGAGCAACGATTTTTCACAAAAATAAAGAAAATCATGAGTTAAGATAGGAACAGGGAGGGTCACGTCCGCCGTGATCTCTTCCTTCGACACGCGCTGTCGCGTGCAAACGGTGGGACCTCCGACCTCCAGGGGCAGTTCAACAACTCCAGGAGGTGATTAACAGCATGGAATGTGACGAGGTACACACGTCGGTATGCCTGTTTCCGCAGAAAGGAAACGTGAGATACACGTGAAATCCAAAAATTATTTTGAAAATATCTGATGTCTGCTGTAAAAATATCTTCGAGAATTTTATGGGTTAAGACGAGTCATTAAACTCCTGTGTTAAACGATGGACATTGGCTAATTCGAAAATGAGGGGACCACAATAAGAAACAGATTTATCCGAAAACTCGAATTAAGAAAATTGATCTGAAAATTAGTGCAGCAAGAGAAACAGCATATTTTAAACTAAAAATAACAAATGTTTATCTTTAATATTTAAAGGTTTTGATAAATAATATATAATTAATAAATAAGAATTACTTAATTTTAGTAAATAAAGGGATAATAATTAGATTTAATTTTAAAATGTTTAGTAAAGAAAAAGGTTGTGATTTCACAGCATTACCTAAGACGACGTTCTGTTAAATATTAAATATCACTCCAGCGGCATAGCGAACGGGGTGCAGGAGGGTCATAGAGACCCCGGTCGCTAGTACAGGAGAGGGAGATTTGAATACAGAATAATAAAGCTTTATTCCGCTTTTTAAGGCCAAATATGATGAGTGGGCGTAAAATTAATATTTTGCCCCAGGCGCCAATTGTCCTCGCTACACTATTTTTTTACGTGATCGTGTTTTCAGATGAATTGAACGCATATTAGTAAAGCGTACTGATTGAGAAAATCATCTTAATCTGAAATTTTTCATCCAAGTTTCACAAATCATATGTATTTCTCTAAATTTCTTTTTGTTTATTGTTATTTACTGTTTATTGGTTCTTATTATTATGCATTCCTAGAGTTGTGAAAACAGTTTGAAACATAAAACTCGAAATATTGGTAACACATCCCTCACGAAATAAGTAAATAAAAAAAAATTCAAAAACAATATTCATAAGATTTTAAACGTTTAACAGCATCATTTCAGTTTAAAAGGCACAGGAATTAACAGAACTTAAACGTAATTATAGTTAATAATTTATATAAATAAAGGCTTTCTAAGTCAAATATCAGTTAATTTTCTAGGGAAAACGCACGTCTTTTGAGTACTCAACGTTATAGAGCCTTTAGGAAAATGGATATATCGGGAGATGTCAAAGATTATTGATTCTTTCTAACTATCAAACCTCTTGAGCCCAGAGGCAGCCTCTCTGCTGTATGTTCGGAGAATTAATGATCCATTCTATAGAAAATTTGTTCTGTCAGAGGATCTGACGCACCAAAAAAAAAAAAAACTGGTTATGAATCAAATAGGGACTGCAGATGCACTTTTTTTTAAATGCATACCCGCCTGCCACACTTAAATATCCCATCGTTGACCCGCTCTGAAATTTCGTGTGTAAACTGCTCACGTATCGTTATAGCCATCAGCTCTCAAGTCACAGATCACGACTCGAAGAGCACCAACATATCTTGAAAGTTGACAGTTTGGATTTTAATAGGGAAAGTAGGGTTATTCCGCCTAACCAGAAATTTTTAGATCTGGTTAAGGATTTTCAAGCTGATTTTGAAATCTATACCGATGGATCCAGAGTTGATGGCGACGTTAGGTTCTCGGCATGAGTTTTAAAAAATAAGAATTTGTTTTCTGTCTCCTGTTTCAAACTGAATTCGTTTAACTCTGTTTTTCAGGCCGAACTGGCCGCAATTAATTTCGCCGTGACTGTTGGAAAATGGCGTTAAAGTTAAAATTTATTCGGATAATCTTTCTTCAATTGAAACACTAAAAAACTTCAAGGTCAAATCCAATTTTATCAACATAATCAAAGATAATATTTTAAAAACTAGTGATCTCGTCAGTCTCTCCTGGGTGAAGGCGCATGTTGGTGACCCAGGGAATGATTTGGAGGATCATTACGCTAAACAAGCTACTATTGATGGCATTAATGAACGTTCCTGTTCGTTACTCTTTCCTCAAATTGAAATGCAAAGAAAATCTTATTTCCTCCTGGGATGACTTTTGGTTAGAGTCGGCTACTGTGGAGCGTGTCAGGGGGTTTATTCCTAATGTAGAAATTAATTTATCGATTCCTAATAAACCGGTTATTTACTTTATTACCAATCATGGACCTTTCCCTTCGTATTTATTTCGTTTTAATAAGCTGAGCATCCCCAACTGTAAATGTGGGAATTTTGGAGATGCTGGCCATTTTATTTTTTCTTGTAAATTTACAAAAAAAATTCTTCTTTTAAAACCTCTTTATGTCTTTCGGCCTGATTGGCTTAAAAGTGTCCTGAAGAGTTCTTCATCTTTGACTAAAATAAAGGAGTGTGTTTCAGTTTATAAAGTATCTGAGACGAACTGACCGGTGGTTGATTGTGGTTTCTGTTTTGTGATTTCTGTTTTTGCTGTTTTGTCTATTATTCAAGTTGCTTTTTAGAATTTTTCTGAAGGCTGCTCTTGTTTTGTTTCCCTGTTGGGTGATCTCTGCAATTGATACGTTTGATGATCTTTGGGATTTTTGCTTTGGTTGAGATCCTTTTTCTGTATTTATCTTTAGAAATTGTTTTTATTCTGCTTGTGTTGTGTCACTAAAGGAAAAAAAAAAACCTTTTTTTATTATGATTATTTTATTTGATTGGTTGTATCCTGTAAAATTGTTTCCATTGTTGACGCATGACCTAGTTTAAGTAATCTTCAAAATGTTTTTATTGTGATGACCCGTACTGATTTATATATTTGATTAATGTATATGTGTTTTTTAATGTATGTGTGTATTTTTGGTAGCCCCTCTGTATTGTTTCCCCTTTTTATTTTATTTTATTTTATTTTATTTTAATAAAATTCCCCGTCGTCCTCTATCGGCTCTAAATACAATGGGTGAGCTGGGCGTATCGTGGAAATGAGAAATGGAAGCCACAGATCACAGCATCAAGTAAAATCACAAATCGGAAGCTAGAACTGGGAACTTAAAATTCTTACAAATAAATAGGTTAAACTTGTTCAATATTCCATGTCTCAATAAATTGCATACGACATTCCCCAAATCGGGCTCTAAACTTTTTTGTTGGCTGCGATTGTGTAGCTGAAAAGAGATCGCGAGTGGGAAAGGTTTAAGAAGCTACGCCATTGTTGCAAAAAACGAATATTAATCCAACAACAACCACCAAGAATTTTTTAAAAATTTATTAGATTTATTAACTGTTTTGTCATGGTTTTATATCCATCAACAGCTCTTATATACAGCAAAAAATTAGAAGACATATATGACTGATAACATTTTATATATTTTACCATAATTGTTCTTTCTTTTCTTCTATTTCTTTCCTTTTTTTTAATCTAGAAATGAAATATGCAAAGTAAAACTTTCAAAACTAAAACTAAAATACTCTATTCTACAATACACACCGGATTATCAGATCAATCTACCATCTGACAAATTCATCAAGTCAGCTGATATGGTCTACTTCATCTGTATAGTAAAAAAATATCTCCGAAAACAACATCAATGGAAACATCATCCACTTCCGGTACAAAGGCGTCTAATCGCTAAATCCGATATTGTCTTATTGAAATCACACCCATCAAACTCGTTGTGAAAAAACATCCGCTCCTCACAACCGCCAGGTGTCGCTTTCCGATACGGATACGCCCCTTCCCTCTCTTGTATCCTTGACTCATTAGCGCAATCATGCCCAATAAGGGGTGCTCAGCCACGCCCATCGGTCCGAACAAAGGTATGCATATAACGGAATCGGTCATTTGTGCGGGGGTGGAGGCGCGTGCCGCATCCGGACCTTGTCGCGTGGCACGCGTGCTCCTTTGTTCCGGCGTCCATCACATGCCAGGCGGTGCGTGCAAATTGATGTGTTTTATCCCGGGCTCTGTCGGCACGTTCCGCGAAAGAGATATGGATTGTCGTTTTTTGGAATAGTACGTAGGTTTTCCGCTTCTCTTTCAGAGAATGTCCTGTTGGCTGAAGGATGATTGGTAGGATGTTAGGGAGAAATGTTATCAGACGACACAAGGTTGCTATTGGATCCCACCTTTTATTCTTCTCACAAAATTTGGAATTTAAGCTCTGGATTGAAAAAAAAGCATGTATTAAGTTTTACAATAACTTCTCAAGTATAATTTTCACACTGTTATTCAACTTGATTTGTTTAATGTTCGTAAAGATGAAATTTTGTAATCGATTTTTCACTCGCTTCCTTATATGTTTGAATTTGAAAATTTTGTATACTTGAATATCCGCGATGACAATGGACAATTTTAATATTTTCGAAATTAAATTATCAGTTAATCGAATAACTGAATTAAAAATTTTTCCACACGAGGGGCGCCGCCTGATGGCGAATTTCAGAACAATTGTATTTCAAGATTCCGTGACCTTTATAATAATGAAACATAAATTAAAAATTAAAAAATAAAAAAATATTGAAATAAAATTAGTTTTTACTTTTTAGTACACTAGTAACTTTTAAAGAACTATTTTTAAAAACCGGTTTTTATTAAATTTATTTCAAAATTCCTTTTAAGAAGTTTAGGGTAGAATTTTTTTACCGGTACAAAATTGAATTTCATTGGTAGAGTATATCGCAAAATGTGAAGTTTCTCTCGTGCTGGTTTGTAATCATCATGCAGAATAATGCTTGCTGATGAATATTCATTTTACTTTTTTTCTGATAATGAATGGAAGGCCGCGGTGGCCCAGTGGTGAGGCATCGATCTCGGGACCGGAGAATCGCAGGTTCGAAATCCGATTCCAGCGACGATCCGCCGTGTATAGGGCCTGCCGCACGCTAAATCATACGTAGTGGCCAAACGTCCTCCCGCTGGCGTGGCGCGGAAGCTTGGAAAGGGGACGCCATCTCAGGCGTCGTTCTCTTCATCTGACCGCGGCTCAAAATTACGAGGCCTGTCCCTAAATAGTGTTGCTTCAAAACGGGACGTTAATCTAACCTGGTAAAGAATGGTTTCTATTCTCCATTCATTATGAATAAGATGTGCACGAACATAAGAATTTCTACTTAGGTAAAAATTTCAACCCTTTAAGAACATATTGGCACAGATAGTGCAAAGTTGCTGAATATCAATGTTATAAAACATTTTAAAATAGCCTTTGGTGAAATGGATAGATATGCTTTTAGAACAGTTTTGTCAGAACAAGCATAACCTGTAATTGAAGACATTATTTCATGTCCTACTGAGTTTTTCAGGCAGTTCTGAAGCTTTAATACTAAATTATTTTACTATCTGATGCTTTTTTTGTGTAATTCTTAGTAAAGCTTTTGCTCTCTTTCTCTAAATAAAAGAGAAAAACCTTACCTTCATTGGAAATTTAAGTATCACGGTTACTTGTATATCTCACCCATTCTGCCTCACTCTAACAGGCCTTAGCACTTGGACTGATTTGGGCAAAGTAACTGGAAAGAGCTATTTCAATCCGTTGACCTATAACAAAGCTTTCACTCGCTATCTACCTTTGGTGGAATAGGTATATTTGATTTCTTTGATTAAGAAGTTTGTGGAGAAGGCTATTTTGAAATGCGCATCATAATTTCAAACCATGGGCGGATGACGAGGTTGATATTTTAGTTGTTATGCCACACTAAGGACTTCAAAACCACACTAACGTGGGGGCGTTGATCCACAAAGACAGATTTAATGTGCATAAAACCCACACACATTGGGGATTTTAGGTGGAATCGGGTCTTGAAATCGCGATAGACTATGTCACAAGGTCATCGCATATTTTGTAAAGAGACTTGAACCGTGATTCTCTGACCATAAACTCAACCGTGTAACAAAACAGTACTAATATACGATTTCGCAGTTACTATGCTACGGTTTTGTAAATTTGGGTATTTTGCTTTCGGGAGATATATAATATAGTGAGAAGCGAATTCTATTTTCATACCCAAATTCTATTTTATTACACATATTCTTTATTTTCATTATAATTTTTTTTAAGGATTTTCAATCGTTTTGTTTTGACATCCATTATGTTTTGGATCTCAAAATATTGAAACTCTTTATCAGTGATCTCAATTTCTAATTCTTCGAAATATGGAGTCTTTATCAAGTGAAATCGCTATAAGTAGCTAGCTTCCATATTCCTGAGACCAAAAACTAACTTGCGGTAACTCCATTAGCGAGTTTTGTTGGTATTACTGTGAGGTCTCCCCTTCCTCGTTCCCACGGCAACAGGGTCACACAGGAGACCCTCGAAAATAAGGGCCATACAACAGGTCGTAAAAACGGCCCCGGTCTTACGCAAACCCAGAGGGGTTCAGGGGAGAATGATAGCGGTATCGTCTGTATGTACCCCACAAGTGGAACCGACAGAAACGGGCAGTTCAGAATTGACCACGTCCAATGATAGCCTGGAAGGAAGGAGCACGACTGCGGTTGGATGGTTTGTTCAGCTGGTTGACAAAACACTGAGAATTAATTCTTAGGCCACTCCCCTGGGCTCTGAAGGTAGGGGTTTAAGAAGGGAAGACGATCGGAGAAGAGGGAGAGCGATGGCTGAGAAGTAAACACACGGGGTGCTACTCCGTGGTGTTGGTTTGCGCAATCTGAACTTTGATGAAACGGGCGTCTTATTGACCCCGTGATTGTAGCCAAATGCTTGGCTGGACTAGCTCCTTTGAAGAGCTGTCGAATTGAATAGTAGCATCCCTTTGATGGATCGCTGGCATTTAGCGGGCGTTTGCATAACCTCGTTGTCAAATACCGACCTCGGTATCGCTTACTCATCTTGAGTAACTCTTTAGCCAGAGCCTGGCCATCATAATCCCTGTGGTGGATTACTGCAATTGATTGAGCGTTCCGATAACCTCAATTTTCATCTACCGATCCTTTGTGTCTACATAACTCGCCCTGAGTCGTTGCAATTTGCTGAACTCTCATAGTTCCTGAACTTGCTATCAGTTGCATCACGAATAAACTCACCTTGGTAACTTCGACTAAGTCACGTTACGTTCATTATTGACTCTCGCGATACATATCCGGGACTTGTTACTCTTTCTTTTTGAATGTACAAGTCATTTGTAATTTTGACCTGCAAATATGCCATTAATCAAGAAGTTATATTAAATTTTCATGTGCTGTAATTCTGTGTCTGTTGATCCCTGATCAGACCCCGGTATCACTGGACTAAGACAATACATTACCTATTTTTCAAGTTGTACTTTGATCTATCACTCCAAATTTAGAATTGAGTAATGTTTTTTTAACTTCAATTCTAAATGATCTCCTATGAAAACTCATATGACAAAGATATCTAATGTTTTTTTTTTCAAGACACCTTTCACTGATTTGAAGAAATATATGTATTTTTAAATTAATGCTGTTACGTTTTTTAAAAGAAACTGCTGTTACGTTTAACTTCCGTTAAAACTAAAAAAGAAATAATTTATTTCTAGGCTCAATGGCAAAGGGGAAGATGGAAGTTTTTATCCTATCAGTAATTTTTTTCCGTTGTTTGCCATTGACATGATATTTTAAAACACCAGAAGTCAAAAATTATAGCATTCATATTATTTTTATACTTAATCAATGTTTAAAGAGCTTTATTTATTTATTTCTGAAATATAGGGTAGACCGGGGCTTGCTGGCCCTAGGGACACGTTAGACCAGTCGCGATATTTTTAATACATTTCGGTATTTAACGCTACCATTCCAGACATGTGTGTATTATCCCGCCTTCCTTCTTCCACATCAGTGTCATTGAAGAAGCAGCATTGATTAAAGAACCAGCCAGAATTATCAAATTTTTGCTAAGCTGAGTAAAGTTCCTCACTTATGAATAATCGTTCTTTTTCTTTCCTTATAAATTATAATTTCCATTCTTACAAAAAAAATGTTCAGAAAGATTATTCTTCATTGTTACTTTATGGCTTATTTGCTTATCGAAATGCTTTCAGAATAAATCCCTACACTCATGGGAAACAAAAATGGCGATATGGGGCTGGTTGGGCCATTTCGCATGGGTCAAGTTGGCCCGTGCTGCTGCATAGAGTTTATCAGGAAGTGTGTTATAGAAATATCTCTGAATATGTGGGATGGAATTGTACCAGATTTACTATGCGAGATATTTGTTATGAAAAACCTTGCGGACTCAATTTTTATTATAATTACACAATATTATTTGGCGATGACCATAAAAGCTGTATCTCAGTTTCTATTGAATAGAAATGAACAGAATTTGTATATAATCCACATAATGTGGATAATAACACAACTACGTTACTTAAATTAATAAAGTATAATAATATAGAAGAATTTTTTGTGATGGTCGTTTCATGTTAGTAGTGGCTCAATTTACCCAGCAGTCGGGGCAGGTTGGGCCAAGCGACTTGGTGCCAGTTGGAGGTTTTAAATTAATATTGATAGTTAATATAATAAAATTTTACTATGGTGAATTATTTCTGAAGGTTCACTAATAACATTAGCTTTAAAAAAATTTAAAAATTTTGAATTCCCTTTTATAAAAAATTATTAGAATAAAAAATAGCCCAACTATAGCCCCGGTCTACCCTAATAGGTATATAAATATGATTCTTTGCTTTTAAAATAGATGTATTGAAGTACTGTTTGAACTTTGCTAAAAGTCTCGTAATGCTTGTCTTTGGAAAGTTCAACATAAAACTTTAATAGTATATATGCAGCATTCATCTAAAATATAAACAATAATTATTTTTACCTCATTAAGATGTAGAGTTTTGAGCCAACCAAAACGGCATTTTCTGGAATTTCATCATAATTTTTCAGCGAAGAAAACTTCTCCATTTTCTATTGGAAATTAATGGTGCACTGCCTTCATCGAATACAGCTTGGGAAATGTGTGTTTGGTGGTACATTATACTGATTTCAATACACTTAGCAAAAAGTATGAAAAATCACCATAAAATGTTAACATGAAAGTGGATGAAATTCCTTGCCAAACACAATCGTATTAAGCTAAATGCTACCCAACCAAGCATTTCACAATGTATTATGACTATGACTATTATTAATGACTATGGGCAAATAAATTGAGTTCTGATAAACTGAAAGAAAGGGATGGGGAACGTCTAAAAACCATTATATGGACTGCTGCATCAAAGATGAAAACGAAAAAAGCTTTTGCATCGAATTCTTGCCAGAGGGGAAAAATGGATTGATTATGAGAACTTTAAACGACTAAAAGTATGGTACGTTAGGAACAGAGTCCATCAATTCCGAAACAGAACACTTATGGGAGTGAAGTTGTGCTGTGAATCTGATGGAACCAAAAGGTCGTAATGAACCGTTGGAAATGTGGCAGGCAATTTACGATGAACATTTAAAGTAATTCTCACTGAATTTGAACGAAGAATTGAAGCAAAAACATTCAGGATGTGCTGAAAGACACGACTAGGTTATTTTCTAGCATGACATTGTTCAGGCACATTTTGTAAGGCCTATTAAGGGAACTCTAGAAGCACCTCGTTAGGGTGTGGGATTCCCTTATTTCTGTTTTCATCAGATGCTTTTCCTTTACACTGCTATTTGTTTCGATCCATGCAGAGCGCCCTACATGGAGAGCGATGCAGTTCTTATACAGAAATCCAAAACAGGCTTGATGACCAATCGCTTCAAAGCAATAATATTTCTTTCATCAAGGAATTCAGTATTTGCTTGACAGATAGTCAAAGTTTGCGCATTCTGATGGAAGATACTTTGAATAAATACATTTTCCATTTTGAGGGGAAAAAATGTGTATTTTCTTTACTCGAAAAAAGGCAGAGTCGTATTCATACATCTAAAATATAATGTGAAGTAAAAGACAAATAAACCAATTTACCAAATTTTTCTAATATTTTATTTGCCACTAAAATCAAATTTTCGACTTAACGTATAA
Source organism: Araneus ventricosus (assembly GCA_013235015.1). NCBI lineage: Eukaryota > Metazoa > Arthropoda > Arachnida > Araneae > Araneidae > Araneus > Araneus ventricosus. The sequence goes on from BGPR01000445.1 coordinate 402,347, forward strand.
AGCAACACTTTGAATTATATATAAATATCGCTGTAATGAAATGAAGAACATGTTGAATGGCCAGAGGCCCGGGCAAACAGGGCAACTGCCCGTGGAGCCAAAGACCGGAGTGGCGCTAAAGCGGGGGTGTGAAGGAACAAAAAATGTTTTAATAGATTCGAGAAAAAAAGTCATATATTTTAAAATGTGTTGAGTATATTATTTTAGTTTCAATAAGACCACGATATAATCTTAAATATAGCTGAAGTTTGAAAATTCTCACCATAATATTAAGTCATATTTACAGGTAAAACGCATATTTATAAGTAAAAGTTTGTTTGACATTTAGAATGCAGACGTTATAGAATTTGAAAAAAATACGTTGGTCGGTGTGGGGGGGGGGCATATTGTTGCCTTACCCGGTTAGTAAAGTTACTTCGGGCTGCTTCTGTGAATGACTGATGATGATTTTAGCTCTTATATTAACTAGAGCAATAATATGCGCTTTTCATGAGTCCTGTATAAAACCCGTTTGGCAATTTTATTGCCAATATCTATGGCAATAAAATATCGTTTATGGATATCTAGCTTTCATAGTATCAATATCATAGTGCACATACATGAAAGAGGGAGCTTTTGACATTTTAGAAAAGGAAAAAACGATGTATAACCGAAGCTTTGAGTCGTATAAAAGAAGTATTTTATCATTACAAGGAAGAGGAATGAATGGGGACTGTGATAAAACGACGTATAAATGAGAAACGTATAAATGGTACATTATTATATTTTGAAATTCTATTGTACGAATCTTGCATTCAAAATGCTGTACAATGTTTGATTGTTAAAATTACTTATTTACCGAAATTATAATTTTTAAATAATGAATTTTTGAATTATAATTATCGTAATATTATTTACTAAAATTACTTATTATTAATTTATAAATTATGCATTTATTATAATAAAAAGTGTTAAATATGAAAAGTAAATATCAATCGCTATTATTCGCTTAAAATTCGGCGTTTTCTCTTGCTGTACACATTTATAGATCCAGATTTTCTTTATTCGAATTCTTGGATAAATCGAAATTTCACAGTTATCTGATCAACTTTTATTCAGCCAAATTTCACTATACCCGTTTCTATTTATTTCAATTTTATTTTTATTTATTTGTTATATAACTTGCTTTTAGGGATTTAGTTTTTGATTCGGTAATTTCTACAATTAGACAGTAACTTTTCCAGAGTTTATGTAGCTTAACGTCCCGTTTAGAAGCTAAGAGGAATTTTTAATAATTTTGAGCTGTGGTAGGATGGCGAAGTTCTCTACTCTCTTTTCTCGCACGCCGCATGATTGTTAAAACCTTTATGCTCAATTGATTTAATGATCACGAGACTCACATACGCGGTGTGCCTTCTGTGGAATCGGGTGCTGAACCTACGAATTTACTATTCCGTTGACTAGATCTTTTCTACACATCACCGCGGTCCATAATTTTTCCAGAAATATTGTTTGAATACATATAAATTACGGGAAACTTTTGAATTGTGAAACGTTTTATTTGCACTTTAATTTTCATAATACTTTATCCCTCTTAAGTTCACTTCCTTCTCTTTCAGTACCCATTTCATTTATTTCACCTGCCTTTTTTTTATATTTTCAAATGGCAATAATCATTATTTCAAATATTTTTAGGACAAAAAAAAATCTCTAAATAAGCAGAATTAATTTTTTTTCCCTCGACAGTCAGTCCATTTCATGTGTGATGGACATTGACGTATACTTTCCTTTATTACCACTTTTTCTCCCTTCCATTACGTTCCATTTATGACAATATTTTCTGAAGCTACACTGCGCATCCTATCACACCATTTAAAACACAATATGCATCTAAACGGAGGGGATTATGCAGGGGGGAGATAGTGCCTTTCGGCAATAAAGAAAATAGAAAAAATAGAAAAGAGGCGGGATCCTTCAGAGCATTATTGACGCTGAATTCAACTCCAGGAACATTGTCATCATGTCTCCCCTCTGTCCCTCCCAGGGGGACAATGCTAGTGGACCGAGCGTTGTAACAGTGAAAGCAAATTAGGTGGGGGGTGAGTGACCCCAACTGACCCTTGCGTAGCACTGGTAGTCTGTTGCATAACATTTGGTAGAAGGTGCTCAGTGTCATTTCGGATTTTCTTCAGTTTTTTTTCCCAGTGTTAACAGGTGGTTCAAAAGTTTTATTTTTAGATTATTTAGGAAGCACTAAATCTTACTTGAATATATCCTACAGTATATATTAAAGGCCAAAAGAAAACTATTGTTTTTAAATAAATGAAATAATAATTAAACATAAATAAAAATTTATCGTCTTTAAATAAATGCTGCAGTAAATATAAATATCTTAAAGAACAAGACTATTAATATATTAAAAAACAAATCGTAAAGAATCTTATCTTCCTTCTAAGAGGAATAAACTTTTTATTTATGTCCGGGAAATAATTGCTTCAGACTAGGCTTTTCTCCATAAACCCCTCAAATTGCACTGTGGAGAAAAATAATTAATTTTACGCTACTAGTCATACGGACACACATACATGTTACCACACGCATTTACAGAATAAAATTTGATGGCATGAACAAAATTTGCAGAGTAGAATGAAATATTTCCCCCAGACATCGTTACTTTGACCTTTAATAAGTAACGAAGGCCTAACACCTTTTTAGAATAACTTAGAATTTTAGAAATTGCTTTTCCCAGGGTTATCAACAATAAAATGCAATTCATGAATGAATTAAAATTATAATGTGCAACATATCTTTTTAACCGAACGCAGTGTTGATTTCCCAATATCAAATGTGAATGTAAAATATTTGTACTCGCTTAGTGCACACATTAAATAATTGATTTCATTTGTTACGTTAGTGGAATCCTTTTGCAGATGCTCTGGCCGTTGCTATAAATGAACAGAAGCGACCAGAGGTAATTTTACCAATCGAACAAAGCAACAATATGGCGCCTTCCCACACAAAACCAACGTATTTTTTAAATTCTATAATATCTGTGTTCTAAATGTTGTACAAACCTCATTCTTTAGAACATAGAAATATGCATGTTTTACCTGCAAATGTGACTTAACAATATCATGGTGAGAATTCATAAACTCCAGAAATATTAGCGATTCTATATTAGTCTTATTTAATTTGAAATAATATATTCAACAAATTTATTTAAAAAAATATATTTGCCGTTTTTCCGGAGCTCTCATGTCTATTAAACCATTTTTTCCCCTCTCGCTTTTGCGCCACTGGGAGTTACCCGGTTTGCCCGGATCTCGGGCCGCCCCTCTAAATGAATTTCATAATTTAGATAGCCGATGCGACACTTGAAAGGACCCCCTACTCTTCAAAATTATACTCCAACCTAACGACATTTTGCCGGCTACCTGTAACGCTCGTACTTCCATGTCAGTGGCTTAATTAGACAACACAGAGTCCACGGCAAATGTTAAGAGTTCTGTCCTAAGAAAATTAAACTAGTCACTGTTACTAATTATAAAAGTACTCCATTATTTGTGATGCTTAATCACTCTTTATACTGCTGCTAATTGATTTAAAAGTATCTTATAATTTAGAAGGAGTAAAGAAATCCAGTATTTATTTACATTTTTAATTGACGCAGCTTATTATTTGTAAGTTAACAATATTTAACAATTAATTTAAAATTTTTCTTTCGAGCTCCCGTCACGGTTTTGATTTTTTAACACATTTATTTATTTATTTCTTGTCCTGGAGGGCAGGACTGTAGCTGTGTCTAAGTGCTAATGCAATTGTAATACCTCGAGTCGGGGCCCCTAAGGCCGTGAATCCCAGGCTTTTTGCCTGTCCTGTCTCCCTAAAGTTACGCCGCTTATCCATAGCAAACTCGACTCGAACATGCTATCGGGAAGCTAATTACCTCCCAGCTATTCTTAAGAATAAAAATTCTTCCATTCTTAAGAGTTTTTAACTTTCCCAGAAAAGAAATTTAAGATTAAATAAGTAGGTACTGGAAAGGTAAAGATAAATATGAATAAAGGGAAGTTTTAATTGTGAAAGAGTTAAAAACACGAAAGTAATAACAAACAACGATGATGAATAAGAATCTGGTGAATGAAGTCATCCGTGGCCATTCATCCATGCAGATTCAAAACCAAAATAGGTTTTATATAGAGGACAAAGACTTTAAGATCTAAATTTAATAAACATTTTCCTTCCTTTTCCTCTTTTCTTGGAAAATTAAATATAGTACAAAATTCGGGAAAAGAAAGTTTTTTTTTTTTTTTTTTCGAATATTACCATCACGAATTTGCAAGCGTCTCTTCTTATGACAGCATTAGTATTATAGTATATAATGCACTTGCAGCACATTCATAATTTAAATAAAAGTTTCAACTGGAATCATAATTGAGGGGGGGGGGGGGAATCACCTGCTCCCTGATTTAACGCCTTACAAGATTTTTAAAACTGACATACTTGTTTATTTGATTTAACAAAAAAGATAGTTGTTTATTTACAAGCCCTAATCACAGTTTTACTTTTAACTTTGAAATTATAATAATATAACTTTTTCGGCTTAAACTAAAGACAAAAATCAGTGTAGTAAATTTTTAATCGCCTTTGTATCAATGGCGCCCGTGCTACAGCCCAATTAGCGCACTTGATAAGACGGTTTTGTATACGATTATGCATTGCTGATTTATCTAGTTCTCTCAGAAATTCAACTAACATTTTGCATTCTCTCTGAATACTGTGTGCATTACTGCAGTTAGAGAGCGCCATCTAGGTTTCAGTAAGAAAAGCTATATCACTATTTTATACTATTAATGACTAATATGATATAAATCGCAGTCAGTCAAGAATTTTGTGCATCATATTCTGTTAAATTCTCGTTTTTGTTTAGAGTGACAGCTGATGCATTCGTATAAGAGTTTGCCTATATTTTTATTTTCGAGATAAGGAAATAATTAATCTCAAATGTCATAAAAATATTCTTGAGTTTGAAATTCAAGTCTAATATTTAAGTAAAGAAACATAAATAAGAATAAATGTTTTCTAAACCAAACATGTATGGAGAGGATAAATTTTAATTATAATTTAATCACATAAATATATGCAAGCATCTTTGTTCAGAAATAAAAATATATGTAATGCGTATTCTTTGAGATTTTTAAAATTCGAATTCTTTCGGGTTTTTTGTCCAATGTTTTTTTCTTTCCTTTCCTGGTAGTTGTATATTATGCCATATTAATTAAATTGATTTGCATTATATTTTTAATTTTCATATGTTAGCTGGAATAATAAAAACTAAAGAGTCCTATCATTTTTATCTTTAATTCACAAATGATTTACTGTTACTGATTTATTCATACTAAACACATGCCTTTGGATGGCACTATCTAAAACTGTTAAAACACAGTTGCTTCTGCATCAAGACTTTGATAATATAAATTTAATATAATATAATTTAAATAAAATAAATTTAATTTATAATATTATAAATTTAATTTAATATGATTATTATATAACAAACTAAAAATAATACAATAAATATAAATATATATTATAGCTGAAAAAGACATCAAACTATTTATATTTCAAGTACATAAACACTGATATCACTCAATAAATCCTCCCCATACTTCTAAAAATTTATTCATAAAACTTTGAATCTAATCTAGAATCATGAAGCATAAGTAACATGCCCCATCGAGATACAACGGAATCAATTTATGCCCACGTGATAAATGTCAAATGCACCGTTCCAATTTAATTCCGCATTCTTTACGCATTTTGCTGGAGGAGAAAGGACGTCATAACACAACGTAGTTAGAAATCAGATGACATGCGTAGTCATGAATGTTATACGACTGTGACGTCGTGTGAAATAAATTCATTATCCGATATGAAAAAATCAAAATGGCTTATTCCACTTAAAGGAATTTACGTGAATTTATCTTTTTGGACGAAAATTACTTCTGCTGTATGATCCTTTTAGATTAGTAAGATTTTATATTATTATTATTTTATTAACTTAAACAAATGAACTTCATATTACTTATTTTGTTCTTAAAATCGAATTACAAAACATACCTGAAATCTACCGCATTCTAAAGTTACAACAATCAAGCACAATCTTTTCTTCGTTCTGATTTTAAAAATGTCTTCTAAATTTCTAAATATGGAGGCATCTCCTGTAGACGATCGTTATAATTTTAGTAAATGAAGTCATGTTTCCATATTCATTACAAGTCATAACAGATTCGGTTCATTTCTCGCTTTTCTCGAACGCAAAAAAACAACTTTATATTAATTCTGGATAATAATATTCCAAAACTCCTAGTAATGCCATTCATAGCTTACTAAACTTACACAAAGTAAGTGCATGTATCAATCGTTTGCGATGAATCAGTTAATATAAGTGATAAAAACAAAGAAGCAAATCGTTCGCAACGACTCGATTTGTTTAAATAAGCAAAGAAACAAATCGTTGGCATGTAATGCATTAACTCACTTAAAAAAAGCTAACTAAATAAGTAAATAATAGAATTGTCTAAACTTAGATATTTACAATATGCAATTTTACATTTAAACTTTATATTTTAAACCAAATTTACAATTCATTTTATATTTAAATTTAAAAATTAAGAATAAAGAATGAAAAAAATGAATGTCGGAATTATTTATAGGTAATTTAGTTTTTTTGTTAGTGGTAATATGTATCAATTCTAACAAAAATTTTAAAATGTTTTAGTTCTACTTTTATTCAGTAAATAGAATAACAAATTTTTTCTAAACTCCTATTTTTGACTAAGATTTTATGGAAAAATTATGATGCAGAGTTATTTTATGTATTTAAAATTTGTATTCTCAGACAAGAATGCATTGGTTCAATGTTTCCAAGTGTTCCCACGCTAGTTTTGGAGGTAGGAATTTTTTTTGTCCTTTTCACTAATATACCTAATTTATTTTTATACTATAATTTTTTTATATTAATCATTTTTTCTTCGTCACTGTTTTCTCAAAGATACAACCAAAGAGAAAGTTTTGTAATCATCAAAAAAATTCGACCTTCAGGCTTTGATGAATTTCCACGTTGCAATCCTCTCTGAATCCGAAAAACTATTCTTGGAGTTGGGTTTCTTTGTTTGTTAATTCTTTTGTGAACACGTAACTCAAAAACAAATAAATTAATAATAATAAAAATAAGAGCTAGATGAATGAAATTTCTCATATAGTTTTTCATATTATGCATTTATCATCATTATTGTGAATTTGTATTAAAAATGGACCAAAACAAGTTATAAATGCAAAGATGATATTACGTACCAGGGGAAAAATTCACTTAGAAAAAAATACCACAGAAGCCTAGAAATAAATGTGAATTTAGCAGTTTTGTTCAAGTTTAATCACCACTCAGGAAAGAGTGGTTCGTACTTCATAAACTAAATGCTATTAGATGAATTCGTTATAATAACTTTTCCTATTTGTTTATTATTATATTCTTTACGAATTTTTTTTTTCTTTTAGAATAGAGGAGAGTGGCGTAAAACCGGGTTCCTTGATTCCAGCGCTATTAGTTCTCCTTCCTATCGGACAGATTCTGAATTTCACTCCACTGAGCAAGAAGAAGGAACGGTCATAGTGGCCGAGTTGTTGCTGTTGAATTTACTGCGTCTGTGAAGGAGAATTTATTTTGTGACGTCAACTCTCTAATGTTCATTTGTTTTAAAACTATCCTTATTTAATAATCATTACAATTATAAATGCTCTATTTATTCCATCTTATTACATGTTTACTAAGGATTTATACCCTATCAAACAATAAGGTTTTAGCCCAATAGTTGCGTGGTTCTATTTCGTTTCTTGTAACTTCTGCACACGGGGTAAAACCGGGTACGCCAAATGGCTCAAGCCCGGAAAAGACATTATTGATGATTCTTCCGATGAAGACCATAAACACATAAAACGTTCGTTGCTTATATTGTAATGATATATTTTCTAACTTAAAGAAATTACGAGGGTGTTTCTAATGTGGAAACTATCTTAGCTGGGTCCGCGAAGCAGTGGCACGGAGGAAGAAGACAACTGCTTTACATGTGAATTTTGTAACTAATATTCTTAAATTGTCATATAAAATAAAAGTGTCTGCTACTTTTTCTAATTTCCCATATATGTAATATGTGCATCCGTTTGGGTGTTTTGACTTTTTCTTTTAAAAAATCATTGATAAAAAAATAGTGAAACTATGACTTTTCTGGAAATGTATATTGTACTCCGTTAAACGATGAATATTTTAATATAATTTCACGTCGAATCTATGTCGAATAGTTTAGCTCCAACAGGCCTTCTAGTCTTAACTACCCCAGCTTTACCCCACTTCCCCCTACTTATTGTAGCTTTTTCGGTAGACAATAATTTTAAAATTTTTCCACTTGGTTTTATTTTTTGTTAGTTTTTTTTAATGAAGAGGTTTCCATATGTATTAAGGAATGAACCTTATTCTTATTTTGATTTGACTTGAGACTGTTGGTGGAACGTGGTACTGTTCCGTTGACACGTTAGCGACACTTTCGTCAACCATTAAACCAACTTTTAGGACTTACCCTTATGAAATCTTATACCAAATTTGTCGAACTTCCGATTGAAAAAAATTCAAGTTTCGAGGCAGAAACATGCTGTAACCTTATTTAAAAAAAATGGCAAAAAAAGTATAACCTTCAATGTTCCTATTTTACTGTTTTCAGAATGCTTTCAGCTTATTTTTAAAAATTATTGTAGAAGTTTCTTAAGATGCTTTTTGGTCTAAGGACCATATTGTTTTTATATGTGTGTTGCCTTACCGCTTCACACCGGAATGTAAACAACTACTTTTATAGTTATATCATCGTTTTTAGTTCCTTTGTAAGTTTGGCCTTATTTTGTTTTCACCCACCTGCATTTAACTCGACTAGTTTCCTGTTTGTGAAGATTCAATTTTGTAATCTATTTTTCAATTATTTCCTTATGTGCTAGAGTTCTGAAGTACATCGATGTCAATAAACTACTTTAATATTTTTGGTACTTAATTATCAAATAATCGGTTAATTAAATTTTCTCTATTACATACCAGGGACGCCATCTGCAAGAGGATTTCAAAAAAGATTCCATAATACGAGGGCAATTCGGAAAATAACCTCCGAATCGCTGTAAAAAACAAACCAGCACAGAGGAGAAAAAAATTTATTTACATATCAAAGGTACAACACTCCTCTATTTTTCAACATAGTCTCCCCCATTATTCAAGCACTTGTCGCACCGTTTTACCAATTTGCCAATTCCTTCTGCATAAAGAGTGGCCGCCTGCGATTTTAACCAATGTGTCACAGCGTTTTTAAGTTCCTCATCGTCAGCGAAATGCTGTCCCCCAAGCCACTTCTTCATTGCAGTGAACAGATGAAAATCAGAAGGAGCCAAGTCCAGGCTGTAGGGAGGATGTTGAAACACATCCCATTTGAATTTGAGCAAACCTCTCATGTTCTTACAGCAGTGTTAGGGCGCGCGTTATCGTGCAGAAGCACAACCCCAGAACTGAGTAGGCCGCGACGTTTGTTCTGGATGGCTCTTTTCAGTTTCTTCAACGTGCGACAGTAAACTTCGGAATTGATTGTTGTTCCACGTGTCATGAATTCGATAAGCTCCTTGAGCATCCCAAAAGACGGTAACCATCAGCTTCCTCGCTGACAAAGTTTGACGGGCTTTCCTCAGTCGGGTTGAAGAACCGGTATGACCCCATGCCATAGACTGTTGTTTTGTCTCCGCATTGACATGCGCTACCCAAATTTCGTCACCAGTCACTATTCTGTTCAAAAAGCCGTCCCCACCCGTGTGGTACCGGGAAAGAAATTTTAAGGCAGCGCCCATTCGACTGGTTTTGTGGATCTCCGTGAGCATTTTTGGTACCCATCGAGCACAGAACTTCCAGTAGCCTAATTTTCCCGTTACTGTCTCATACAAAACTGTCTGAGAAATGTTTGGAAGGTGTTCTGAAAATTGGATGATTGTGAAATTAGGGAACAAACGAAATTTTATCGATTTCTTTGATGAGATCAGCACTCACTACAGACGGCCTTCCACTCCGTGATTCGTCATGGATATTTGTTCTTCCTTCCCTGAAAAAGCGTACCCATTGACGCACTACACCTTCACTCATAATGTTTGGCCCGTATACGGCATACAATTCACGATGGATATTCGCTGCTGACAGTTTTTTGGCCTAAAGAAATCTTATCACTCCTCGCATCTCACAGTTGGCGGGATTTTCTTTTGAGGCACACATTTTGTCACGTTATAACTAGCAAACGCTTGGCTCTATGACACTCTCACTCGCCGACTGGAAGCTTACCAAATCACAGATTGCTCGTGCATTCGATTGAGGGCGCTCCGAACCGTACTTCCAGCGCCACGCCCAAACGGCGGTTAGTTTCCGAATTGCCCTCGTATTTTTAATTATGAATTATAAATTAAAGACTAAAAAGTAGAAAATAATTAAATAAAAAAATTCCACTTTGTAGTACAGTAATAAAAGTACATTAAAAATCTGTTAATTCCTTTAATTAGTAAGAATATTTTTAAAAAATCATAAAAATGCATATGAGCATAAAAATCGTAAAGTCAAACCGAAATCATGAAATACTATAAGAAATAGTATGTTTGAACCTGTGATACAAAAGGCATATTGAATTTTTTTAAAGAATTTTCTTTATATTGAACGTATTTTGAGTCTCATCAAGCAGATGTTGCCGAGACAAGTTTTCTTTTCCGTTTTGCCCTAACGTTCTTTTAGACAATTTATGAATTTAAAATCTTAGAAAAGTTCACAAGTCCTTAATTGAGACTCCCCATCATTTTTTTAACCACATGTAAATATATACAATGGTAAAAGACGGTAATTTATCAACCGTCTGCAATTAAAATAAATTATATTTCCTCTTCATTATATCATCACATAACGGTTGTGGGCATTTTGTAATGCTTCCAAATTTTGTATATTGCAGAACGATTTATTTTTCACACTACATTTCCAATGTGAGAGAACTAGCAGGTGCTATTTCAGACAAGTTGGTTGTCATTTCTTTCATAATTATTTTATTATAGTTATATTTTTCAGTCTGCCCCCCACATCCATATTTCTCACAATTTGTCCTTCAGTTCTTTCTAAGTGGTGCAAAGCACGATGGGGCGTCTTCTAATCTGATAGAACGTGACTTCTGCAATTTGTTCCTTGATACTCTGTAATAAAAACAGGAAAAAATTTCAAGACATTTTTGTCAGGTGCAAAAACAAATCTGTCCACTATATATCATTCAAGCGGTTTTCAACACCATAGCCATCCCCAGAAAGAAATAGGACAAATAAAAGTGTGTGAGTGCTATCACGTTTTTCAGACATCTAAACAAAACTGGAACCAGCGGGAGTGTTCGTCTCTCAGCTTTCCAGTATTCTTCCACAATTTGGCACTTTCCGTGTTAAGCTCATAGTGCAGATAGCGAAGAGATTCAAGCATGCGTTTAGGAGCTTTTTTCGGTGATTCATAGGGTTCAAAATTTGATACAGATCTACAATTCTAATGTCAAGATCACACACTAAAATTTAGCAGCAGCATTTTAAAATAAATAGCTTATCACGGTTTTCAGTTAGTCGCGATCGCATACACATGAACAGACAGGATTTTGATTTTTGACACAGATATACGATTTCAGTATAAAATGCGCATGCGGAAAAACATCCCTCTAATTTGCTGCAGTTTTTAGTTATCGCGTTCATATACACACGAAAAGAAAAAGATTTCGTACAAAGTTTCAGATTTGCAACTTTGATTTCAAGACCACATACCAAATTTCATTTGTCTAGCTCCGCTTCTGAGTTATTGTGCTCACAGTCAGAAGAGAGGTCGATATAAATGCAGATTTTCCCCCTTAAAAACGATAAACCCTGCACGATATCTCTTTCTTTCAGTGTTGAGATTTTTTGTAAAAAATATTTATGTGATTTGTTGTTATTTGATTTATGTAATTATGTAGCAAAAAATAAAACATTTCTCGAAATACTTCTTACAAGTGTTATCATTTTGGTAAAACACGAAAATTATTTCTAAAAAAATGCGTCTCAAAATTTTTAAAGAAATTCAAGTTAAGGCAACCAATAATTAATAGAAACGAAACAGTTTTTAAAGAATAAACTTTAAATGCAACAAATTTTGAGAACATAAGAGCCTGCCCAAAAGAAAAACTATTGAAGTAATAATTAAAAATGTTTTGTATATTACTTCTTTTTTATGAAGTAGCAGATATATTGTGAAAAGTATATTTTTAAAGTTCAAATCTTTCCAAAAAATTCTTCCACAGAGGTCTGAAAATAAATTTTACTTGATTTTAAAAGTTTTGAATTTCATGAAATTTTAAAATTTATTTTAATAAAATTTACAATTTGTAATAAACGAGAAAAATCTCATTGAAATGTGGGAACTGACGCAAAGATCGACTTCTATAGTAAAACTTTTCTGCATTTATAACCTTTACTTGTGTTGTTTATACTAATTTTCACAACAGAAGATTTTTAATTCCACCTGTTTTTACCAGAGTGTCTCCCACCTGTTGTCCTTGGTTCGGCAGACAGTCAAATGGATTCGCCCTTGCCGGGGGAGTGAGCAGAATTTTTTTACAAAACAACCACCGAAGATTACGAATTTTAAAGAGAGCAGCTGCTTTAGGACGAGCGTTTCTCTTTTTGAATGCAGAACAACACAAATTAGAGACTGTCTCTGGTCTCTGGTGTAAACTTAATTTAAAAGGCTTTTTTCATTTCCTTTCTTTTCTTCCTTTCTCTCACTCTCTTCCCTTTGCAGAATTACGAATTGAACGGGGATAGGAGAGACTATTGGTCTCGTACAAAAAGATGAAATAAATTCGACTAATGATCTTTATTCAAATACTACAAAACGGAAGGAATAGAAGTTGTTCCCAACTTTACTTGTACGAATTGGAAAATATTAGGCAAAAAATTCAAAACATTCTAAATACAATCATGAGTCTCTGCCTTTTCTTTAAGTTAATCAGATATTCTAGGTTAATAGGTTATAGGCGATTATTGTTTACATCGAAAACATGTATTTAGATTTACCCCATTTTGGAGGATGAATAGAAAACCATGATTTATTTAACAGGTGAATGCGAAACGATATCACATAAACTATATTAGTTCTAAGTAAATAAACAAAACAGCCCCTATTAACAGTATTTTTTAAGAAAATAAATCAAAAACTCATTACGTTGTCATCCTAACAAATCATGACTTTCCTATTTCATTGGTTCACTGTTAGCTTGCACAGAATATAATTTTATGACATTTCCATTTAATTGTTAATATCATGTTTAAATTTTCTTAATTACCAATTAAAACCATTACCATGAAAATACTCAATTATAGTAAAATTTCTCTAAATTTTTTGGAAAATTCAGTCAGTTTCTTTAGATGCTTGTTGATTCTTCAACAAACTTGCCAAAGTTGTACAAATCATGAAAGGGATAAATTTTTGGTGTATTATTTTGAAGCTGAACTTCAATACTCCAATTCTACTTTCAGATCCTTTTTAATCTGTTGTTTTCGATCCTTTCCATCAAATAAAAATTCATCTGATACTCCGAATTGGATTTTAAATCATGAAAGAATCCATTCTCATTTCAGAAATTCATGAATATGTCACAGCATTTCTAAGGAATTATAAGTTGTGTTTCTCTTTCTTTCTCCCTCCTTAATGAAGCGCAAAATTCACTCTCTTTTGGTGCCTAAAATAGTTTTTTAGAGTTGTAACTGCAAGTTGGGCTTCGCTTTTTTTTTTATACTCATTCTATCCGAAAATATGATACACATTTCAAAATAATTTTTGCCCGAATTGATAGGGGAGGGGGCAAGGAGTAAGTTTGTTGGTGGTATACATAAAAATAACTTTAGAAAATTATAAAGTAATGTAGTTTGAAGTGAAATCTGATATTGTCTAGGACTTCTTGAGAACATTCTAAATTCGCTGGTTCAAGTTCCTTAATTTTGCCTCATTGATATGAAGAATTTTAAAGGAATAATTTCAAGTAAGTGTTTCGGTGTGTTACTATTTCTTTTCAATACAACTTTGCTTTCATCACAATCGTCCATTTCGCAAATGCAGCGGGGATTATTTTATTTGATAAAAAAAATAGTTTTCTTTTTTTTTGATTAAAAAATTCTGACTTATTCGAATCCAAACGTATGCTTACTACCACATGTTAGCTAACAGTTACTGCCAGATACAATAAAGGCTTCTTGATTGCTAAATGATTTATTTAATCTGTTAATCTTAGGCGGTATTTTTTGGAAATCTATACCATATTTTCGAACAGAGTAAACATGTTCTTACCAATGTTTTAGAAGTGACATCTTATTTTCGTGTGAACGGGATGTATATACCCTGAATTTCATTTTAGTTAACTGCATTTTCAATCCTAAGTCTTTTATTTCTTGTCTTTCCTCTCCTCAACTTCCATCTCCATTCTTTTTTAATATTCTTAGATTTTTTTTTCTTCTTTATTTCATGTCTTTCTTCACCCTTGTTTCAAATTCATTGGTCCACAGAAACTTAATTCCAAAACAGCGGCAACACATCGATAACGCTACTGCACACTCCTTATTTAATTGTCCTGCATATCAACAGAAGCATTTGTAACGCAAAAGAGGCCTCATCAAAATGCACGTTCACGTTTTTTTCTGTTTTCTCTTCATCCCGTTACTTTATTTCGCCTTGGCAATTTGATTTTCCTGTTCCTGTTTGGATCGTGCATTTTTTATTCAAAAATCATTAATCTTTCCTCAATATCGAGTAGCAATTAACGTCTCTTTATGCAGTATGCGGTCTTTTTTTCATGTGCATATATATATCACAATAAATTAACCTTATTGCGGAAATCAGTTCTGACATTAACATTGAATTTTTCCTTTTTCACCCATTACTGCCAGAGGAAATGAATGCTCCAATGTCATCAGATAAAAATGGCAATATAACATTCATATCACGCTATGCACTATTTTACTTATTTTTTTCGTTAATTCAGACGCAAAAGTGTGCCTTGGCGCACGTTACATTTCTATATGAATATTCAAACAGAAAAAAAAAATTAAAAAAAAAAAACAGTTCAGGAGATGTTTAAAGCAGATAATACGAGACACTCTGGCAAAATATTGTAAAATTAAGTGAAAAATCCATGAAAACTTTTCAGTATTGATGTTAGGTAAATCAGCTCTTGATTGACCAAAACCAATTTATAGTACTCTTCAAGTGGTAATTATATGCAAAACCTCACTGTGTATTACCAAACAGGTTTTATTGACAAAACTTTATATTTTCTCATGTTACTTAGCACCAATGCATTGCAATTATTACTGAAATGCAATTAAGGAGTTTTTCGGTTTAATAAAATCATGACCTTAGCATAGCTTTATAATTATTAACCATGGCTCTATGAAGTGGGAAACACGTGAGTCTTCCCACTCTCTAAATTTCCTCATAACTCCGATGTTAGAATGTTTGATAGAAGATGATAGATTGAATCTGAAACAGGCCCGCATGTGCAGTGTATATATATATTGAATGGAATTGGGTTTAAAATCTGTTATCTCCCGACCCTTAAATCGAGACTGAGCCATCAGACCACTACGGAATGTTGTGTGAGCAGATTTGAAGATAAACTTATGATCAAAGTATTCGGATTTACGCAATATTTTGAATTTCTTCAGAAAAGAATGGGCTTGAATTCACATTTTACATAGAAGATTTGGTCACGAGGGCATTTATGGGACTGACCAGAAATTGATGATGAAGAAAAATTATTTGTGCTCATTCCATTTCACAGAAAGCTGGCAATGATTTGTAACTTTTATCAATGATCTTTTTTTTTATTTTACGTATTTATTTATTTGCTGCCCGCAGTACTCATATGCATCTTCTTAAAAATAGCACGTATATTCTGGGAAATAGGAAGGGTTTTTTTTAATCCCAAATTTTCCAGCATGTTTTTTGCTTATAACATACGGAGTTTTCAACCAAATCATACGAAATTTACAAAATACATGACAATAAGCCAGTGAAACCTAATATTAAAGCTCAAAGTAAATTCTTTGTATATTCGAGGAAATATGAATATTTGTGGTAAATATTTTTTAACTGTGCATGTGCGAAATATAGAGTAATTTTTCTTTCAAAATTTCAAAGCCAGATATATAGGACAGCTTATATAAAAAAATTCCAGCTGAACACCGTAAAGATTCAGAAAGATTTATGCATTGTAGCAATTTGAATTTTAGTTTCTCTCTAAAAGAAACAAAATATGAGTATTTTTCCACAAATTGATATTAAGCTTCAATCTTTGAATAGTTATATTGAATTGTATAAAGTTTAGACATATTCTGAATACCCATATATACTGATGAATTTAGTGCATGATTTAAATTGTAGTATATTAGGCATAATAAAAACAATTACAAACAACAAAAATATCAATTTGTGAAAATCCCTCATCATTTTGCTTCTCTTAGAGTGAAATTCAACTCTCTACAATGCATATATCTTTCTGAATCTTAACGGTATTCAACTGGAATTTTTTATATAATCTGTTCTATGTATTTGGCTTTGAAATTATGAAAGAAAAATTATACTATTATGTTTAGAAAATGCGCTGTTAAAATTTATTTACTGCAAATTCAAACATTTCCTCGAATATTCAAAGTATTTATTTTTAATTGTAATATAAGGCTTTGCTGGCATATTGCCAAATATAATGAAAATTTCGTAGAATTTGCAAATATATTGTAGATATACGCAAAAAACATGCTGAAAAATTTTTAATATGGGATTCTTTAAAAAAAAAACCTTTATATGTTCCCGAATGCAAGTACATGCTATTGTTACGCATGTAAGTATTGCGCACATTGAACAAAATCATTGATGAAACTTGCAAATCGCTATTAGCTCTCAGTGAAACGGGGTGAAACCAAATCATTTTCTTCTTCATCAGTTTCTGGTCGATCCCGTAAATGAATCTTCAATGTAAAATCTGAGCTCAAGCCTATTCTTTATATGATCAAAGATCGAGAACAGTTAGTCCATCCCTTCTGGAGAAATTCGAAAAAGTGTGTATATTCGAAAAGTGTCCGGGTACTTTTGATTATAGAGTATTTTTCCCCCTTACATTTTCGATTCGCTCTCACATTGCTTCTATTCTTTCATTTACCTGTATTTCTTTTCGTGGAGACACGTTTATTTGAAAGTAATAGCGACAATCTAAGGAAAAATTAAAGCATTAAGATAGATTCTGTCTTTTATGATTTGCAACATACTGACTGGGTATTATGACACACTACTCTCTCTCTTCTACTTTTTTTAGTCGTTTGTAGATGAGCCTTCCTCCCCTGCTGTCGTAAGATTGGCGAGGAATAAACGTTAATCCAAATTTTTATATTTATAAAGCTAAAGACATGAAAGATTCTTATGTGTTGTGTAACACGAATCAATGTTTAACTTTCCTCCAACTATCATGACAAACAAGCTAACAAATATTTTGCTTCATGCATTATTCTTATTGTATTCATTTGAAGTGTATTCATTCGTATATTTCTCCTTTAACTTAAACTAGAAGAAGCTTAATAAGATATTAACATTAGCAAAAGCTGCGATTAATAAATACATTTAACAAAAACATTTTTTAAAAACGCACTTTTATTTGTCTACTAAAAAGTAGATTTACTTTTATTTTAATTATTTTCTACCTTAAGTATTTAATTCATAATTCGTTATTATAAATATGATAGATGCTCGTTATGAAATTTTTCCCAAATCTGCTACCAGGTGGCGCCGCTAGTATGGAAACAAGTTTATTTTTATTAATCGATTAAATGACAATTAAAGTCTGAAAGTTTTAAAACAGTGTATTGTCATTAAGAACAGAAAACTGGCAGGATTTCAGAACTCTAGTCCATCAGAAACTGAGTGAAAAATCGATTACAAAATAACACCTTCTCAAACATGAAACAAGTTAAATAAAAGTGTATAAAATAGTTACACGTAAGGAAGAGAAAGGAGCTGGACAACTGATTATATCACTGAATAAATCTTACTATAAAACACAATGAACAGTATCTGCGACTGGTTAAGCATCCATGGTGATAAAATATGCTTATGGGTGTAAACTACAGCCTGAACGATTTGCAATTAATTTTTATTTTGTCTGTTTAAAAATGAGTTCTAATAATAATAATAATAATAATAATAATAATAAAAAGGCTTTCGAACCTGTAGTCCGAAACATAAGCATGCTAATGTTTTAGGCTTGATTCGCCTGTCTTGTCTTAGTCTGGCTTGATTGCATTAGCCGTTGAATTCTGTACAAAACAATTTTTACATCACGTAATTTGCAGAAAGAATGCCAGCCTAAACACATTGTAATGCTACAAGGCATCCAACGTTTTTGAAAGCAATAGTTAGAAATAAATTACCTAACAATTGTTCTTGCTTAATAGCAGGAAAGATATTAAAATATTCACATTCATTAGTCACAATATGAAAAATTTCATCCATCTGTCTCTTTGTGCTTTTAAGTTAAGATATGCACATGCACACGTACGAGCAGATAGATAGACTTCCCTAGGACAGATATCGTCCAAAATTTGAGAAAATTTACAAATTTGTAATAAAAACCAAAACAAATTTGATTGATCTAGTTAGTACATTTTTTGTGATATCAGGTTCACATAGAGATAAGTATAATTTTTAAAAAATGGGGGGATTGAGGGTATATAAAATCTGGAAATTCCTTGAAATCTGTGGAACGATTTTTTATTTTCTAAGCGATAACAATGCTTTTACTTTCCATAAAAGGAAGTTTTTAAAAAATCTTGCCACCTAGTAAAATTTAACCCAATATTGTATGAATACTGCCTCATTATTTAAAAGTACTCTACGGAGGATGACATCATTGTCAGAACTTTTTTTTTAATCAAGCGTAATTGAGACGACGAACTACCTCCAGGAAAGAATGCCGGAATGATAAATAAAGTTCTGATTCATCATAAACAGAAGATGAAAGGAAGAAAACCTGACAGTGG
The DNA here is from genome assembly GCA_013235015.1 of Araneus ventricosus. Classification (NCBI taxonomy): domain Eukaryota; kingdom Metazoa; phylum Arthropoda; class Arachnida; order Araneae; family Araneidae; genus Araneus; species Araneus ventricosus. The sequence goes on from BGPR01000445.1 coordinate 421,520, forward strand.
AAAAAAAGATTCTGTCCACGTCTCTTTCGGGATCAGGGTCAAGCGGGCTTCATTTGCACAATTCAAGATGATCCTAATTGATAAAAACGACGCTCCATCTTGGAGACGGGCGACAGCTGCCAACAAGCGCGTGCCGATAGACGCATTAATCATTACTTAAATAACCAGCAGGAATTATATTCTTGAAAATTGTCCTTAACTGCTTCTTTAAACACATGATCTGGGTAAATATAATAGCACTAATTTTTTACAAATCCGTTTTATTTTTTATGCAATATTTCCGTGAAGATTATAGAGTAAGAATAGGAGAATATTCGGCATTTATTCACTATTTTTTTATTAGAGAAACATTCTTTAACAAATTTTTCATGTGAATTTATGTTTCGTAGGCCATTTTTCAGAACAGTGCACAGCTGTAGCTATCGCTGAGGGTATTTGTTGTCAGTCACTGTGTTTTGTAAAAAACGGCCTAATATTGTTTGTGAAGATTGTGTTTGGTTCTTTGCAGCGCATTTTCCAAAATATACTATAGGAGATTTTTCGATACAACGTATTGCTACAACATATTCGACGCAACGCATACAGAATACTTACTACATTTTTAAAGTCTGCTCATTCATACTGGAATCTGAAATTGATGAAAAATGGAAAAAATTATGAACTGACCGATCGCACATTGCCTGCATCTTGGATCGACTGCAATAAATTAACTTTTTGGTAAACGGTGTTTAATGTCATGTGCTCCAACGGCGACTGCAGAAAGACGAACAGACAGTAAGAAAGAATACTATTACTTAAGTATTGACGTCGGCAAAAATAGGTCAATTTTGCTTCATACTTAACGGCGGAACCCGGACTTCTGTCGCTCGAGCAGCACAAACATTTTGCAGAAATCGAGACCTGTGTGTTAACAATCTTACCAACTAGGCATCTCTTGCTGGCAAATTCTTCATTCTTTTATATCACTGTAAAAGAATGCGGAAAATATTTATTTTATTACTTTACTCTAAATTCTTCAGCAAATTTTAATAAATTACAACTTGTATCATTCCTTCATTTCTTGGGGGCATCGCATTTTGCTTATGTCGCGATGTAAATGATGCGACTATGCTTAACCGGTTGAGGCTTAAACTTGACTTAATATTAAAGTCAAGAGTTTGTCAAACAATGTGAACATTTCGTTTTAAAATCATTATCTTAGACAAATTTTTAGTGAGTTACAAAACCTTTTACTTTAGAAAAGAATAATATCAAAAATTCAGATAGTGCAATGGAAATTGCTCTCCTTTATATTACTTTAATTGTTATTTTGATCTTACTCTAATGAATAAAAATGTTTTTGCACCAATTTTCTTATTGCTGGTTTGGGTTTCTTTAATTATAAATCGTGAGTTTCTTTTTAATAATATACACGAATAAAATCATTTATTCATGTTTATAGAAGAATTCAGCTGTATTTTTATAACAGCTCATTAAAAAAAAATTCTAATTTTTTCTGAGTTCAAATATTGGTGAATTTTATTAATAACGAATAAGTAAAGCTTATTTAGATCTGTGTGTTAACAGATGGTATAAAATGGCTATCAGAACAAGTAGCTAAAATCGTGTTATGTCAGAGAATCAGGTTACCTATACCCAATTCAGAAGAAAACATTTACTTTATAAATTACTTATCTAACGAGTTGTAATAAGCTGTTTATAAATTTTGAAACGCTTTTTTTAAAAAATAATATGTTTATGAACTTCTCAACTAGCAGATGGAGTCAAATACATTCCAAAGCTTACACTTTTCGAGGAAAATTCCAATACGACCCAACAGCAAAAATTCAATTCCTCCAAAAATTCAAAAATGTGGGGAACGACAGCAGAAGCTTGAAAACATGTATGATAACATAATATTAACCTCTAAAATATTTCGAACGCGAATTTTGATTCAGATATTAGGCAGCATCCAAGAATGTTTCTTGCCGCATTTAGAAGATACTGAGGATACATTTTCAACATTCCATGATGATGATACTGCAGGGCACATTGCGGATTCCACTTTTTAATATGAATAGCAATTGCGTTGTTGACAGCTTACCTTACTGTCCAAATCCAAATGCTGACAAAAATGCACTGATTATGCAGTTATGAACATTGAATACAGCTTGTAAAAGTTGTGATTTTGCTGCAAATCTGTAAGAAGCACCATTTAAACTGCCTTCTTATCACTAGTCTTATGCTTGGGAAGAGAGTTTTACAGGAATAAGTATGGGATGGTCGGCCCTGGACTCCTGACCTTGGCGACGAACTTGACGACCATTTTGGCGACATGGCAACAAATTTGGTCACCTTGGCGACAAATCGATGATTCCAGAAAATGCGACCCTTTTATCGATATCTCTATATATAGGAAAGAAAATACGCTTCAATGTACGAGAAAACTCCATGTGACGTCACGGCCTGTTTGAAAGAATACATAAGGGCTGAGCGTTATTGAAAGTGCTGTTATTGTCGTTATTAGTGATATTAGTGATTTGCTGACTATTTGTGTTGATAAATCTCAAAGTGCTGAACTGTTATTACCTATGAATTGTTGTCTGTTTAAGTTGCTAATCTGTGCAAGATCTATTGTTTCTTGTTATCTGTGCTACGTGTTTTCCTGCATATTTATGAATAAACCTTAATTCTCCATTATCCTGCGTGTTGGATTGTTCACACCATACACCCACAGAACGAATTTTGTAACAATATTATGCTTAATATGTTTTACTTAAACGTACGGGTTGCCTTATTTGGACTTTCGCCTAAATATCTTGAAAAATTATGTTAAATATTTGGGCTGGGAAGTAGGCAGCTTGTGTTGCAACGATGTAAACATGATTTAAAGAATCGTTTTCATCAGAAAAAATTACGTGGCTGCTGTTAGCGAATAAATTACACTGCGCTACAAAAAAAATTAAAATTTCGATCCCCGATACTATTCCTTCTGATTCTTATGTAAAATGACCTCCTAAATCCAAATATGACACCCATTTTGCCCCATCACCTACCGTTTTCTCGGGACGCCCCTCCCCCCCCCCCCCTATTTGTAACACTGTTTGGTAATTTTATGCCCATGAATTTGATTTGGAGGGGAGGGAATCATTATTTTAACCATTAAATGTCTTCTGAGGGGCTATAGAGGGGAAAAGTTCTAAAATATGAACGTTTGTAGCAAGGGGGGAGATTTGGGTGGGGATTTTTCTCCTTAAATTAAAAAAAAATCAATAAAAAAGATCGGTTTTTCTGGTTTGTTTTCGCGATTTTTTCACTTATTTTCTACATATTCCAGCTTCCAGCCCCCCTCTTCCTCACCCAAACATCCCATATAATAAAAATATATAGCAACAATTTTGGATAAAAGCGGGTGAGGGGGAGAGGTCCCGAAGGCCTGACAAAAAGTTTGTGGAAGATTCATTGTACAACGTTGCTGCTCTTTATTTTTATCACTATTCTGTAATTTTATGACCATAAATTTGATTTGGAGGGGGGAAAGAATTATTTTAACACTTAAATTTAAAAATAAAAATATAATATATAATAATAAATAATAATAGATAATAAAATATAAATATAATAAATGTAATTTATAATATAGTACCTTCATCTGGTGCTTGCTTTCCTCTTGTACCATGAAAGAGAAGTTTTTCGTACCAATGACCATCAGTATTCTGCCAACATACTCGCATTTTGAATGCAAGCTCGCTTTTTTTGCGATTCAGGTGTTTCATAAGCGTTGAATCTTTAAAAAGTTGTCTAATCTGGGGGCCCACGAAAATTCCTTCCTTGAATTTAGCCTCACTAAGACGAGGAAATTCAGTTTTCAAAAAGTTAAATCCATCACCTGCCTTATCCATTGCTTTCACAATCTGTTTCATCAATCCGAGTTTGATGTGCAAAAGCGACAACGTTGTACAGTGAAACTTCCAAACTTTATTTTTATAAATTAATTTTATTTATTATATATTATATTTTTATTTTTAAATTTAAGTGTTAAAATAATACTCCCCCCCCCCCCTCCAAATCAAATTCATGGTCATAAAATTACAGAATAGTGATAAAAATAAAGAGCGGCAACGTTGTACAACGAATCTTCCAAACTTTCTTGTCAGGTCTTCGGGACCTCTCCCCCTCACCCGCTTTTAGCCAAAATTGTTGCTATATATTTTTATTATTTGGGGTGTTTGGGTGAGAAAAAGTTGGGGTTGGAAGCTGGAATATGTAGAAAATAAGTGAAAAAATTGCGAAAACAAACCAGAAAAACCTGTCATTTTTATTGATTTTTTTTTAATTTAAGGGGACAAATCCCTCCCTAATCTCCCCCTTGCTACAAATGTTCATATTTTAGAACTTTTCACCCCTGTAGCCCCTCAGAAGACATTTAACGGTAAAAATAATGGTTTCCCCCCTCCAAATCAAATTCATAGCTATAAAATTACCGGACAGTGATAAAAAATAGGAGGGGGAGGGGCGTCCCGAGAAAACGGTGGGTGATGGGACAAAATGGGGGTCATATTCGAATACAAGGGGTCATTTTACATAAGAATTTGCAGGAATGGTGTCGAGGTCGATTTTCATGCAGCGCAGTGTTATTACGTTTAGATATCATCAATTACCTAAATACTTTAACAAAATACTAACAGACCTTATGTTTTTATTAAAGTAGCAAAATTTGATATTATATCATTGGAGAGGAAACTTGTTTGATTACAATTTACTATGATAATTTTATTAAAATAATTTAAAGATAAGGTTAAAAATGTTTTCTAAAGGTTAAAAAAATTAATTGTTATTAATATAAAGATAAGGTTTAAAAGGTTTTCTTGTATAATTATAAATGTTTTTTCTTCCAAATCTCAACAACATTTATAATTATACAAAAAAAACATTACATTTGCCATTTACATTTCATACATTTGTCTGAATCGGACTGGTCCAATCAAGGGGAACTATTATCATTCAGATAACATTTGGAAAAGCAATGAAATTGACATAAATAAATATTTCAATTCACGTAAGTAAATCTTTATAACAGTTTTTAATTCAGTGGAAGGCAGCAATTTTAATCGCATTTTATGTTTTGTTTGAAATAAAACTTAAATCCAATAATTTATGCATTGATTTTATAATAGCAATTGTTAACTCTACCAAAAATGGTAAACCAATCTACTTCGCGGCACCAAACGAAACAGTAGGGGATGGGCTCATCGTTACAAAATTAACTGTAATTTACAAGCCCTTGTTATTGCGGTATTCAATTTGAACCCACACAATGATGATGTAGCTCCTTAAGAAACCCTTCCAGTCGCCACCGACCCGCACCCATTTTGTATAAAAGAAAAATCCATCATTCTGGACATCACTGACCTCGTCAACTAAAACCTCCAGATCCACCTTCAGCACCTATAAATCAGGCATCAGTTTCCGTTGTTAAATTAGAGCTGTTAAGCATAAAGTTAATGTACCCTAATGAGTACCTTCGGCATTTGATTCATGAATTATTCTTTTCACACGTTAAGAGGTGTTAATTAAATTAAGATAAACGCGGAATAGAGCTTTTAATCTCAATAAATTTACGATGATTGTTTCAAAAGACCTTGTTCAGTGTCTTTATAGCTTGAATGGCATTTTCGATGATAATGAGTTGTTTATTGTTTGAACGATTCCTAAATGCGCGTCGGTGCTTCAAACATAGATGGGCAATTTGGTAAATTAAGTTCTTAAATCAGATTATCTTTTACAAGGAAAACAAACAACCTCTAGGTCATATTTTTCTTAATTATTTTAATATTATTAGAAACATATTTCCAGGCTGTTCTTTTTCCTTTTCATATACCCACAGAGGAGAAAAGAGTTCTCTGAAATTTTTTGATATCATCGATACTCTACATCTTATAGATCTTCATTGTCTGACAAACTGCCAGGGGTGGATTAAAAGTTGTAGGAGGCCTATAGGTAACACACGCATTGCTCCACTCCCTTTCTCCTCCTTAACTTCTGAAACAAAATATGCCTTATTAGTTTTCCTTTAATCTTTATATAATCAGCTTTTAAGTAGATATATTAAAACAAACTGAAATAACACAATATTAATTGCAGGTCACCTTCAACAGAGTTGGTTTCAGCATCTCTTTCAGCAGTAATTTCCTCGCGAATGAAAAAAATATAAAATTTAAATTTAGAAATAAAGTTCAAAAAATGGCAGAAAAAACTACAAAGCTTTTTCTTTATACACAATCTAAATACTGTAGTGAAAATGTTTGTCAAGACTGTTGAGTCAGTTAGCCAACTGCAAAACAAACTGGATTGCATTTATCCGCAAACGAATTTGAAAACATAAAAAAATCCTAAGAATTACGTTTTGAAATTTAAGCGATACTTGATTTTAATTTGAATAAATTCGAGTACATTGCTCTTTTAAATTGAAAGAAAACAATGAATTTGATTACGTTGAAATAATACAAAAAAATCATAAGGCGTTGGGGCCCCCAAAGTTGAGGGACTCCTAGGCATTTTCCCAGTTTGCCACCATTTGATAATCTGGTCCTGAAAACAGCTGGAATGTTAAATGCAGTTTATTATTAATACTCACGACTCTCGATTCAATCTATCACTCATAAACGAAAAGAATTCGTTTACTATAAATAGTGTGTGGTGGCAAAAGTTTCTTTTTACTTTACTGTAAAATTAAAAGTTTTTCTTAACATTTCAAATGAAATTTATTAAAATGAATATGTACCATTTTGATTAAAAATCTTTTGCTATTTTTTCTGAAAAAATAATGTTTCTAATAATAATAATAATAATAAAAATCTGTATGAAGAATTACATTAATTTGTCAGCAGAACGCTGGGGAGAATGATTTTATCAAAATCCTCTTCAAGCTGATTTTATATCACTCAGATAATTCTAGCGAGATAAATGTTCGTCTGAAAATCAAGATAAGTATCATCTAAACTAAATATTACATAATTAAAATGTTGCAGATCTAAAAAAATTATTATATGATAAGCACCTATTGTAGATTGTTTTTCGTCTAAAAGGAATTACGAGTGAATGGATTGTAAAACTTACGCAGTCATAGATAACAATTAATACCAGAGTAATGTTTTATAATTAAGCTAAATCATCACCAATCATTAAATGACTTAAAGAGATGAATGAAGAAATGTATCTGAAATTTAAAAATTTCTTCTGATGAAGAAATCTTTGAATTCAAAATCAGTTTTATATAATTAACCTCCAAGATTGAAATCAGTTGAAAATCACCTGTTCTCAGGACATTCTAGAAAGTTGCTGAAACAAAAAAAAAACAGGTGTTAGTGAAAACTGACAACCTGTGAATGAAAAATAGCAAGTATATCAGTTTCTACTTCCAACTGTTTACAAGAAAGAATGTCTCCTTGAATTTCTAGAATTTTCACACAACGCTAATTTGTATAAAAACGAAATAAAATGAAACATTAGATATAAGCACAGCAGGCGAGTTGAACCTTCAAAAAATGGATCTGAAAAAATATCATAACAATTTACACCAAAGAAAATTAAAAAACAAACACACGTACATAATTTTTATTCATTTATTCGCTACTAAAACAAAATTAAACATATTTTTAACTAAAGTACCTTCTACAAACAATGAGTGACCCTATATATTTCTTAGCGCTTTTTCCTCTGCAAACATCAGGTGTCAATCTTCCAAAACCGATATTAATATCATTTCCTAACAATAAGGCGTTAAAGAAGATAAACATATCATAATAGCAGCTGAAAGTCGAAATATGCAAATCAGTGACAGCAGATCATTGCTTTGATTGTTGCTGACAAGGCAAAAGAAAAAAATCCCCAATTCTGACGAGAAAATAACTACAATCAATAAAGTGTTGAGTATTCAGCATTGAACAGTCATCTGCTCATCAAATCCAACTTGATGTGAAATTTCTGTGGAAGATTTTGTCGGAGCTTGAATGGAATAATCTGTTTAAATTTCAGCTCATTCTTAAGTAGTCAACTTTATTTTTATTTAATTTGAAATTAAATATCTTTTTAAAACTCGCATCAAGAAATGAATTTTAACAATGGCAGATTTAGGTTTTGTTTGTTTGTCTGTTATGAAATAACAGGATGTTTTGGTAGATAGTCTATAGCGGTGGCAAAAATGGCACAGAGCTCATCAAATAAAGAAATATAACGACTCCAAGCTAGCAACCTATTGGAGAATTTTTCAAGAGGTTGCCTAAGGAAATATGTAGGCCTAGACCTGCTTAAAATGAATTTCATTAGGACATTTTTTAATTCTCAGTATGTTAAGAAAAAGAAGTAAAAGTAAGAATAGTAGAAATAGCAGAAAATAGTATAAAAGAAAAGGGGAACATGAAATATGTTCTGTTTTGGAAGTTGCCATTAGCTAAAGGTGTTTAGTTAAATTTCTTGCTCAGATATATTTATCAAATAGAGAATACACAGAATTGGGAAAAGGGTCTGTTCTTGATTATTTTTGATACCTACTGAAAGATCATAATTTCTTGAGACAATTTCAGTTAGAGGATCACCGCTCGATCATGGGTTTAACTTTCACAAACAATTTAAAGACGGCCCAAATTTAAGCTTGCTCTTAATAACTTAAGCTATATTCCCACCAATTTCAGCTTAAATCAGTTTTTATGAAACGTAAATAATTTTAAAAGTATAATTATCTAAGGTTTGAAAGGTAACTCAAAAATTTCTTTTTCCTTCTTTGTTATTGTTAGGGATTGCTATAAAATGCATATTCGCTGTTAATTTTATCTACTTACCTTTCTTTTATACTATCTGCTTTCAGAAAAACTATTCTTTAGTGTGCATGTTTGGAACAAATCACTGACTTTTCAGTATCGCATAAAGGTTGGAGTATTGATTTCTAACTTATGAAGACTTTTGAATGGAATAATAATTATAAAAAAATCTGACAATACATCGGATTGCAACGAATTCATGTAGTTTTAGAATGACTTGAGATCGATTTCAGCCTAAAGTGTTTAAATATGCCTTTCATGGCTAAAATTATGGAAAATGTTATACTACCTCTACTTTACCTACATAACAAACTTTTATTTAGACAAAAAATTTACTTCGTATAGGAGGGAATGCATGTAATTTATTTGTTAGTTTAAAGATAATAGTTTCCAAAACAAACCAGCTGAAAAAAAAAAAAAAACCAGTGAGAACGACAAGTAATCAATTTCTTAACTTCCCATACTTTCTTCTTTCGGAAAATTATTTAATATTATATTTGATTCGTTAAGACTATTTATGATTATATTTTCATTTATCCAAGATGAATAATTCTGTTGCATGAACAATGAAGTAATTTTTGCAATGATTTATTGAAAACCTTTTTCACTTTTTAAATTTAAAACAACATATTTCTATTAGAAATATTTTTATTTAATGTATGTAACTTACCTGGCATATTTTTCATATTTATTGGAAAAGAATGCTTTAAATGAAGTTATACATTGGTAAAACCGAAATTCTGCAGCATTATCTGCAAACAAAATGCTGTCTAGGAAGACCATAGATACTAATCTTCGCTTCTATAAAACATTTATCTTTTCAAAGTGTTGTTCACCATTTTTCAATTAGTTATTAACTGAAGAAAAATTCAGTACAGAAGTTAGTGGAGTTACAAGGGTAATTTGGACATATGGCATGAAAATATTTTTTCATCCATTTCGCCAGCGTCCTATTTGCATTAAAGAAAGAGAAATAATAGTACGAATGCCTTGGTTAAGGGTTAACATAACTGACCGAAAATAAATGCAAATAAATTTTTTTCTTTAGGAAAACTACAAATTAAATTTATATTCCAAACTAAATGTGGAGGAACAAGTGAACTTTTCACAACGCGGTACTCAGTAAATCACACGCCGTTGCCTAAATGTACAATTATTTTGTGTTCGCAGCACCCTCCAAAATTGACGAACGGAGCATCCATGCCCTTCTTGTCTCCCCCCCTCCCTCGTCGATACATCCCTGAGACAAGGATCAACACCACGTTGAAGTCTCGACCAAGTTCCAGAATCCTTGTCCAAATTCTTTTCAAACAGGCTGTTTCCTCCCATATCTTTTCAGAACATTTCTTTCCCATTAATATGACTTGAAAATTAATAACTGGAATGTCTTTTCCATAAACGTTGGCCCAACCAAATGTTGGGGGTCCCCAGCTAATGAACCCTAGCTCAGCGAGTGGGCGATGAAGGTCTGTCTTCAGTTGACTTTTCAAGTTCAAGGGCGCTTCCAGTGGCCATCTGCCCGTTATGAAGACGTCAGTGACCCAGACATTCTGACATAGCCCCCCGCAATCGGTCACCATTTATTACACATTTTCTGTCCGCAGGGGTCCACACAACAAGGTTCGCCTGAAAAATCGCCTTTGCTAAAAGATTCTTTTAATGGCAGCGGTTGGGGCCTTTCACTTTCCTTCATGGTGTGGTTCTTCGAGACAATAAAACAAAGTGTTGGGGGTCTTTCGTTTGACCACACAATGTAGGTTAGGAGGACCCCATGGGGCTGGCAGCAGTGATGTGACCCATGAACCGCTACAAGAGGACTTAGGATCGTTTTAATAGTGCGGAAAGCCAGCCTTGGCGAGGAAACGCCGTTTTCTGCCAAAAATGTAACCCGAAACTTTTACGTGGTGAAGATGTTCGATTAATTCATCTTTAATAACAGTAGATTAACTGAAGTCTTATTAATATTTCTCAGAAATCCACTGGTAATTTGCATTTGTAAGATGACATATATTCACATTTAATAAAAAAAAAACAATTCAAAATAAATTATTCAAATATTTATTTCACGAAATAGCTGTTTTCATGAAATTTTCAGAAAATCATTGGACTATTTTTTTTAAGTTTTATAGAGCGATCTATTTAAATAAATCTAAACCTTAAACAGTGTATTTTACTCTCAGAGATTTTGAACAAAAATGCATTTTCCTTTATTCTTATTATACTATTTTTTAATGTACAAATAGCACATGGACAACTTGCTGTCTATGGCTTACCTTGCTTTTAACTAAGTTCCTCGGCTAATAATTCAGAAATAAAATATTAATTTCAAATTTGTTGGGAATTCTACAACAATTTTGGAGATAGAAATATTCTTTCTCGATGTATCACGTAGACGATTTACTGAATATGCACATTATTTGGTTTCTTTTCTATACATGGATTGCGTTCTTGTGATTATATGTTTGTGTCCTGCATATAATTTTGTTTCATTCATATAAACAACAGATAATCTGAATTTAAGGATAATTCTATTGATATGCTTCCATTAAAGGTTCTCACGGCAAACATTTCGAACAATTTCCCTGTTAAGTTATAATTTTGTGATTCTAATCACTTATAATCAACATTCATCTACAGTAGTATTTTATTTTGTACGTTTCATAGCTGGAAGGTGAATAATTTTGCCATTTGGTAATAGAAATTTTCTTCATTACTCACACCATTCGAAAGAAAACTTGAATATTTTTCTATTCATTTATAAAGAACTAGATAAAGAATTTCTAAAATTGAGTGATTAACTTAAACAGTGAAATTTTCAGATCACAGAAACGCGTAGATAAATGTGAAATGTGATAAGGAATAATTTAGACGTTACAATATGTCTGGACATAAGAGATATGAAGATATCCTGAAAACTTATCATTTTCATAAAACAAAATATTTGATATTTTGCTTCAAATTAAAATAACCTGTTATTTTTTAATGATAACGATCCGAGTGGTAAATTTCCGAATATCTTGTGATGTATTTCAGCATAGCATGAATAATCGTGGAGCCTTCTTTATCAAAAATAATGTTTATTGGACGTCTTCCACAGCACAAACATATAAGACAAACACATACGCTTACATCACTGACTTACATAGAATTCCATGTTCAATCATCATTAATCTTTTCCGTTGCTAGGCAACGTTAGCAAAATACAAATATATCGTTGCCACACTATTTTTATAACCTTTAGAAAAGAATTAATTCCAAACGATTTTTTAAATTAATTTCCTTTACAGCCAAACGATATTTTTAAATTGATTTCTTTTATGAGCAAACGATTTTTTTATCTAATTAATTTATTTTCTTTAAATGTTTTAATAATTCTACAAATATATATTTTTTATTCTTTACGAATATTAGGGGAGACCGGGCAGGTTTACACCCTTTTTAAACTTTTATTTTTCTATTTTATGGCTTTAAAGTATTTCTCTCATTTTCATTACTGATTAATTAGTTAGACGTTAAGGCATGTAGTGCATATTTTTAAGTACTTTAAATTATTATATTTTTGTAATTATAGCATTTTCTTTACCATGATGTCACCTGTGTATGGGGCAAGTTTACACAATGTCTGGAGCACGATTACACACAATCAAAAATGAGTAAATAGGAGGCTTACAGTGATTAAAATGCAACAAATTAAATATAAAGAAACACAGTTTATTTCAAAAAGTACATAATAGATTACAAACAATTACGGTGAATCCCAATAGTTTTCAAAATCACTCTCACAATTTATACAAATAAAATATTTTGAATTGCCATTCATAATACAGTCCTCATGGCCCACCTCTTACACTCGGTGCATTGTACCCACTGTTCGCCAAACTTGATCTTCGTATGGATTTAAACAGTAAATACACAGACAACTTTCATCGTCATGCTCTTCATCAGAATCAAAAGTTTTTTTTGTGTCTTTTTACGCTCAACATTTCCCAAATTTTCTTTCAGAACAATGTTTTTCTTATTTTAAAATTTTTTATCCACACTGTTTTTTTTCATGATTATAACGTGTACTAGAGGAGTTTACTGACTGAAACATAGTATGATGGGTTGATGCTAATTTCCTCTTTATTGATTTCTCCTTTTCTATTTGTAAAGCATTTTTTACAGGCGTATCCATAAGAATTGATGTTTGCCTTTTTTTCCCTACCTCTGTTGCTTCTTTAATTTGGCCCTGCTTTTTAAAATAGCCTCGCATCTTCAGGTGTTGGGAATGACTTTGCAATGCAAGTGCCACTTGTGCCAGTTCGAACAAAAAATGGCGATGGAGCACGTTTACACACTGTGTAAACCTGCGATGTGTGTAAACTCAGCATATAAGCTTTATTAATAATAAAAATAATCAACTAAATAGCTTAAAATCATCACAAAAGAACAACCTAAGAGGATAATCCAAAATAAGTTATATTATTCAAATAGTACGAGCTCTATTAAAGCCAAAAAGTAAGGGTAAAAATTTATTAAAATGGTAAAAAATCATAAAAAGTTGTCCACTTCACGATCCACTTTCAAGACTGACTCCAAACTGGCTTGAGTATTAATGGAGGCCGAGACACTTCTTCTGAAACTACACATGGCGCCCCCAGACAAATGGTATGTGAAATATAAGCCTGGTGCAAACTTGCCCCAGTCTCCCCTGCTATCTAAACAATGCAATTTAGAACCATAAAACATTTTTTTCTTTTCTTGACGCAGTTAGAACTTCCTCGCCAACCCTGTCTATTCTTAGCGTTTAATAATTCGTCTAAACGGAAAGACAGAGAAAAAATGAAGCAGCTGGAGATTTTGGGTTGCTTAACACGATTGGTGACTACAAGTATAAATCAGCATTTTTATTATAATAATTTTACATTTGAAGATGATGCTTCAAAATAAAATCCTTTCATATAAGCTAAAAAATACTTATGGAAGGCTACTGAGAAAGACTAAATTTTATAAATCAAGTAAATGTACAAATTTGGAATTTGGAAGAGTCAGATGAACCAAGCGTTATTAGGAAAGTGTTAAATGCAAAAGTACACGGGGAACACAAATGATTGATTTCGGCTGTTAAGAAAGTCCCATTATAAAATTACACATTGAATTCTGGGGATGGACGATTTAATCAGATAAAGAGAAAGACACGTGAGCCTGTACTACAAACTTCCATAATGTTTTTAATCAATTATGAAATTATCCAAAATCATAAAAAAAGGGGGAGTGACGCAAATCTGAATTACTACACAGGGTAGGATTAAGTTCCGAAATGTTTTCACATGTCTCAGATGTAAGCAAAAAAGTCCATTTTCCTTGATTGAAAATTTAGCATAGAATAACAACAGGCGAATGCAGAAATCATAGAATACCATTCAAGTAAAATTGCATAAAAATTACCTGCTTGAATTAAACACGAAAGGGCTTCTCGAACTTGATTGAAACAAATGACAAAAAAAAAAAAAGAAATTATTGTATTTTTCAAGACTTTCAATGAATAAGTAGTATAGAATTGACATCAAATCAGCCGAATAGTTTGTGAGTGCATGCGTAAACTTAAAACTGTTAAATAAAATTAAGTGTTGGAAAATGTGAAGGCATTTGACAACAGATATCAGATTTAAAATGCACTTGGTTCGAGTATTCTGTGGGAGATATACACAAAGTGCATTAATTATCTCTCTATCTCTCTTTCTTTCCATTTTTTCACGATTCTATCATTCATAGAGATGCAATGTCAAACTAAGCAGCTTTATTAACAGAACTCAAAACAAGCACTTATACTGAATCTTGTTAGAAAGTAAAGAACTTCACTTGTTTATATATATACCTATGTCAGAAGTTTCTGAAAGGATTGATTTTGTACACTGTTGCTAACACAATGCTGCATACTTTTGAATATTATTGGCAACAACTTAAATAAAACTAATTAAAGTAAGAAACAGAGAATTGTGTTCCACGTAAATTTAAATCCGTCATTTCAGCGATCATTGACAAATACTGGATAAGTTTTTCCTCAAACGCGGCTGCATAATGAATGAAATATAACTAAACCACTGAAACTCTATTAACATCTCGACTTCATTTGAAGTTCAAATTCATTAGAAAGCGTCTCTCCTTCGACAAATATGATTTGGCGATAAAAATCAGCCTAAAGATGGGATCGCAAGGAGGGGTTACCTCCATCCATTGTGATAGATTCTAAACTGGGGGCTTGACTCTTGGCAACATCTCAATAGACACAGTTGAAGGGACGTTAGACACGCTTCGGGGGCGTTTCAAAGGGGCCTGTTCTCACACCCTTCGAATATTTCAACCTTCATTGGGGGACAGTGGCACTGTCCCTTCACGGAGCAGATGTCCCGGGGAGCCTTTATAAGCGCAATAAAGAGGAGACAATCGCTTCATTGCTGGTTGTACTGGGCTTGAACACAATATAATTTCCGCCGTACTTCGTGTTTGAAAGGGTCTCTCAAGAATTCAAGATTGAAAAAAAAAAAAAAATGCTTGACCAAATTATTTATCAGGGCTTGATATCTGCTGCAGGAACTATTCTCCCTTTTTTTTCTCTGTGCTCAAGAAGTGAAGGAATCAATATTGTTGATTAACAGTGGCTTGACAAATCAGAAGCGATTATTGCAGCAAAAGATAAATGTTGATTTTTAGCTTCAAGTAATCCAAAAGGGGTCAGATTTTGAAATTTTCTGCATTTTAGAAGTACTGAATGAGCAGGTCTTAATGCTAGTTTAAGATGCTCTGTCATCTTTTAAATCAGGTTCACTGGTTAAAAACGGTGCTCTAAAGTAAGATCATTTTTCTTTCTGAAGAATATTTATTTTTTGTTTAAATAGATTATTTATGTAGAGGGGTGGCTTGGAAGAATTGAATTTTGATCAGTATCACTCAAATTATAAAGGAATTGATTTTCATATCTCAGTCGAAACCAAAAAATTATGTAAAGGGTGAAGTTTATTCCCAAAACCAGTCTACATAATAAAGGGAAATTATCTACTCGTGAACATAGGGGAGTTCACAAGAAGACAATTGAAGAGAACTCAGTTTAGATACTAATTAACTTTTATTTAAGATAAGAAAACATGAATGAAGGAGGATAATTACAATGATTATATTTACACATTCGAGATGGAATAGAGGGTTATCGTTTAAGTTATTTAGCGCTACATTAGTTAGAGATATTATAACTTACGTTACATTAAAATAATATAGCCAATACCATTGCCGCTGTCGCTAGCGGGAAAACCCCGTAGCTCGTTAAATTGGCAGACTTGTGTTACATTTCTATTCTCGAAGCGATCTGCTTTCTGCCACCGATGAAAACATTACTTGGCGTTTTTAACAGAACGGATCTCCGACGCGAGTCTCGTGGTCTGTGAGCGTGATCGTTATCTTTCAATATCTTTCTGCTGATTTAGCATTGATTCAAATTAAGCTCCTCGGTGAATGGAAGAAATATTATTAAGAGGAATTAAACTTCAGAGATTAAATTATAGGAAAAAAGCTGTGCTGGGAAAGTACAATTCCCACATTTATAACAGCAAATATAAAGAAATCATTTAAATCATTATCATTAGTGAGCAGGAAATCTGGGAAATAGTGAAGTGAAATTATCAAAAAAAATAATAAAGCAGAATAAAAGCACTTAGAAGAGGTAGGAAAGAAAAAAAAAAGAGTTTGTAAAATTGCAATTTCTTATTAATTAAAGTTAGGTTGGTTAGCTTTACAGCCCATTTTTCTCCTTTTGCGTGACTTGCATATTAGTTTGTATGACAGTGCTAATGCATTTTAACTTATTTCTAAAGTCACACAAAAAATTCTCAATTGTTAAAAAAAAGTTTTCGAAGAAACAATTCCATCATTAATAGTTGTGGTATATTCATTTAAAAGTGATCAGGCTTGCTATCCAGTGCATATTTCATTGGAACAAAAGTGGCATGCTACAGATATGTAATGTTCGAGCATTTAAAGAGAGAAATATCATTCAACAAACAGAGGAAAAAAGAACAATGCCTGCAATTTGCGTATAGACATTACAATGAAAAATATAAAAAATATGTGAAAATGTCCACTTTCTCAGCATATTTTCATTATTGTTCGTGTTTTTATTTTAAATTAAAATCTTTTGTAATTTTCCTCTTTCTCGACCTCTTATTAAAATTTCATGAAACATTTCTGATATCTTTTAGAATTTTATTAATTAATTGAGTTGGGAAACAAAGTAAGCTACAGAATTTGTAAATTCTGACTGAGTCAAAGTATAAAAATTGATGTGCCTTTATAGTTAAAATTCTAGTTCATTTATTTCAGAATGATTCTTTTGTGAAAATAACTAAATTATTTTGCAAAAAATAACTTCCCGAATAAAGCTCTGAAATTTGTTTATGAAAATAACTGAAATATAATACTTGTGCTTATCTGTTAAAATACATAACGAAATATCTTTGGAACTTTTTCATGAAACTTTAGAATATGATTACACATTTCGATCGCGCTTTAAAAAAATGCTTTAATCTCATTTTTATCATGAAAATTTTATCAATACCTGAAAGCAAGAAAATAAGTTGAAATGAATATGTATTTGATAATAAATAAAAGAACATTAATTTTAAAACTGCTTTTTTCAACAAACTTTAATAAATGCTTCGTTGATTTTATTGACAATCTTTACTTGCCAATATTGAAAATCTTTAAGAAGGTATGTGAAATTTTTTCAACCTTCTATGTCGCTCCGTTTGGTATCACAATCCATTGCTTAAGAATACAGGGTTTCTGAATTAAAGGTATTCAAAAGTAATGATTTACATTGAGAGAACAGCAAATAATTAGCAAAAAATTTCAGTTACAATAAAGAGAGCAACTCCTTAAGTTTCTTTGCAGGATAATCAAGTTCATTGTAAACGCTTCTCTTGCTGTGCAGAAGCATTTTGGATGTTATTAGACATTGAAACGAAAGATTAGGTCCCATAGCCTGGCCTCCAAGATATCCAGACTTAAAGCCATCTGACTTTTTTGCTTGGAACTTCATTAAAAGGATCGTGCACCAACTGAAAGTTCATTCTTAAATTAGCGTAATCATTTAATTTAATGCTAGCGATCAATCCATTTAAACATCTACTGAGCCGCTATTGTTGCTCATAGTAAACTTCGTGATCCTACAAAGAAAACTAAGGAAATGATCCTCTTTAATGCGAATAAAATTTATATCTAATCATGTGTGGTTATCTCATATAAGCTATTATTTTCGGATATCTTTAGCCTAGTATTTGCTGTAAAATTCATTGCTTCTTTACAGACACGTTTGTGGCGTACGTCACATGAAAGTTTTACAGTTATCTTTTTCAGAAGTAAACGAAAAAGGAAAATGTAATTTCTAACGAGACATGTGTGAGCAATTCTGTTATACAAGCAGACATTATAATCATCACACGCCAAGGACACACAGAATGCGTCTCATAATAATCTTCACGAATACCAAAAGAAGAAAAATGTCTGAAACAGTCACAAAGTCCTGACGCAAAGCCTTTCATATATATATTTTTTCTTTTTTTATCGAAATCTGACTTTTTAAAACGCATTCATCTATTACAAAGCATTAAAAGAAATCATGCCAGAAGAAAAAGATAAAAAATAAAGAAATTAGTGCAAGCGACGCGTGTCGCAACGATGTGTGGTAAATACTAATGATCAAATTTCGTCATTATTTTCCTTCTCATCAACTTATTAAGCAGAATGCTCCATAATTGAAATTGATTTACAATTTAAATGAATGTTTTATGTGAATTTAAATGTACAGTGGCGAGTGCCGCCGACGTGACAGAAATGAAAAAAGATAAAAAATAGAACAAATAGAATAATTTAATATGTATTTTCCTTATGACTTTGATTTGAAAAATAGTTTTTTCAGATGGAAATTTATAAGAATTATAACTTAGTAATATTTTATGGGATAAACTAGATAATTTTTTTTATTTACCAGATAGTCCAAATAATTAAAGGTTTTTTTTGTAATTTAAGCATATCATTTTGCAATTATTTATTTCTTTCAAATGAACAATTAATAAAGTTTTTAGAAAACCAAATGTAAAGGTTGCCACTTTGGATCGATACGGTGGTCAATAGGCGAACTTGGTTATCATTATGGTCTATGGCACTAGGGCCAGAATTTACTTTAAGTAATTCTAGTTACTGCAACAAAGAGAGTAGCTACTGTATCTCACTAGGCAAGGTAACTTGGAAGGTACAAACCACCGTTGACAGGTATGCATGTGTATACTGGCTCTTGCAGGTGTGAGAAAACATCGCACAATGCTGAAGTAGCTAACTCATGATAACAATTATAACTTTAATAAACTTGACAAGATAAAAGTAAAAGTAAAGTAAATCATAGCTGAATTAACATGTCGACAACAGGAACATAAAACAAAGCAAGAGCTGACAGATGATGCTTGTGCCTTTATAGCACTAAGCTCTCCACTACGCATGGGCAAGGTAGACAGCGCACGCAGGACAAAGCTGTTGCCACAGTTTTTATTTTAATACATGCATATACTTCTCAACCTTCATTTTAATAATATTTTTTCATGAAATTTCGATCTTTTAACTCTTTCTGATCCCATAAAGTTTCATTGTTGTTTATTTTTAACACATTTAGATATTTTCTCAAACATCAAATGCTATCTTTCTTCCATTTTTTTCCAAGAGTAGTACTGACCCAAGTCTTTGAACAATTCGCACTTATAAAACGACGAAGAATCGTCAGCACAGTGGGTGCAAATTTGGTCAATGAAAATATTTTTAAAATTATTACTGTTTAGGCCCTAAAAAGCTACGATGAGTTATATGCGCCTTATATCGGAAAATTATCATAATAGCAACCCAAAATTAAATAGCCCGTTTTTAGGCACCGAGCAACCACAAACACTTTAAAATTCTTAGAGAACTTCAATAGAATTTTTCAAAATTTCTTTACTATAGATCAAAATTTTATTTCAATTTTGTTAAAAAGCGGAAATCACTGACCTAAAATATGAGCAAAAATATTTTCTCCTTTCAGCAAACTATAACTTAAGATTCCATATTCCAAATTCTAATGTGGAGTGCAAAAGTTCATTCAACGAGGCTCTCCGTAGCTTACAGGTCATTGCCATCCATTATTTTTCAGGTATTATTCATTTTTACGGATTTATTAATAAATTTATTTAGTCCATCAACTCTTATTTCAATAAAATAATATAATTAGACAAATTTCATAAAATTTAATCTTGTTAATTGAGATATCTTATTTTTTAAATGCCAATCAAGTTATATCGCGTTTTCCATGGCATTTTATTTAATTGATAAATCTGTAAGGTATAATCTAGGTTAAAATGCTACTATCATGAACTCTGTCATGGCATTATTATACGATGAGCAACCTGAGTCTGAACCAAAGAAAATCAAGCTGAATAGTTCAAGGAACAAGTTCTACTTTTCTCAACATATATTTTTTTTTTATTTTCGGCATATAAACCTTTATAACAACATCACACCTCCTCGACAATAACGTTCCGCAATGGACAGGAAGTCGTAATTTTATGATTCCACTTTTATATCCACCGGTGACTTTGAAGTCGTCCCCGTTTTACAACCAAAATATTATGCCTCGGTCTGTACTTCGGGTTCAAAAACGTGACACATTGAATACATATAAAAAAATCCCATGCCCACGAGTCCCACACCTGGTACTGATGGAAAAAAGAGCACATCGGGGAGGTCCTCACCCTCAGACTACCCTCCCTTTGTTCGAAGGTGCAAGGTGAAATCATCTACCTGTTAAGTACCCTCCTCCTCCGCTTATTAGCACAGGATATCGTTTGATTAAATCTTTTTCCAATTCTGATAGAAGAAGTCGTGATACATGCTTCACCCTCGCATGAATGTCAACGATGTTGACTCTGGAATTGTTGAGCAGAACAGCAAACAGCATTCAAGAGGGATTAGCTACAAGTGGTTCGAGTGGTCTGTGGGGTGGACTTGAGTGGGACAGAATCGTGTGGCCTCTAATACCTCTTCCGACATTATCGCATCCATCCACTTGTTGCGTAAGAGCTGAGAGATCGATCAAATATCATTAGCAGAACAAACGAATATGTGCATTTTTAAACACTTTTATTTAACTTGGCTTGTTTCATGTTTGTAAAGGTGAAATTATGTAATCAATTTTGCACTCACTTCCTGATGCCCTACAGACTTGAAATTTAGTTCACTGGTATGTTCTGGATGGTTATACACTATTATAATATTCTCAAAACTTAATTATGAGTTAATCGATTAGTTTGATGTAAGTTTGGCCTTTACGAGTGGCGTCACCTGATTATCTCAAAAAAAAAAATAATAAGATAATGATGATCAAGTTATAATGAATTTGTCTGTTAAAACCACATTATGTGGGCAAAGTGTTCATCAATATTTCTTTGGTTTCTGAAGTTATTAAAAGATAGCAGTTCTAATCAGAGGTGATAAAATAACTTACCAAACACTTACAAAAATTGGTAAATTTGGAGGTAAGTATGCTTTTCACGACCTTAGGAAGGGTTAACGTTTAATTCCTGGTTGTGAATCCAATATGTTCTTATATTATAAGCTAGATAATATTATACAAGAAAAACAAGTTTCAGTAAGTACTAAGATGAAGACGACTATTTTATTCCCCTTGGGTACTGGTAATTATTTTAATTATTAGACGGTAATGACAAAGTGTTCAGAATCTCACACTTCACAGTTCTTATGAGACATTTGACTGTCTCGAGTGGTTTATCCAACACACCATTTTCCCACTCAAAATTTTCTTAAAAATTCCAAATTTTCAAGAAATCTATATATTTTTCTTGAGATGTAAACAAACATGTTACATGTGTGATGATAGAGGAGAAAGCAAGATATACTACTACTTCAAGTGTCAGTCTTGGATGTTAATGAGAAGCCGAATTCTCGAAAGCTCTTCGGCTATCTGGAGTGTTTTATCATACAGCTTCTTAAATTATAAGTATCGTGTCTATGTGGGGTCAACAGAATATGCTTCTCTCAGATTCTTCGTTATAAGTACCTTAAAAATAGTCATAGTCCACTGGGTTTTATTAAATAATTAGATTTAAGTAAACTTTATTGAAGGCCGCAGTGGCCTAGTGGCAAGGTTCGAAATCCGATTCCACTGAAGATCCGTCAACTATTGGGCCTGTTGCAAGTTAAATCATACGTAGGAAGCCAAACGTCCTCCCGTTGGTGTGTTGCGGAAGTTTGAAGAGGGGTTGCCAGCTCAGGCGTCGTCCTCGTCATCTGACCGAGGTTCAAAATTAAGAGGTGCTTCCCAAAATAGCCTTCGTGTTGCTTCAGAACGAGACGTTAATATAACTAAACTAAACTAAGCTAAACTTTATTGTTTCTCAGCAAGAATTTTCATTGCATTATTTTATTTTCTAGTGTTTAATGCAAATCTAAAGTCACCTGAAAGTTTTTTCAGCTCATAAATATAATTGCAGAATTACTTGCGAGTTTAAGAAGTTTTTCAACCCTCTTTATATTATCAAAAAATTTTAAAATCTCTCAAATTTCCAAGGCGTAAGAAAACGTCATATATACACACAGTGGATAAATAAAAGGAATATAGATGCCGTTTGTATGTCTTGGAGGAGAAGAAACAAAGAGAAAATATTTTTATGTTCATGTTGCATTTTTAATACCAAAAATGCCAGGGGAGAAAAAATAATGCTATGCCCCTGACGTCATTACCCCTCGATACGTCATGTTACGCAAATCTCACTATTAGAAGACAGTTAATTAGAAAATTGCCAATGAAGCGTGATCTTAACAAATTTTCGAAAAATATCGAGAATATATTAAGCTCACACAAAACATTACAACTGGAAAAATATCTCCTGTTAACTCTTCCGTTTTCCTTTATATACTTAAACAATGAAGAAATATTAAAAGCTGTATATAAATATTTACGAATATTTCCACTCAACTTCACAGGAAACTTTTATTTTTCATTTTCTTCTCATGAAAAAAAAAATCACATATAAAATCTCTTTATCAATCTTTCTCATTTTTCTCCTCCGTCAGTGGAATCAGTCATGCAGCAGAAGTTGCAGCTTGAATAGACACAGCCGTAACTGATGTCCACGACATCTACTGCTGAACCATCAATAAAGTTTATTCTTCTCTCAAACTCGCTCCGCCCCTGATAATGTTCTCACTTTCACACAGCAACTCGACTCCGCATCAAAAATTAAACACATTCAGCCCGCCCTTTGACTGGTGGTATCTTTCAAGAATACATAAAACTAACTTTTTCCCTCGGCCATTCATCACTAGTTAAACTGCAGACGAAGAAGGCGTGAACCTTCATGTTCCCTTTTACTACAGAGTGTGAGCAAAGAGATAAAACTCGACGAAACGGAAAAACTCTTGAATGGACTTCGAGTAAACACCGCGTGGGGCCAAAAGGCGTTGGCTGGCATTTTTCTTGCTGTTTTGTCCACCTTGTAGGATCTGGCCTATTGTTGGAGTTGCGCTATTGTTGCGTGTGCTCCATTCATGGTAATTCGATGCGTGGCGGGAAATTGCGAAATTCTCTTTTGCAAGGTTAAGGTTTCAGTGAGCATTTCTGGTCAGTTCCGATTTCATGCAGCGATGTATTATATTAGTAAAAGAGGTATCGGAATTTGACGCTTCATTGCAGTAGAATAAACCTTTCCTTTTGGCATTGGTATTTTATGTTGGTCAATGTCTGGATCAAAGAACTGTAACATAGGTCTTGCTGTGCATTGGAATTTCTTGAATGAATGGAGTCGCCACGCGCGTCTACACGTAACTTTGAAGTCGTATGCAATTGATACTATGAATGTAAATATGGCCGAGTTGTAAATTTTCCCTGGATCATAAACATCAAGCTGCCATAATTTTCTTTTCTACATTCTTTACTTTTCTTCATTTCATTTTGATCTCTGAAAATGCAAATTCACTAAAAGCTATAACGCATGCTCAAATTTTATAGCTGAAAATTAATTATCAATATTTTAACATCTGATGCATTACTTTTGCTTTAAATTATTATAAATTGCGTAAACTCTCTTAATTTGCCTCACCTAAGCACTTCCAAAAGAAAATAACTTTCTTAACTATCATTCAGAATGTTATTTTTTCTTCTTTCAGCTTAATCAGACATCTATAACCTGTATAAAGGCAATCAGAACATTAAAATGCAAATTGGAATAACAATTAAATAAGAATAAACCCTTTTTAGAACATTAGAGTAGTAGGATGAAAAACACGCTGTAGCGTAACGAGGGAGGGGGAATGGGGCATTGATACCCCAAACGCCGTTCTTAGAGATGCATTGAAGACAAAGTGATTGTACAACTATTTCATTGTATGACGCCAAATATGGCAAGAGGGTCGAAAAACACAATATATTCCGTACGCCACTTTCCCCTTGCTATGCACTGAAGTTAAGTGATGATTCTCTTCTAATAGTTGTTAGAATTTGCTAAAAGAGTTACTATTTCCTATAGACATTTTTAAAATGTTATATAAAGAAGAGAAAACGAACAGCATTAATTAAAAACCACTTTTGGAAATCACAAGCTCTTTTGAAACTAAGCATAATTCGAAATAATATATTCTTAGAAAACAAAGTTTTAGAAACTTTCAATTACAGCGTTCTTTAGCAGCTAATTGTGAACTGGTTCTTCAAAAGCATTACTAGCTCTGAACATTAAGATAATTACAACCTGAATGAAATTTCGAACTAGCGCGAATGAAAAAATGTATATAAATTTGATACAGCTCAAAGCACACTAAAGTCGACATTTAGACATTTCAAAAATAATTCTTTGAGAATTTCTCAAAGAAAATGCTCAAAAATCTAATTTAAGATAGGTAAAATTTGGTAATATGTTGCTCTTACAATTTGAATCCATCTTTGGTACTGTTCGAAAATACATTTTGAAATAATCCAGCAATTAAATAACTGGTTCTCATTACAAAATGATTTTACCTATTTTTCTATTGTTGCAAAATGGACTTTTCTATTTTAACTAGAAAATCACCCGTCATAACATGACAGGTGCAAACTCTTCATTCGAGAGATTTTCCGTCAAATTTGATGTATTTAAATAGAAATATATGCGAAAGAATTGTTTAACATTGATTGAAAACAAATAAAATAAACACATTTTTTATGACAGTAAATATTTTTTATTTACATATTATTTACATATTTCTTTAGTATTTTCTTAATATTTTTCGTTGTTTAACAATTTTTCTTGTACTTCAGATGTCTAATCAAAACAAAGCACTTCTCTGCTTGTCAAACGTTGCCAAAATTATCATCAAATTATATCATCACGATTGCAATAAATCAGATGAATCGTGGCGTCCAAACTATATTACGCGCATGATATACCACTGACGTAATTTACTACTTTCTATTAAAAAACGGAAATTAATTTCAAATATATGATTAATATAATTTAAAATTTCTCGGGAACTATTGATCATAGCGAGATAAATTATATATCAATCGATAGCAGATTTTATTTCACTATTTTAGAGCTATTAAATATCAAATTAGAACGACAATTACTTTTTTAAATTTAAAATTACTGAAATTTAAGCGCTCTAACGATGAAATAATGCTGTTTAACGTCTCGCAGTGCTATGGTGCGAATTTTATTGTTGGTGACGTCAGAATGTTACCGGATCAGTGAGAGACAGATCTGGGCTATTATATTAGTAATTTTGAATAACACGCGGTTATGCAACGGTAACTGCTGCTTCTAGGAATTTTGAGTTCACTGT
>BGPR01000445.1:447211-460541 GCA_013235015.1 Araneus ventricosus
AAAGATGTTAGTGAAGGCTGAATAGATTATACAAATTAATATCCCATAGTTTCAGATTAAGTGGAAGACAAATCCCATGTTATGGTATAAGTAATAAAAGAATATTTTATTGCATCTTACTTTTGATTAATAATATGGCAAAATGCAATCAAAACATACAGAGTTGATAAAAATCTTTGCATTGAACATTTCTCTCCCTTGTGTTGTTTAATACTTAATGATATACGAATGATATCAGCGATGACTGAATAGATTAAACACATTAATATAGCATAATTTCAGTTTGCGGCCACTATTTTAATAAGAAAGCCTAAAACCAGCACTAAACCAAGGAAACTTGTTGATAAAAGTCTTAAAACCCTAAAATTGAGGACACACTGCGGAAGTGGTATAAAAAACTGCATATTTTGGCAAAAATCTAAGGCATTAAATCCACTTATCTTTATTCATATTTTATACCAAGTATCGAACGCACAAACGTGCTCTCGAATGGCAACGATTGAATTTTCACAAATATTTCCATAAAACGAAGTTACTACAGGATATGGTTAATCTAATCTTGCCAAAAGTATAACAAATGGGGGGTTCCTAAATTTCAATCCAATCCAACGTTGAAGTCAGAAGAAATTCAGATAGCAACAGCCAAGGAGAGTACCTCAAGATGAAACTGCTGGCTTCAGGACATCTTTATCTCAATTAGACCGGGTTCAAAGCATTTGAAAAGCGAGAAACTCGCCATAAATTTCTGTTCCAACCGTTGTAGATAGAGGTTTGAAAGTCAGATAAGGTAATGTGATTGACCTGGAATGTTTCGACGTGTAAGCGATCCTAATGTCGAGCCAGAGGTGCTCGCTGTAACCAGCCCTGATAACGAGCCATGCCGACAAACTACCTGTTTCACGACATGCGAAGGGAATAGTGGAGGATTTTTAAAGTGCTAGATTAAGTGTGGTATTTTGTGTAGAAAGATTGACAAGCAGAATGTCTATACCTCTTGAGGCATCGTGGAAGTTTTACTAAGTAGTGTTGTTAAGATGAACCTAAACGACTGAACTGATTTTATAGGCATAAGAAACATCCCGTAGTAACAGTTCCAGAAGAATTTTCTTTCATCAATTAGAGTGTCTATCAAGGAAAAGATTTTTGGTTTAGAATTCTTATATGCCATTAGTGATTTTTTTAAGTCTCAAGTATACAAAATGGATTTTTTATTTCAGGATTTTTAAACTTTTTCCTCTCGTGACCTCTTTTTAATCGGAAAAACCTTTCGCGACCTCCAAGTCTGTCAGAAAAATGTTAGTGTGACACCAAGTTTAAAAAAATGAAAACTGAGATTTAATCAGCGATAATTAAAAGAAAATTGAATTAAAAATAATTCTTTTAATATAATTTCAACGACATTTTTAATTTAATATTAAGGAAATCTTTCAAATCAAAGACCTTCTTTTTACTATATTTGCTTAAAAAGAGTTTAAAGAAAAACATGTCATGCCAAAAATTTCATAGTAGTGATATTTTCTCCGTGATCCCACTTAGGTTTACGGCACACATTTTAATAATCTCTGTTCTAAAAGAATGACCTGTCTCACTCAAAGAATCAATTCATGTATAATGCAAAAATTCTTTCATGCGTCGAATTCAACTGCATTATAAGGTGAAAGAGACATAAGTTGGCCAAGACATTTTTCAAATTACATTCACCCTAATTTTCTAACACAGACATGCATTTTGAATTATATCATGTTTAATGTCTTGTAACATTGCTGTATGGAATATGATGCCTTTTTTGAGAATTCTGATAGTTTTTATTTTTTAAATATGCTGTTTAAATAAAAATCCCAATTACATTAATTGTTCTGAGTTAAATTTAGCGTAACATACTCCAACAACAATAATTTTAAAAAAATCATAGGTTCCATTTTCTTCCTGAAAATTCAGCTTTTGCATCAAAATAATTCAGGTTATGTATTCTGCATTGTATTCGCATTTAAACCACTAACTACCATTTATCAGTTTGTCAAAACTGAATGACATATGTGCCAAACGCAACCATTATTATCAAATCTGATATTTCAAATCATCTGATATTTTTACAGTATTATCGATGCCGCAATTCGTAATATGACATGCATTTTTTATAATGGCATAACCACACTTCATGCTCCTGAAAACCGATTTTTATTATTCTATACTATTTAATATATCCGAAATTGCACAGGATGCAAATATTCTGCTTTTGCTGGTATCATTGTGAAAATATATTACACAGAATAATCTTAGCGGCTGAAATTCTATTACTAATTAAATTCAGAATACCATTTGCATCCAACAATTTATAATTTTCGTAGCTTTCCGAAAAATTATGGACTGTACAAAACGATTTTAAAAAAAAACACAGAAAGCTATTTTTTTCATAAGTTATTAATAGCACAGTTCTGTAAAAAATACTTTTTGAAAATTGTTTTAAGTCTGAGAACTGATTTTTATATTAATTTCAGTGCTGATTTTAAAAATAAAATCCATTTTTTTCTATAAAGTTGGGTTCTTTCACAAAACGATTTCATATTTCGGCTGAAATTACTAAAATCAAAATATTGTGAGATTTTAATTTTTATTTTATCACCTCATAAATACATATTTTACTTTTATATCACAGCTCTGTTATGATTAAAATAAGGAATGAATTTATGAAAAAGTTACAAATCTTTATAGTCGAGTTTTCACTTTTACTGAAAACTACTTTTTCCGCTATTCTTCTAGTGAATTTTCCGAGGATCGTCTCTTTTTAAGGTCCAGCAATAGTCGTTTATCATTCTGATATTCCATCTTCTTTTTAATATCGTCTTTCCATTTCCTTTATGTCTTGGTGAAATTTTTCCTGACTGCCTCTAAATTTCCCGCGAAATCCTCCAGTTGCGAATGGAGAAAATGAAATATGAGCTCATATTACACTGTAATTTCTTGAAATTTGCTAACATTTCTTCTACAATAGATTTCTAATACGGGTCTCTTTGGGTTTCCAAGAAAGTTAATTACTCCTAATTTCAAGGAATCCCAGGCTTTTCTCTCGTTTGTTTTCATTTTGAACTCAATATTTCAATTCTTCATCAGTTTTCTTATGACAGGATCTGCAAATACCCCTTCCTTCAATTTTGATTCCGAAAAACACAGGAACTTTTCTCAAAGGTATATGAAATAGTCTCCTTTTTTTTCGTAATTCTTTAACAAATTGTTTTATAAGGCGCAATTTTAAATGAAACTGTATTCTCCAATGCACCTATGGAAAGAACGGACAAGCATACCGGATCCATGAGGGTCTCTGAAAGATGAGATGTTAGAATAAAATACCTTCTTTTTGTTCTTTAAATTGATACCTTTCACATTGCATGTACAAAAATAGCAATCATCAGCATGATTTTTAGACTCTCTCCAAACTATTGGTTTACCAAACCAAAATGGTTAATTTTTAACACAGAATAAACAAACTTCGTATGTGACCCAAGGCTTGTCTTTATCCCCATTTTCATGCCAAAATAAGCAAAGTTTTACAATAAAATCTTAAGTGTTTCTTGGTTTTTTTTTACTATATAGTTAGTTACCACAGATACTGCAGAAACAATCTGGTGTATTAAACATCCTATGGGAGCCATTTCTTTCTCAATCGCACTACAAACTGAAAGTAAAATGCTCTTCTACTCAAAGCTCAGAATTAAATCCAAGTGTACTGAACTGAACTTAGAAAGACATTGATAGGGGAGTAGGAAAAATTGCAGTAAGCAGAATGATGGAGGGGTTAGAGGAGGACAGTCATTTTCCAACAGGGTAGTGATCCAGTTTTAGATTGTCTTCTCTGGGTTTACTGTTGTGCTTAACCGACAGTTTAAAATTTTAGAAGAAAATCTTAAATAAATAATAGTTTATTTTTTATTGGATAGAATTTTTATAGAGCAAATTATTACTTAAATTCTCTAAATATGTTTAATAAGTTCATACAAATAATATTACTTTGCTCTAAAATATATAAAATTCGTACACATTAAATATGTGATTTGTGATAAAACTATACGTGATGGAATTTTTTAATTATTTTTTCTGTAATCAGCCCAAAAACTGCAAAAAAACCCTCATTAATTTGAAGGCAATTTTTTCATTGCAGACCTGTGTAATTTTTTAAGAATAATATAAAATTTTAATTAATTATCTGAGTCAGACAAATAACATTTTTAAATATCTGTAATATTTTCTTTCAATAAGAAAACCAACACAAAAGATGAAATAATCTTTTCTGTACATACTTTTTGATTCATAAAAAATAACTATTAAATTAATTCTCATTAAATTTTCACTAAAACAGTTCTTAAACTTTATAGTAGTTGTGCTAAATTTTTTTAAAAATAATCTGTTCAATAATAAAATATTTATGAATTCTCATTTTCATTTATGCAGATCAATTAGACGCGGTTTGGAGAAGATCAACCTAGGGCCATACTTATTGCAGTTCTAATTTTAGGTAAGAATCCTAATATAAGAAACCAAATTTAATAAAAATAAAAAGTATAATTAGATATAAATTTAATAAATAGTGATACTTCTTCAAAACAAAAAAAAATGTATATAAAATAACATTGTTATAAGTTTATACTTCCGGTCTTGTTTCTCTTGCAATACTTACTCCATTTTGAGGTGTTTCTTATAAAATTCTTCAATAAAAGACTTGCAGATTTTCGTCATAGTCGAAATTGACGCAGTAATGCAACTATGATCAAACATGATTTACCCCATCCCAGCAAGAGCCACATGGGTTTTCGTGAATAACCGGCCGCCACGACAGAACATCGGGCACTGTGGCCCCCCGCATAATAGCCCCCATTACGAGCGGCTCATGCAAAGACCCCCTGTTTTACAGGGGTATGACCCGTCATCAGAGATGGGCCGTAAGAGCCTCACCACCATTACTATACCCACCAGGGAAGCTTCTCATCCGTGAACTCGTAGTGTCCCCCGGTGGGAGAACGCAACAATGATCATGAATTTGTAGTAATGAGTACCAATGATAATGGGTATCAACCACCAATTTACGGCTTTCCTCATTATTGAAATTTGCCTAACTGTGTATAGTTGGCAGTGCAAAATTAAAGAAATTACAATCCATTACATAACACACTACTTATAATGCAATAATTACTTATGGAGAATGCAGTACTCAAATTTCTCCATAATATTTTATGAAAACAACCATATCCCAAAATATGCATTTTAGAGTTGATTCTCTATAGCATAATTGTGCATTCATTTGTGCCTTTCTACACCCTTGAGTTATTAATTTTCCACTGATAAAACAACAAAACTGTCCCCATATGATATCAGAAATTATTTTCTTTCACAAGGAAATTATTATCTACTTTGAAGTTACCGTAACTCTCTGATATATAAGAAAAATTTTGAAAAAGAAAATAGACCAGGTTTTTTGGATGAATCCAGAAGCAGGGCAGAGACAGAACGAAAAACCACAAACAAAAACAAAAAAGTATTTTCAGGCATATCATGGAAAACATCTTTGTTCAACAATTAATACCTGTCCGTCCTGTCACTGAGTTTGCCCATTGATTGTATTGATTGTCTCTAGCAACGCAGGGAACAATAACAAGTAGTTATTTTTCATGATGGAAGTGGGAAATACATGGATTATACCATTCAAATGATTAATAGCCTGACATTCAGGCTCATATTCTTTTCTTTGAAACTAAATAAATTAATTTTAGTTGAAGGATGACAGGGGTCGTTTAGCATACATCAAAATTTAGTTGCCTTTGGGGAGTTTTCTTTTAACATAAAATGTTCCTTTTGCTTATTATAAGCAATACAAAGTTAATTTGATGCCGCTGTTCTTCAGGAAATGGCGAGTCTAATTTTTAAAATATTTACACACATCCTTCAGTTAAGGAATTGATTTCAAAAATAAATTAAGATATATAATAGTTCTACTATAGACAATCAGAGAGAAGAAATGCTATACACATTATGTAATTGCATTGTATAGTTTTTTGACATCTCTCATTTCTAAATTTTAATGCAAATTTACAAAGAAAAATATTTTTTTTATAAATAAACATTTATCCCTTCCTCAAAATTAAAGAATAATTGCTGGACAAAGAGAAAATTTTATGGGTAAACAAAAAAGTCTTATTGCTTTTAAAAAATTTTAAATCAATTTTTAATTCGGAATTTAAAAATTTTCTAAAATAAGTTTTATTTTTATTTGTTTTTTTTTTAATTCAAAAGCATAATGTTTTAAAAATAAATGCAGTCTGGAAAATTAAATCCTTTCTTGGAATCCCTACACATCTACTTTCTTAGGTTTCAGTGAGAAAGTTTATTTATCAAATTTTTACACATATTTTATGCTTGAAACAAAAATAGAAAATAACTATCTTTTTTTTTCTACGTTTACATTCGTCCTTCCCTTTTTGTTCATCAACGAAGAATTGACACGTGATCAGAAAGAAACACAATAGAAAGTAAACTTCTCTATGCTTCTTAATTTGATGTAGCTATGCGAAAGGACGCCAATTCCAAAATTCACA
Organism: Araneus ventricosus; assembly: GCA_013235015.1. Classification (NCBI taxonomy): domain Eukaryota; kingdom Metazoa; phylum Arthropoda; class Arachnida; order Araneae; family Araneidae; genus Araneus; species Araneus ventricosus. The sequence continues at coordinate 453,796 of BGPR01000445.1, forward strand.
TTCACACACACACAAATATAGTTATTTTCGCCAAATTATCTAAAACATTTTAATATTGCCTTTTTCAAAACTCTATACTACATTGCGAGTACTCTGTTATGCAACAAACTGAAATTGATTCAGTTTTGCAAAACAAAACTACACACGTGTATAATTTTCAAAATTAACCCGAAATTTGTCAAATGATGATTGGTTATCAATTGCATAACTACTACGTTCAATTTGCTGTGTGTTTTCAATTGCCTGCTGATCTTTAATTCGTAACACATTATAATACAATCAATCTGACGTCAAATTAAATTACAGATTACGGTATAATTTCCAATTTTACAAGAAGTAAACAAGAACAATAACAACCACAAAAATGTATTCAGCTATGCTGCAATAAATTTTCCAAAAGAATTAACAGGCAATTCTCGTTGTTGATTCTCATCTCCGCCACTCCTTAAAAACATCAAAACTCTATCCAATCACTTCCACTTGCTTGCGAGAACCACCTATGAAGTCGTCAAGAACTACTTAAGTGAGAAACAGAATTTTGTAACAGACCCGCCAAACTTCCCCAGGCTTTCGGACAAGATTGATGCTCATTCACTGTAGCCAAGCGCCAAGATTAATGTCCAGCCTCTCAGTTCAATGCCAACTCCAATGCTAAAGAGATCATTCGGCATCGACAGGACCCAGCGTGTGTCGAAAAGGCCTTGTTGTTGGTCGAAGTCTTCAAATCGAAGAATTTGTCTTCGTTTTTTACCTAATTATGTCACTAGGGTGGTTCGCTCATCTGAGAGAAAGCCTAATAAGAAAATAACCTGGACAGGTACCCGCTGAGGTGTTTTGCTTCAAGTATTTGATAAATATCTTAAGAAATCATCTGTTGAGGGGACTTTGAGAGTCATTCGGTTTGGATCAAGGCTGAAAAATTGCATGTGACTTAATATGAAAAGAATGGTTATACCACATAAAGCTCATCTCACTTTGAATAGCTTGTGAATACCATGAAGTTTGGCTTAATTAAATTTAGTTTACTTAGTTATATTAACAAACCATTCTAAAGCAACACGAAAAATGTTTGGGGACGGACATCATAATTTTGAACCATTGTCAGTGACTCGTGAATTTCATCAAAGGTGTGGAAATAAAATAGAGTAAAATATATGAAATTGTTCTGTGGAATACAATTCGGAATCTATATATACAATTCTCTTACGTGGCGACGAAAAAAGTGTCGAATTTCTTAATCACCGTTTGGCAACAGCTCCCAAGTTTGTTTTGTTTTGTTTACATTCGATTACATACAATTTAGTTTGATTTGATCTGAGACAACGAAATTTTTGAAAATGAGTTTAAGTCGGGCAGTTTCAATTATAAATCGAAATCGTCAAGAAAGAGAACTGTTGAACAACTGAAACTGTTGAGGAATCTTTCCTATAGTCTTATAAGACGATCCAGTCGGAATGAACAAAATAGAGTCAAGCGTTTTTGTGTACGGAACCAAAGTTTCCGAGCTATAGGAACATGGTTGACTATGACAGGACTCTGTTCTTTTATCCATTTAGTGAAGATTTTCTAATCATTATTTCAGTGAAAAAAAAAGCATGTTTAAAATTTTTGTGTAAAAAGGAAAAATTTTTGAAATTTTGAAAAAGGCTTCTTTGTTAATTTTATAAAGGTTAAAGTAAATAATTTTTATGGGTTATAATTTTGAATAGTGAATCTGAACATATTTAAATCCATTTGTCACTTTAAAGGGTCCTTTTTAAGCTAAACGTTTGTGAAATGGGTTAACTCATCTTTACGAAAATTTAAATTTTCTGAGGTTTTAAGACATAAATATCTACCCAGCGAGAAAAGTTATAACTTTCTTGGCTAAATAATTATTGAAGTGAGTGAGTATACATGTGGCGAAGCCTTTCTGATCAATATTTCTGTGGGGGAAAAAAGTGTTTAAAATTTTGGTGTAAAAAGCAAGAATTTTAGAATTTTTTTAAAATTTTGAAAAAAGGCTATTTTGTTAATTTTATAAGGGTAAAAGTAAATAATTATTATGGGTTATAATTTTGAATAGTGAATATGAACATGTTTAAAGCCATTTGTCTTAAACTATCCTTTTTAAACTAAAAGTTTGTGAAATGGATTAAATCATTTTTCGAAAACTCAAATTTTCTGAGGTTTTAATATATAAATAGCTACCCAGAGAGAAAAGTTATATCTTTCTTGGCTGAATAATTATTGTAGAGAGTGTGTATACATGTGGCGAAACTTTTCTGAGCAACAATTCATTAAGAACCGGATATTTAGAAGTTTGTTGGAATGAAGTTAGGGCTAATGAAACTGTTGAAAAAACATTCAATTGTGTGTATCAAGCAGTTTTAAATGCCTGAATTCTGATTGTTGAGAATAATTTTTATTTGTAAACATCTTATCATACATTTTAGCATTCAAATTTCGTTCTAACTTTTACATATATATGTTATGAAGGTAAAATTTTAATTTTAGAAATTGATTATTTAATTTTTAGCAATTAATGAAAAAATATTGTTAGAACTTCATACTATTCAAATAATTTAAATCTAATTTTAGTAATTAATGTATTTATAATTTCCTATTACTAGCAGGCACTCATAACTGTACAGCGAGCTAGCGAAGCGAGCTAGCGAAGCGAGCTGGGATCGCGTAGTGATCCCAAAAGAATCACAGCGTGATTCTTGGGGGTTGAGGAGCGGAGCGAGTAGGGGGTTTAACCCCCTAGTATGAAATAATATTCTTAGTTCTATAAGGTAACCCGTATGATCTGTTAAGAATTTTATAATAATGAAAACATCCATCACGTCGATTGGGCTTGTTTAAAATCCGAGCATTTGATTGCAAGAACTCCCTATCTATAATGCATTGCATTCAGAAATTTGTCCTGAAAAGAACCTTTTATTATCCTGTGAACAGATCTTGTTCGAATGTTATACAACTCATCTTACAGCAAAAATAACATGAAATAAAGACGCACCCATGTCAAAAAATATTCTAGGATAATATCACCGAACAAAGAATAAAATAAGCAAGTTGTTGCCATCAAAAATATGATTTTTTTTTTCACATCGATAGAACACAAACTGAACACGTGTTTCGCCGTGAGAACAAAACAACAGTGCTTTTATGTCACTTTTTAAAAGTGAAATTTCATGAAAAGGAGAAAAAATGCCTTACTCAGGACGTATTTAACGCTTGCTAAACTAATGATGACGACTGGGGCGAAAAAATCATATTATGCCTCAGGCGATAGTTATTCTCGCTACGCCACTGCAGACAGTGCGGTTCAGCGGGAATCTTTACCCAGAGGAATTTTTTACGTGAAAAACAGTAGGTTTCGAGAATTTCTGCTAATATTCAATTCGTCAAACAAGCTTTAATTCCAAGAAGTTTTGCGGAACTAATAAATTAAACTAAATCACCGTCATGTGAATGATATCCTTTAAAAAAATCTTGAGAGAAAATATGGTAGTTTCATTTACAAATTTGCTTCAAAACCACATGCAAGTATCCAAAGAGACGCATGTGGATCGCGAGTTTGCCGACCTCTACAGTAGAGATATTTTTTTTATCCAGCTTGCATTCAGATATTCATTCAAAACCCAAATAGCCATATTGTTCCATTCATATGTACAATCACTGAAAATTACTTCATTATACTAAACTTCATTTTAAGTCGTTTTATTTAAATTAAAATTACAAAATAAATTTCATCCGTAACCGCATTTAATATCTTTATTGTGCTTTCTCACTAGAAGTTCTTTCCAGGTATTTTTAACATATACATTATATGTTTTATACATGGAGAGTTCAGCTAAAAATGATGCACGGTTACCATGTTATAAACATAGCAAACTGTAAACCAAAGGTGCAGTGCCAAAATACAAGTGAAGAAATAAATTAGTAATCAATTTTTCCATGGAACTCGTTTTTGTAACTTCGTAATAAGGTCTAATGATTCAAATTAGTATTTATTTTCTGATTTTATAAAGTTATGCCTCATACATAGAAAACTAAACAATTAATGGAATCACTTTATGTGAAATAAACACATTAATGCTTTATTTCATGTATCATATATATATAATTTTAGTGATGCATTTTTTATGAACTTAAAGATATAGATTACTACATTCGAGATTTGAAGGCCAATAACCTAATTATAAAACGTATAAAATTCAAATGAAATGATATTATAATAATATCGTTCGTCGCTGTAACGAAACGTATACCTGTGTGTTCGTCGCTGCTGTCGTCCAAAACTGTAGTTTCGAGATGCGGTCAGTTTAAACTTGACTAATTTTGAGTCGTTACGATAAATGGTAGAAAATATTTTACAGATTTCTAACTCCTACGATTTGTTTACAGATGTTTAGATAACAGATTTCTATCACGGGATAATTAAGTTCAAACTCTAATTGACTTCAGTAGTCCGTCAAGAGGTTTTGGCAGACTTAGTGTCTTCTGCCTGAACGACGACGATATAAATCATATTAAATAATATTACTTTTTGGAATTAAATATCTACAACGTATACCAATAAAAAAATTCGAGTTATTTTGCAATTTTAAAGTTTATTCATTGTAAAACAATTTATTTTGCTATAATCAATTCTAACTCAAGTTGATAGTCTGTAACTTGAAATTCTTTCATATATGTTTATATTCACGTTTGTGCTATAGAAGGAGTTCCGTAAAATTCATTTACTTTCGTCTAAATAAAGAGTTTTATTACACAGAATATCGCTTATTGGTATTTAAAAATAAGCTATATTCGACTTTATCATTCTTCTTAAAAATTTTCTTCGTGCTATCAGCTGAAGTTGCTATTGACTATCAGGCCTCCGGAAAAAAAAACGCGCCAAATTTAGCCCCTTTCGCATAAAAAAAAGCATTGAAAAAAATCTAATAATGAAGAAGTCGCATTGCTTCGATCCAAAAATAAACATACCAACGATTTGTAATAACATAATTTATAAACATACTAACAAATTTAATATAATTTATAAACATACTAGCAATTTTGATTTAATTTATAAACGCACTAAAGATTAGTAATAACATAATTTACGGACATACTAACGATTTGTGAAAACACAATTTACTAACCTACAAGCAATTTGTAAGACAATAAAAGAAGATAAATACATTCCAGATAATAAAAGTTATTTTGGGTCAGGAACATAATTTGTATTTTTATGGGGAGGGTTACAGCTATGCGTCCGATGAAAATATGCTTGATCCAACTATAATCAATTTCTTAAAAATGCTTTTATCCTCATAGAAATAACTAGTGACTAGATTTGATGATACAAAGAGTAATTTCGACTCTAAACCCAATGGGTGAGTCGGTGGACGTGGGTCATGGTCATGGTCCCTTAGTATCAGCATCAGTTGTCATGAACTAAAGTTAATTGCTTAATCCTCCGTTAGTCGCAATATCTAATAGATATGCATGCAGTCTACAACTATTATGTTTTAAATGCATTACAATTCGAATTTTTCTTACAGGATGCTCATTTAAATTTTCATTAGGACTAATTATATTACAGATCTAACGGAAAAATTTTGAAAACCGGATAAACATTTTAAACAACAGATTTTATATTCGCGAGATACACTGCAATCATTTAAGGATGAAAATGATTGCAACTAGCTGAGGGTTACAAGGGTAAATTTCTTTGCCGTGGCAGAGATAACTGGTAGTTTTTTCACTTGATGCTATGTTCAGACCATCTCTGGTAGCATGAACTCATGCTACTCCGTTCAGAACGGAAAGTCAGGTAAGGCGAGGTCTGTAACATGTTGTTCCTGTTCCCGCTTTTGTTAGTTTCGTTTTAATTGAATTTCTGTACAAGGTTACCCAGCAGGGGGAATGGAGAAGGGGGAGCTCGTGCGTATTCTGCCATAACATCCGGGGATTTCACTGTTGAAAAAAAGGGTTAAATTTTAAAACCGCAGGAATTGTTCCATTTATCTTCATGACTTGCTTGCATCGCTTCAGTGGAGCGAAAAATACTACAAAACGGAGAGTTTGCCACAAATTTCTCTCGGAGGGACTCGAAACCCCCCATCTCCAAGGGGGTTTAAGAATAAAGGAACAAGGATTCTAAAAATCCCTCAATGTAGAAGAAAAGGAAGGAATGGGTTTAGTTAAAAAACCTCCCAAAGAGGTTAAGTTTCACAAAATAGTAGAAAAAACACCCCGCGGTGGGTAGAGAGGACGAAAAATCGTTAACCTTTTAATTTTTAGCTTTTAGTCATGAAAGCTTCGGCGAGGTCAAAAAGTTGTTGAAAAGGTTACCCCCCTCCCCCTTAACCGGATATTGAAAAATGAGAGTTAGGTTTTGGATCTAAAGTTTCCTTTGGAGCGAAACGTGGTTTTTGAAAGAGGGAGAAAGCTCCTTTTTGAAGTGGATCTCTTACAAAAGAAGAGAAAAGATCCGCCGTTATGAAATGACTTCGGAGTGTAATATAATAAATCATTCGAATTGTATGTATTTAACATGGTTGTGGTCTATGAGAAAGCAACGGGAGATTGCTTTTCCTCTGCCATGCCTTCAGAGATTTCAGAAATTTGGTCTAGAATAGACATTCCTCTGTTGTGCTCATTCCATTTCTTTGATTATGTTATAATTCTTGTTCCTGGAAAATCACTGCAGTTTTCGTTGCAAGGAGTGGAAATTGGTCTGAAATAGGCTATAGGACTACTTTTCTTATATT
>BGPR01000445.1:460551-484924 GCA_013235015.1 Araneus ventricosus
TCTGAAATAGGCTATAGGACTACTTTTCTTATATTTTAAGAACTCTTGTTCCTCTAAAATCATTAGTCTGTACAGGCTAGTTGGTCTGTGTAGACATTCCTGAGTTTGGAATGAGTCAATAATCAAGCAGCTAATTTCTTAGATTATGTTATAATTCTTGTTTCTAAAAAATTGCTGAAGTTTACAATGGAATGAGTAGAAGATCTAGAATAGGCATTCTTCTATTTCAAGTGAGTCAGAAGTTTAGACACTAATTTGAATATGTTAATGTGTATTTTAGGAAAATCATTTTCTGTGCGAAAAAAATGAAAGATGGTTCGGAATAGGCATTCTTCTGTTTAGAATAAGTCTATACTTATAGAAAAAATTTTATCATTTTATAACTGTTGACCAGAGATTGTCAATGGAATTTGTAAAAGTTTTTCTTGAATATGCATTCCTTTGTTTCGAATACGTCAACAGTTATAGAAGCTCTTTAATGATGTTACAACTTATTTTTGGAAATTACTGCAGTTTTTCGACGAAAAAGACGAGTAAATGATTGTATTCAGTTCTAGCTCGTGATGCTTCATACACCGAAAGCTCAGAACAGCAGCTTCTCAGAAGCGTAATGTAAGTCGTGTTTCCACGCGCCTTTATGTTGTTAAAAGAGATTTATATTGGTCAAAATTTTCTGTGCTAAATGTAGAGCTTCTTCACAGATAATATCGATTGCTGATGTTTGACACTGAGTTCAATTCAATAATATTAATTAGTTTAAAATTTTTATGATCATATTCTGAACCATTTAACTGCTTTTAACGATATATCGTTTAGCATATCTATACCGTCAGCTTGACATTCCCTATAATAGTACAAAAGATTTCCTTATTCACTATTAAGTAATTTTTATATGGGCATTTAATTTTGATAATCTTTACTTACTCTTCTTCATTCATTTTTAGTTTTAGAGCATTAAATGGACCTCCGGGATGAGAGCATCCCACATGCAGAAGGCTAGAAGGCACATTTAATTAGTGAAAAATGTGGCAAAGCGGACAAAATTTGCATTAAATACTGCATTGATTACAATTATTTTAGGACTAGCTGTTATGCCCGGCGTTGCTCGGGATTAAAATACTTTCATGTCTAATATTTTTGATGTACAAAACTACTTTTGTAAAGAAAATTACAATTCCCAAAATTCTTTTATCTTCTGAAATGTTTTTTAATTAAAATGAGAATATCAGTTGAATGAGACGATTTTTAAAAACTGCTGATAGCTAATTTTCTCCATAAGTTATTAGTATTTACTGCATAGGTACTTCAAATTTTGTTCATAAATCTTGCAGTATAAGAAAGATTTTAACGGATGTTTTAGGAGACAATTATATAGTAAATATTTCATTAAGAAAAAGAGTTAGAATAAATATGAATAAAAAAAATAAAATTCGTCTTCATACAAAATTCTTCTAATGCGATCCAGCAACAGTTCTTATGTATTCTTGTACTTCACCAGTAAAAAAAGTGTTATAATTGCAAATTTCACACATAATTTAATTTTTTTGAAAAGATATTAAAATGAGGGCAGCGAATTGAACGGAAATGAAAGTTATGCCATGAAAAGCTAATTTTTTAAAACTTTTATTATGTGCAAAAATAGTTTTTGTGACATAATAAATATTTTCGAAAAATATCATGGAAAATGCCAAAATCTTGTTTAATTTCCAATTAACTGAAATTTTAATAAGACTTGGGCTTTTAAAAGTTGACGGTTGACTCTCTTCTTATATAAAACATATTTATAAAAATAAGCAAAAATTTCAGAAATAAAGGTAAATTAGTTCAAAGTCAAACCGTTGCCTAGCAACTGAGTAGCTATAAATTTGTGTTATTTCAAAATCGTCTGTACATAATTAACAATTATTAAAGTTTAAAAAATTAATAAAAATTGAAGGAAAAATGTCACAGATATAAAATTGTTGTCAGTGAAAAGGTAAAATTTTTGAACTTGAAGCTGGTATAAAAATATTTTTTGTCAGACAATTTGTTCCGACGTTACGGCGGGAAAACGGTTTCGGTTAATTTCTAATTAACTGACTGTTTAATCAACTTTTGGACTTGGAAAAGTTCATAAGTGTCTTCTCCTTGTCTTAAATAATAAGTGTGCAAAATTTGGTTCAGAACAGTCCATTGGTTTAGGAGGAGATGTGGAACATAGCCACAATGACTTTTATTTATATTAAGATAATGCAAGAGAAACCCCAGTAGCCATCGCGACCACAATGAGCAATTTGTTTCTAAAGCGCACATCGGTCAGTTTTTGATTAATGCAGTGATGAGCACTGTCCGAGAACAGAACCCATAACCTTCTTCTTCCAAGTTGTGTTCCTCTGTCATGCCTTAACCCACTGTGTGAAGACTAGATTGATTGCTAATTTATTAATCCTAAGTGCAGTAGAAAGACACCATATATCTTGACTTCAAAAGGGAAGAACGCATTTTCCTGATTTCGGCAAAATTCCCGATTCTAAAAAAAACTTGGAGTGCTTCCATCCGTAATAGTATAAAGGATAATACGAACCGAACAAAATAAATTAAAAATAAATTTCTGTGACTGACTTTAGAAGGTCATGAAAAATTAATCCATGCACAGTTTAAGTTAATGAATTTGCCGTTTCAAACTCCTATCCACTGCTTACTCAATTACTTAAGATATTTTAATTGGTACTGAAAGAAAATTTTAAAATACCAATTTTATAAGAACAGCGTCATTTATTCGCATTTTTAATTTATCTTAAAGGCATTATAAAAAAAAGAAAATGGCGGTAATAAAATTACTTTTCCAATATACAAGCTCCTAGCAACCGCAATAATCAACGAATTTGAATAAAATTAAAGATAAAGGCATTTCAACATATGCACTCGAGAGTGAGAATAACAAAGACCGATTTTTCACGGCTACGGTTACAGTTACAAAGTTTTGAAGAATTCGAATGGCATTTCGTTACAGTTATGCTTAGCTAATTCATGTGCGCAATGAAATATGAGTATTTAGCAATGAAATTAATGGCATTGGAATGGTACCTGGAGAACGAAAAACATGAGCGTAACAGTTTCTCAAAAGCTCTTCCTTCGTTTTTTAATGCACGATGATACTATCAAAATAGAAGATAGTGGACAGCATTGGAGCGCATAATTGATGGATGGATATCGAATCCGTAAACTGCATCTCATTTTAATGACGATTTAAGATACAAGATTCAACGGATTTATAAAAATCTTACCTTAGTTCAATGATCGTTCGGATCTCTAGGAACTCGTATATTGAAAAAGTTATTTTATGGCCCCTCTGTAGTTCTTATTCATTGAAATTATAAAAATAAAGCTAATTATAAATGGAATGAGTATATCTGGAAGGACACAAAGAAGGCAGTTTTCCATATATATATTTTATAGAAACAAGTTTAAAAACTATGAGTTTATCTCTTGATATTTTGGCCAGATTTAATTCTAAGTTATAATAATTTATATGTATGGTAGTCTATAAAGGTAATCAAAATTGAACTGAAAGTTATTTATTGTTATGTTGCGTCTGACCTGGTTTATCTAAGACAATTAGAAATCCCTAGTAAGGTGAGAGAGAATATTAATGGAATCCACGAACAAGAAAATAAAAAAAGGGCATCCATGAACAAGAAAATAAAAAAAGGGCATCCATGAACAAGAAAATTAAAAAAAAAAGGGGCATCCATCATCCTTTGTCAAACAACAAAGCACTCCCGGCAACGGCGAAGGAGTTTACCAGCATACTAATAAACCATTAAATGTTAAAATGTATCAAATATTTCGCTTAGCATAATAAACAGTTGAAAAGTCAAGCCTCTAACAGTAATTTAGTTACAAAAAAGACCTTGGATTTTAAATTCAATCTATTTGAGTTAAATATTCAAATTTTAATAGTGTAGATATTCGGCACAAATTGGCTTTTAAAAACGGGCCTTGAAAATAACTTTAAAACAGATGTATAAGTGAACATAAAAATACTCGAAAACAATGACAAAAAGGAAAAGTTCTAATTTGAATGGAATTCTCAAACATCTTTTGCTTTTAGTTGTTAGTGACTGTCGATTTCCCACAGAACTGCTAGTGAAATTGAGATGTTATTAGCTTCCTATTGAAAACAAGTGGCTGTTTTTAAGGTGGAGATCATCTAAAAGTAATTAAAGATCATTAATTATATATCAATTCACTTACTTTCTGCCAAAGACAGATGTATTCGGGGACAGAATTACAAGGAGAGAGCAGAATGATTAAACGATCTTTCAGTAATTCATGAGAGGGAGCATATTTTAATAATTGATCGATAAAGGACATTAATTCTTCAAGGTTTTATTATGAATATCTGTATTATAATCCGAGAAATTTGTATTTATATGATTTCAATTTCGCTTCTAATATGAAACCGCGTGGTTTAGTTAACAATAATAATAATACAATTTTTTTAAAAACAATAGAATTAACCCTTTTAAGGGTCCCTTACCCCTTTAAAGGGTCAATTTTTTTTTAGTAGTAGTATAATAAAATAACTTTGGGATTAAGATTAATCTAAGAAAAGAAATGAATTTAGCTTAATGAATGATATTTTTTGTTAATTAATTACCATGTCAAGGCAATTCGTTATGGTTTGAGATAAGAAAATGGAACATCTACGTTTTTGTTTCATCGAAAAATTTGGCGAGAACATGTGCCAACCTTAAAAGTACATTTAAAGACTAGGGGGCTCTGCCCCCTGCCGCTCGCCAACCCCCAGGAGGATTGCTTCGCTCGCCGTAATGTGAACGCTATGCGTCCTAACAGAGTTATTGTATAAAAACACATGATGGTTGAGCTTCTGATTTTTTAACTGAGGATCGCGTTATTTGCAAGTAAGGTTCAAACGGAAAAAGCATTTTTTACAGGTACGAAGCCAACGGAAATACCGAATTGCGACCCCAATCTTTTTTTTCTTTTGAAATGTTATACTCATTTTCATTTCGGAAACTTTATGCCGGGGAAATAGACTTAAGAAATAGCATATAAAACATTTTTGAGTTCATATTACACATATTTTAAACAAAATTTCGCTAAATTTCCGCAGGAAATTCAGTGCATTCTAACTTTAATTCCTTAAATATGGATGAAATTAGAAAATCAAAGTTTTATGTAAGAGACTTGATATATTAGAAAAATATAAATATAAGATGCATTCCATTTATCTCGAATTTTAAAAATAATATAAAATGTGTACAAATTTCTTAATCAATCGAAAAAACCCACATACATACGCATAAAAATGAAAAAATTAGAAACATTACTTTTTTGCCGATAGGCAGTATATAAAAACTCTATACATTGAATTGAAGTAAATCTTTTGCTAACGCAGTTAAACTCATACAAAAGCCTTGGTGACAAATATATATAATAATATTCATAATATAATTCATCACATAATTTCATATCTTTAAATATATTAATCAAAATTTACAACTAATAAAGTATAATAATGTTTTATCTAGCATCTTCTGACAAAGTTAAAATTCATTGCATGAAATTAGGGGATACGGTATTGCAGGCGAAAAAAATGCTAATTCAAGCTTGAATTAAAATTATAATGTTATTAATTTATCTACGACATGTAAAATGGCACTTCCTTATTACTTTAGTAGGCATTATTTATGTGCATAAAAAACCGATACATTATCTCTGAACAATTTTAAAGGCTTTAGCATATCTGAAATGTTATAAATTAACCTTTCTGCCTTTTATTGAAGCAAAAGTGTTGATAATTACAATACTTTAGTATTAAAATGAGTTCCTCATGTTTGTACCTGTACTAAACATGAGGATTTCAAATATAAAAATGACTGCCATATTTACATATTTAAATAATTATTTTAGACTGAGTATTGGTAGTTTAATTTGATAGTCAAAGCAAATTTTAATGTGTTTGTTAACAGAAAAATTAATTTGTGACAATAGCGTAACTCAGCGAGGAAAGAAAACGCTTCCCATTACGGCAGGAATTGAATTTCTATTCTTTATGTATTTGTTCTCATAAATTATTAAAGAAATCGCTTTCATTTATCCTGATTTCAACGTCCATACGGAATTTTTACCACCAATTGCAAAAATTTATGCGGTCTTTTCTCTCTTTCTCTCTCTCTCTCAGTATTTTTTTTGTTTGTTAGCAGAACAACTGCACCTAAATTTTTCAAAATAAAATAAAAAAAAAACAATATCGTATTTTAATTATACAAATATTCAGTACTAGTAACAATGTAAAGATAGCGAACTTACGTTTTTTAACTCCCGCTCCCGTCATATTGACGTACATCGAATTATAGCATATTTAGGCTTATAAACTAGAATTTAATCCTTAATTATCTTTATAATTTGACACAAAAATTACGTAGAATCTATAAGCATCTATGGCTTCTTAGATGAATGAAAACGACAGCCCCTTTGGAGGGGTCATCTTATTAGATAGCAAAGAAAATGTTAAAGTCGTTGGAGTGCCTTACACTACACAAAGAAATGAAGGTATATTTCCCGTTTTCACTCTTTGCTTAATGCTGATTGAAAATAAGAATGACCTTTTTGCTAACCATTTATCACCAACTTCTGAAGAAACTGATATATGACCTGATTCATACAGTCAGTATGAATCAGGCATTCCGTGAGAAACCATCAGAAACCTTGCGGTGACAACTGATTCCTAACTATGTTCCCTTATCTCCTACCCCACGGAGACACAAATTTGTGTTTCGGTGGGTAGGAATTCTAAACAAGCTTTTAATTTCGTGATGAGGGTTTTCGTCAGCAAATCTCTGAAACATAATATTATTTGTTATTTTGTCGCAGCTTGAGGTTTACGGTGTAACAAAGTGGTCAAATAACAACTATGATTTTGGAGAGCTGTAACGAAACGATGATTTAGGGTTGCAGGTGAAATATAACACAACATTCTTCGACTAGTGTCAACCATCTGAGGAAGGACAATGCTTCTCTGTGCAGGTGTGTTCTAACAAAGCTTAGCGGGACAGAGGCGCCAAAAGCGTCCGCAGACGCAACGATAATTGCTGGAGACCAGACAAGACCACAGGGTCCTTAAAAAGCTTCGATTGACAATGTCGCCTACATGAAGGGAGCTGGTCAATTCAAAGTAACGAAGCGTGGATTCGATGGACGATGGATAACATTTACCTTTGTAGGAAAAGTGCTAACGAGGGAGACATAAATGTGGAACCTTTTGCAGGTGGTAGAAAGGAATGCCACCAGTCTAATGAGGACCCGGATCAGTACATAAACGGTCGGATTTCGTTTGTCGGGAGGAGTTGAGAGTTGGACTTCACCTACGCTGGTGAACGTCAAGTTTTGCTCCGAATCGAGACTCGGCAGTACTCCCATCAGGGATTGCGAGTTCTGATATTTACGGATAGACCCGGTCCTCGGGCTCATCTCGTAGGAGTTTACATCGAACTCCGGAACTTAATTGTTTTTTCCAGCGTAGTGCAGGTTGGTTCGCGAAATTACTTAACTACTCGACCAAGAGTTACAGTTCCTCCCTTCGAGGTCATTTTTATTGATTTTTGTACATAAACATTCTAATCTAGAAAATGTCTATTACAAATGTATATATATAAGTTAGCTGTAAATAAATTCGGAAAGACTACTCCTTGTCTGAAAACGCCTCGAATTTGCTCAGCCATCAAACCGCGGCCATCGGCCGTGACGTTACAACGGGTTGTTAAAATGAATGTAAGATTTTCCCCCACTTTTTGGAAACCATTTTAATTTTTAAGAATCTTGGGTTAAGATATACAAAACCCCAACTTTTCTTATAAATACAACCAATTGAATCCTTAATTTTGCGCCCGCCGGAAACTGACCCCAGGGCACGTGCCCTACCTGCCCCACCCTAGTTACGCCACTGACGAGAGCTCACCACTTAGAGCTTCTTTATGATCTAATATTCGAATATATAGAGATCCAGCAGTTGATTCAACTCCGAATGTTGTGTATGATGGCTGAAGAAAAGCGCTTTCTGCAAGAAGGATAAATAAGCCTAATAAATAAATAAGTGTTGCTTTCTTCCGCGTTTTGAAACGTCATAGTTTTTGAAATCGCGATTACACACGACTTCGTTTCATACCATTAATGCCTCAAGATAATTTTTTACTTAATCTATGATTTTTTACAACTTTGTAATTTACTTTTTCCCTGTATCTCATACTGTTCTCAAGACAGGAACACTAATTTTAAATTTTAGCCGCTGTGTAGCGTTGTAAGTTGTCTCATCGCGTCGCACATTGCTACTTTATTGTACTTAAACACCATTTCTATGACTATAGCTCTCGGCGCTACGGTTAAGTTCGGAGCGGGCACCCTGTATATCATTAAATATGAGCAATAGAGCTACAGCAGGTTTGAGTAACTATCATTAAAATTAAATGCCTTTCTTTTCTCCTCAGGTTATCCTAAAGAAAAGTACATTATTCTCAGCATTTGTTTCATGAAAATTCTGTAAAAATAGTCTAGAATCGCAAAATCTAGAGGGAATTTCCTTTTGAAATAGGCACAAGCTAGATTAGAATTAATCTGCTCGGTTTAATTTATGTAAAATTCCTAATATCCATATCTTCATAGAAGTCCCTGAATACTTTTCTTTGTTTTTCACAAATTATTTTCTTTCTTTTAGAAAGTTAGCAACTTGAATATCAGACTACGAGGCTTTCGGATTATCGGCATGTAATTTGGTCAAATTCATTGGGTGATGTAAACTCAAGGAAGGCATAGTTAGCTGTCAGCAAGCTTAAATTCACCCACAGTATGCACGAATTGGGCCGATACAAAACGTAAAAAGACTGAATATTGGCCAATACGGTTGGAGCAGAGTCGCTTGAAAATGACCCCTATTGTGGATAGCCCGTTCAGTTAATCCTCAGAAATTGATACAAGGTTCTTCTCGCTTCAAAAACATCGGCTTCTTGTCTATGATAGTTTCGTTTGCTTTAGACATGTTAACGTCCCGTTTTTTTAAGCAAGACGAGGTCCATTTTGGGGTGGACCTCGTAATTTTCAGCCGCTGTCAGATGACTAGGACGGCACCTGGGCTGGCGCACCCATCCTCAAACTTCCGTACCACACTAGCGGGAGGACGTTTGCCTCATAACATCAGATTTAACGTGCACCAATCCCACATGAGAGGCGGATCTTCGGTCGAATCGGGTTTCGAGCTTGAACCCTCCGTCCCCGAAGCCCAGACCTTACCACTAAGCTACATTTTCCCCTTTTGTCGATGATTATCTACTATTAAGGGTTTTGATAAATAACATGCAGGTTATCAGTCAAGTGAATTGATTGAAAAGTCAACAAATTAATTGATCTTAATATATTTTATAATTATTTTTAGAAAACGCAAAAGTAAAGATTGGAGGAAAAAAAAAAAAAGGAAGGAAAATGAAAATATTTTCAAAACGGGTATGAAAAAGAGATTCTTAGAATGGTTATATGACAAAAACACATGTGCTTCCAACAGCAAGGAAAGCATTATTATAAACTATTCCATATTCGCTGCTGTTAGAATAGAGTTAAATGATTTTTATTTCCTCTCTGTGTACAAATTTTCATTTAGCTTTTATATGTTAGGATGTGTAATTCAGATTGCAATGCTAATTTTTATTTATTATTTTTAAAAATCAAAATGATATAAACTGTTCAGCAACGGATTCCAAGACTACCACTTTTGAACGATTTTACACCGGAAAGGGATGTCAGGCAATGAGTTATATGAGCACGTTTCCAGAGTTCTTTGTTCCATCACGCTCAGTAAAATGTAAACATCACCCTTCCATTCTTCACCTTCCCCCTATTTTGATGAAAATAACTTCGCCCGGCGCATGCGCAAAAGCACGGAGGGTTTCCGAATCCGTTGCTAAACAATATCTTGCATTATTTAGTGTTTGTTTACTACAATTAGTTAGAATTATAACAGTAAAAGTCCTATACTATATAAAGGATATCCTTATACCTTATTACAAAAGAAGGTCTAACCGAATACCCGATTCTTGTGAATAATTTCTAACAACGTATAGTATTTAATTCATTTTATTTAATCGCATGTATAAATAGCATTAAGTGTAAGAAAAGTTCCAAGTTTATACTTCGCTCCTCTTTTATATTCATCATTTTATATACGGTTTTATCTTTATTTATTCCGATAATATTTCAGAGTTATCTTTATCAAATGTTATCGCTTTACACCTAAAAAAACTTTTCGTTAAACAGTTGATTAATTTTTTCTGAGAAAATTCTGTTGATGATTGATATTGCGAGTAAAAAAGGATTTACAACCTGTTTCTTGAATATCTTTGGATGTGATCTTCTACATTTCCATTTTTAATTATGCTTTTTAAGCTTCCTTGAACACTAAAACTCTGAAGAATGCATTAGGTTTCCTGTTACAACTTATACACGCTTTTGTTTAATGCAACTTCTTTTATGAGTGTAAGGATGGAATTTTGTAATCGAATCTCTCATTCACTTCCTCATGTACTAGAGTTCTGAAAGGTTGTGAGTCCCCTATGACAATATTTAAGACTTTTAATACAAACCTAATGTGTTCTTTAAAAAACTTTGTATACTTTGATAATTTTTTCTTATCTTTTATTTTTCCCTTTATTACTGCACTTCTGTTCATCAATATTAATTTTATTTTATCGTATTGTGGACCGAGTGGCTCTCTTTTCAATAAAAATTCGTTGGAGAATGGATAGAACAAAATATTTAGCTGATAAAATATTCTATGTGAATTGAAATTGAATTTAATACAAATCGGGACTGTTGCTTTAACCGTAACTAAAGCACAAATACAAAACAGGAAGACCTACTCGAATTTGATTGAATTTATACTGTCAACTGAAGTGTACTGAGATTACTTGACTATAGCGAATCTAGACTATAACGTTAATTTTATATACGACACAACGATACTGCAAGAAGTTCAACTCGATATGATTATTTTGACAAAAACTAGCAGTGCCATAAACCAGAGAGGGGAAATTAACCCAAATCTAAAAGCCCAATTTGACTTCCTCTTTTTGACGGTGTTAGCCTGCATTTATCGAGGAAGGTGCTAACAATCTTTTCCCGACGACTATCCTCACACCTTACATGTGTTCCATATCACTTTTCAGAGAAATGCATAGTCTCTGCAGCCGCATTATGCACGTCTCTCGCTCTAAATTGGACTATTCAGCTGTCATGTATGATTATCACGGGTGTTTTCTGCCAGATCACGCTTCCTAAGACAATCCATCACCTATGGCCTTGTGCGTCTCTTACGTCACCTTGTGCATCAAGGTTAAGGTTTTGAAAAAGCCACATACACTACAATTATAAGGCAGGATGTATTAAGCATTAAATGTCTCAAAATAAAACAACAATTACCGTTACAAGATGCTTGCAGTTGATATAGGAAATCCAAAAAGTAATCCGGTTGTCTACAAAAATCAATAAGGTAGTTTCTGGTTTAAGGTAACTTTAAGGTACTGTTTTGTGTTTACCATATTTTCCGATGATGAAGGTCCGAATATTTGTTGAGAGAAAAGTGTATCTGAATTTTACAAGCTTCCGAATAATTTAACAACGCCTCGGTATTTATCAGAGCTTCCTAAGCCATTTCCAATAGCGACCTATTTTCATAAAAACAAACAAACAATACCATATCTACAAAGTTGATATTAGTTTAATTATATTAACCCTCCGCTTTAAAGCAAGGCGATAGCTTTTTTGGGAACGGAACTCGTAATTTTGGATAAAGAGAGATGACGAAGAGGACAACTGAAACATTACTCCCTCTTCAACCTTCTACGCCACCCCAGAGGGAGAATGTTTGACCCTCGACATTATATTTATCGTGTAACAGTCCCACATACATTCCGGAGAAATCGGATTTCGAATCTTTAGCCCTTCGTTCCCGAAGTTCGAAGCCTGTCCTCCAGGCCACTGCGGCCTTCCCCAAATTTGGGAAAAATATTTTTTTAAAAATGAAACTTAATTTAAAAAAAAACTAAGTATTTGGCAATTTCTAATGAAATGAGTTTCTTTGATATAACTTTCTCGAAAATGTTGAAAAATCTTAAAGAAAAAAGCTCCTGTGAGAATTTCCATTACCCTGCTTGAGATGATGACTGAATGTTTCAGAAGTTCTAGCGCAAACAATAGGAAGAAAGGTAAATTTCGTCATTCCAATGATTGAACTGTTGATACTGAAGTATCTTATGCTCAGAAAACTGGACAAATTGATAAATTTAATTCCTTTTATTAAGAAGTTCGTAGTAAAGTATAGGTTCTTTTAATTTAAAAGGAATGAATAGATAAATATAGAATCGTTCTTTCAGGATATTATTGATAAACTAGCGGAGAGTTATCTCCTCGACTTTCTCGTATGCGTCCGCAATGTGTTGCGCATCATGTTTAGCGATGTTGTATTGTAAAAAAAAAAAAAAAAAAAACCCGAATATGAGGTTTTGAACTATTTTCCGTCCACCTGTATTTCCCGACTGGGAGTGAACTCCGATTTAGATCTTCAATTTTGGAGCCGTCCAGACAATATGAAAAATTTTAGTTGTAAGGTTTATTCCTTTTTCCTTTTTTTTTACATACAGACATAGTTCAGAATGCTTTTTTCTTCTTCTTCGGATTCGAAAATAAATTTACGAGAAGGTAAAATTCATTTTTACCAAGTGCTTCTCTTTTTCTTCTTTTTTTCACATCATTCATTTCTTCATTTTCTAAAATGTGCCAAGGCATTCTTGAGGACAGTAGTTTTCTCTCCCTGTCTCTCTTACGCACACACACACAAACACACTCTACAGTGCTCTGAACAACTGTGGCTAAACTGTAAATTTAGAATTAAAGGCATATGCAATACATATAGGAAGCAATTTTCTGTTGTAATAATAAAAATGATATTCTGCCATTACCTGATAATATGAGGATGGGGGACTTTGCATCTATAAGGATTTATTTATTTCCGTCCGTGTCCGTGCATTTCAGCTTCGTGTGTATTCCTATGCAATATAATATAAATCAAAACTAGAGTTGCGAATCATGTCCCGAACTGGGATCTTGTAGACTAATACTGAGGTCACAGTTTTCAGATTCTTCAGTATCAGTAAATAAAAACTGTCAAAACAAAATGATCTTGACTTAAACCATTTAAAAATACTTTACTTATAACTTATTTTACAGTCAGATTTTCATTCTATTTTTCATTAATTAATGCGTCCTGTGCTAAATTATTTGCTAATTTTGAAGCAATGGTTGCTCAAACGCGAAGCAAATGCCGGAATTTTTTTTTTTCTCTCTGAAAAGGGGTCGAGAACAAGGAAAGTTAAAGAAACCCTGGTATAATGGTTGAGGGCGATATTCCGACAGTCCTAGGATGCCATCTATCGGAAAACTTTCAAATAAAGAACATGCTGTAAGGATTTGCTTTTTTCCCCCCCCCCCCCTCCTTTTTTTAAAAATCGAAAATGGTATTGACTGAGATTGTTTCAAAAGCACACATATATTCATATATATTTAGCAGAGAATTTTGGGAGCTTGATCATTTGTCGATAAGATATTTAGCTTACATAAAGTTTAGTTAACATGCCCTTTAGACAACACGCCCTTAAATATCATGAAATATGCAAATCTGATTTATATTATAAGAATTTAATTTTTAATGTAATTGTTATATGAAATTAATAACCATAATCTTTAATTATAATTATAAACTTAATGCTATAATTACACGTTTTGGACTGTTTACAAATTTGGTTTCCAAATACAGTAAAACACCGTTTATATGTTTCTCATTTATACGTTGTTTCATCATAGCCCCTAATCATTCTTATTCATTGTAATGATAAAGTACTTCTTTTCGATTGTACGTCTTTTCATTTATACGTCGTTTCATCACAGTTCCGATTCATTCGTATTCATTGTAATGATAAAGTACTTCGTTTATACGACGCAAAGCCTTGGTTATACGTCGTTTTTCCCCATTCTAAATGTTAAAATGTCCTCCTTCCTAGTAAGTGAGCTGCGATAAAGATGTCATGACTTCGAAATTATTCATAATTGATGAATTAATAGAAAGCAAATTGTCTGTTGCAATTAATTAAGCGATGATGAAAAAGTTATTCCACCGTAATGAATTGCTTAGAAAAACTTTAAACGTATTTCTTTTGTCAAAAGAATAGTGGAAAATCATTCAATGAACTTAATTCGATGTACTTCACGTCAGAGGATGGTTAAGGATTTTCTTAATTAAACGCCTACCTGCATGCATATAAATCATATAAGATATGTATAATTAATACTCAATAAGGGTATGATTTTTCTCACTTTTATGATAAATGTTTAATTTTAAAATTTAATTAGTGCTCTCCATAGTATGTAGTATTTTATTAGTACTATCTTAAAAAACTTTAAAATTAATACTTTAAATGAATTCGCATTAGTATCTTTAAATTTATAATAATCAAAGTTATTTAGTAAAATTTCAATTATATGTATTTTCATTTACACGTCGTTTTACGTCAGTCCCATGAAAGACGTAGACGTGTTTTACAGTACGTATAAAATCTAGGCAGCACAATTTAATTGAGCTATATTGACCTGATGTTCCTTACAAGAGCATAAAATTTTCGAAATATTTTTATGCAAATATTTTGATAACTTATTATTTTAAATAACAACGATTTTATGCTAAACTACATTTTCTTTATACCGCCTTCCATCTCTGTGAACCCCTTAAAGTGGAACTCAGTATATTTTGATTTTTAAATTTTGTTCCTGAATTCCGAATGAAAATGTTACATATAACATTTTATGAGTACTCAAGGTGGAGTCCTCAAACATTGCTAAAACCTTGCCCTGGGATTTGTTTATAGTGAACGCAAAAGCCAATCGATGCGAAAACTGTATCCGCGCAAATATAAAGAGTAACTCGGTTTCAAGAGATATTAGCTTGATTTCCGGGATAATTGCCTTAGACTCTGCTTGTTCACCTATTAGACAGACAGATTGGGAAATGACTTCGAATCTCTTTTACACTCAATCATTTGTTGATATAGATTGCCTTTCATTTGTTGCCGCTTCGAAGTCCAGTTCCTAGATTTGAATAAGAGATTTAGGATGAAGTAATCCAAAATGACGGTAGCTTAGCTATTGAACAGTAAATCTTTTTCGACCTGAATCGAAGTGGAGCTGCACAGCTGTAAATGATACCAAAGCTGTGCTAGTGTTTAGCTGACTGATGTGTTTCAAGTACTGAGGATTCGATGTCATTAACTCTTCAAATTGAGGACTGATTGGGAATCTTTCAATTCCGTTAGTACAATCTGTAGTGGTAAGAGCTCCATTCAACTCGAAAGCGCTAGGCCTTACAATGCTGGCAAATGTTGGCCATTGATCCTAAAGTTTTTACCTCGGTTTAGCTTGATATTGGTCAACTGGGGACACGTATTCTCTTGCTATTGTCGAGTCGAGGGTTCTGCCGTAACCCAAGGGGTCATGATTCTTCTCGAATTGTTCGTCTTTCTCTACTTGGTCTCTACATTTTGAAAACATAAAAACAGTCAAACTGGTAACTTTAGTCTGAAGAATTATTTTCTATTTATTTATATCAATTGGATATAAACCTCACTTATAAATACCTAAATCAATTTAGCTGCTCTGTTGTCTTTATATACACACCCTTAGCAACCCATGCCTCTCTTTAGCTGTGATGTTGGCTGGATATGAACGACGCTTAGCAATGATTTTCTGTTTAAAGCCTCTGTTGGTTGAAGACGAAGTTTTCGTCCGTAGACTTAACACAGAATTTTGACCAAGCCTGGCGGTTCACTTAATGTAGCAAACAGAAATATTTTGTGAGTTTTCAATTTCATCATCCGCCAAAGGTCTCGCAAATTAATCAAAATGTGGTGTTACGAAAAACGTGTAGGACCCTAAATTATATATCGGCTAAGCCATCTGTCGCTAAATGCCCTATAGAGCAAATGTCCTCCACCTTTTCCAGATACATCGTGGAAGAGACTTACATGCCTAAGGAGTCAATTCTTGCTTGCGTAGCACTTATCATCCGTTGACCGAGTTTAATCTTGGGGTCCATTGTGTACCTTGAGGGAGGAAAATAACAACAACTTGGTGTTAAAACAGCGGAAGAAAGCGTGCAATTAGAAAAAGTTCGAATCTTTGTTAAATGGCATCAACAGTTACGTAAATCATGTGAGCTGAATGCATGTGAGTCCGTTCTCCTAATGTTATCCCCTCGATCTTCACGTATTAGCGTGCTTTGTGTTCCTCAATATAGCGTGTTTTGAATTTAGGATCTACATATATTGTAGAGAATCAAGTATGTATTTTGGAACAGTAATTCTTTCAGATGGCCAATTAGATTCAAAATTTGACTCAGATATGTAGTTTTGATGTCAACACCACGTTTCATTTATCTACTCCAAGTTTCATTTATCTATCTCCATACATTTTAAATTATAGTGTTCGATTACATATAGACAGACAGTCTACTCATTGACGGATTTGCTCAAAAATTATTCCTACACCTATAATTGTGGTGTAAATATCACATACTAAAATTCATCTTAATAGTTTGTTGCCTTTCAGAGTTATCGTGTTATCGATTGGACAGACCGACAAATTGTCAATTTTATAACGGATATAAGGATTTGATACTTATTTGATAGTTTGGTGTGAAGATCGTATACCAAATTTCATCCATCTAATTCGTTACGATTTGAATTAACGTGCTCTTAGACAAACATAAATCTAAAATTGCTCTCTTGGACTCCAGGAGGTCTAAACCAGGAGGTCGAAATTCTCCAAAAGTCGGAATCTTTGATGATTACAATACTCTCTCTTTCTACACTAATTAAGTGATGATGAGAAAGGCGAAAAAAAAAAACCATTTGAACTAAAACGGAACATCAAGTGAAAATTTTTTGCTTTGAGAAATGATTTATCATGTGATTTATAAAAACCTGATTTATACATAATACCGAGGCCAACAATCATAAATTTTAGTTCGTGCAAATCTACGATTTTTTTGTCACCAAGCGAAAAAATAAATTGCGTTTCAACCGGTTCTTTCTCTTGTTGAAAGGTTCCGTTATAGTAATTATTTTACTCCATTCTCTGCTATTAATCTTATAAAAAAAAGTGGGTAGTGTAAAAACGAACAAATGGGTTCCTGTTACTCAAATTAATCTGGGCCTCATGGACATACTAAATAACTGGTCATTTTGTGTACTAAATTGATACTTTGGTCCACTTAACTGCATATGTAACTATCATATTACAAGCAATAATGTGATAGTTTGCATGACAGGT
This sequence comes from Araneus ventricosus, assembly GCA_013235015.1. Classification (NCBI taxonomy): domain Eukaryota; kingdom Metazoa; phylum Arthropoda; class Arachnida; order Araneae; family Araneidae; genus Araneus; species Araneus ventricosus. The sequence goes on from BGPR01000445.1 coordinate 477,976, forward strand.
GCATGTTCCGAAACTAGATTTTTTTGCCTGAAACGGTTGTTCATAATTATATATGTATCTTTTCTTCAAAATACTGATCAATGATTATCTTGAAAAATTATAGAGTATTATTTTTAATCTCATACTAAAGATTGTAGTGGATAATTGATTAATAACCACACAAACAAGTATTCTTGTTAATTCCAATATCAGAATATTTCTGAATTAAAATGAGCTTTCTTCTATTTCTATGTTAGGAGCAATGATGCAAGAAACTTCTTTTCTCCCAAGTCATATATTTTTATCATGGGGTCAACAAAGCGAATGAATCCTCATCTTTTGAAATTTATGAAGTGTACGCAGGCTTTTTCAATGTTTTCACATGAATTTTAATTTGTTTATCTTCTTGACCAGTGTTACATTGTGGCATTAACACTGTAGCTGCAAAAAATACATATCAAATGGCACTGTGATCGTACAAGTGAGTAGCACACCAAAGGCAAGAGCATAAGATCGAATTAGACAAAAAAACACTATTTATTAACATTTAGCCTCATGACATTATTACTGAACAAATTCAACACCAACTTTATGAAACAAGAAAACCACGTGTATGCATAAATGAGTAAAAGGTACTATATAAATGTTCCAACATAATGATACATATTGGATAAAATATTAATTTGACTGCAGTCAAATTAAAGAAATATTACCCAAGCATGCTTTAAAAAATCAGGAAAAAAATTCGAGCTCGAACTATGAGTGACACTAAGACGATATCTCCATATCCTCAATTACTTTAGGATAGAAATATGTGATGAATAAATCATCACTATTCGGTGTCTTTAAAAACACATTGTACAAAAATTCACTCTATTCAGCCTCACGAGACATGGATCTTGAAGCTAAAGGCAATATCACAGAAAACAGGAATCAAAAAGGCGACAAGACATTTTCCATCCTAAAACATTCCTTTTTTTTACACACCACATTACACATGCCTCACCAAAAAGCAATGTGCCGTCAGCATGTTGCCACTCATTCTCTTCTTTACAAAACCTGTTCTAACGTTGGTACAACTACAACATTGTCCTGTGAACTTTCGGCCTAACTATAACACACTGTCCTGTTCACAATCAGACATCAAGATATTTATTCTACTTGTATGATAATACTTGACAGATTTTTTTCCAACCGAGACTCCAATCCTCCTTTACAGACCCCAACATCAATTTTGGTTAATTTAAGATTTAGAATATTCCGAATTTTAACCAAAAATACATTTTCATTTTGTTTTGTGTGCCTTAGATTTTGAGAAACATTATGTTCATAATTTTTTTTTAAATAAATGTTTTATTGTTTTGTAATGTGCACTAAATTTTTAGAAAAATGAAAAAGAAGAAATATTTAGTTATCATATTTTTTATCTGTTTAATAAGGTTTGTTTTAAATATCTCATCAAAAATATTCTTTATTATATTTACTGAAATCGATAAGAATAAAAGTACTTCTGTAAGTTCATCTTTTGGTAACATTTTGGCATACTTTTTCATTTGCCGATACGCGATGTACATAGTCTGTCCAATAAATATGCAAACTGTGGTCATTAAAAACTTTTATTTTTCAGAATTTACAGAGAATCAATCTTTTCCCCTTTAAAATGATGCAATCCTACTCAATACTGCCTCACACTTCTATGTAATGGGATTCGAATTCAATGCTCTAGTGCGCCACAGAACTCATGCAGATTTGGATGACGCTCGATATGTTTTGTAATTGGTGTCTCTCTTTTAACTGTATTGTTAACCACTTACAGGATTGTTAATATTTGAGTGAATGTATATTATTTTTTTTTCTGCTCTGTCGGACTGTCTGTCTGTCTGATCTGTAGTATCAGTAGTAGTACGATGTCTGTAGCTATCTCGAGTTGAGATAGTAGATGATTGACTTGATCCATAATAAAATGTTTTTATGCATTCTTGGTCTGCCTTTTTTGCTCTGCCGTACTCAAACGCTATAGCTTCTACTTTTCATAATTTTATGCCTGATTTCTTCGACACGAAATATATCATAAAATACCACCATTTAGAGCAATACGCTTGTCTTATCTCCGTTTTAATTGTTCAAACCATCTCCGGAAGTCCTCAAATGTCAGGCTCTTCAAGTCCTCGTCGTTTCACGTATTATCGTCTCCACATCGCCCAGGCACCGTCCCGCATGATCAGTTTTCAGTTCTGGAGTAGAATTGAAAGCATTGAATTGGAGCAACTCATAGGCGCTTAGTCAAGCAATTAGATGGAATTACGGCCCTTAATTTGCGGATTATTCACTGCTGAATGTGCAGGGCTTTGGACATTTGCACACTATCTTCTGAACCCCAAATGAATCATCATGAATACATATGATTTCCCAAATCATCCGGAAAATTAATCATCCATCAGAAAGCAGAGGAGACCTCATGCTTTCGATGTTTTTATGAACACACGAGGTCGACGGTCATGCTCTCTTTTCTCATCTTTGCAGTCTTCAAGGCCCTCATTCAGTACTTCATCCACTTGTAAAGAGCTGTTTTCTTCAATGCGTGTCAGTGTTTTCATAAACAGCCTTCAACATTTCATAAATTTCCTGAGATTGTTTCCGAAGCGTCACCAAAAATTTGTACTGATTCTTTGTTCATTGTCTTCATCGTCGACAAGATCGAAAAATAGGCTGCGACAAAAATATCCCTTATTTAGCTGCACGTTTGCTACGATGATCTTCTCAAGCAGGGACAACCTGATGATTTGGAGGTGCGAGGCCTAATTAGAAACAATTTTGGTAAACAATTTAATTTTTAGGAATCTATGGATTTATAGCTAAGAAAAAAACAGAGGGAGTGTTCTCAACTCGACTTCCTAGTATATTAACACAATATGGCGTGCTCGGTGCTTAGTAGCGTAAGGAAGAAAACCAAGTGTGCATTTTGAATGTCTTCTTTCTTTCTGATTGGAACCAAACTTTAATACTGTTACAAACATGGAAAGTCGCTTCCCAGCAATGTGAGTCTTATGGTTGGGAAGAGAGTTTTACAGGGATAAGTATGGGATGGCTAGCAGCGGCCACGTCTGGTTTCCCGACCTTGGCGACCATCTTGGCGACTTGGTGAAAAATTTTGCGACTTTGGCGACGAAATATGGGATCTCAAAGATGCTGTTCTCGATATTTCCATTAGGAGAGAAGATACGCTTTAATGTACTAGATAATTCCATGTGACGTCACGGCCTGCCGGGGAAAACTATATAAAGAGAGCGCTTGGATGACGGAGGGTGTGGTGATCGACTGGGATCGTCTTGGAGCGCGAACGTCTTTGGAGTTCGTCCGCATTGCGAGCTAGGAAGCTGGTGGGCTGAGCGCTATTGAAAGTGCAGTTATTGTCGTTACAAGTTATTTGCTGACTGTTCGTGTTGTTAGATAACAAAATGCTGAACTGTTATTACCTGTGAATTGTTGTTTGTTTACATGGGTAATCTGTGCAAGAACTATTGTTTCCTGGACCTGTGCTAGGTGTTTTCCTGCATATTTGTAAATAAACCTTCGTTCTCCATTATCTTGAGTGTTGGACTGTTTACACCATACACCCACAGTAAGACTTTTGCAACAAATCAGATCTAAATTTTGGTGACAAAAATTCATTTATCTAGCTCTTTGCGTTCATGTGTTATAGTGTTCACATATTCAAGAATAGGCAAATTGACGGGCATTCAACTCTCCGATGGATTTGGTCCAAAATTTGATGAAGATCTACATCTCTGAGGATAAAATCATATGCTTAATTCCATCCGTCTATCTCCTTGCGCATTTGAATTATCGTGTCCTCATGCCTACGGACTGATAAAATGACAGATTTTCTTTGACAGATTTAGTCGAAAATTTCTTAAAAATCTATAGTTTTGGTTTTATGGCCACATACTAAATTACATCCGTGTAGCACGTTTCGTTTTTGAGTTATCGTGGTCACAGACAAACCAACATAATTCCAAAAATGGATTTTTCTGACTCGATATGGGAAGATTCTTCAAAATCTCGATGTCGACTTTTTTGAAAACTACAATAATTTCTCTTTGTATACGAGAAAGTAAAAAAAAAAATTATAAATTCTTAAACTTAATTTTACACTCTATGGTAATTGCACCCAATGTAAGTGTCCTGCCTGGCCCACTGAACTGAGACGAGAGTAAATAGAATTTTGCCACGAGGCCCCTTAGGCCCAGTTGGGAGCAATTGGTACAATCAGCTGAAGGCCGGTCCCGCTGTCAAGTAATCTTGAGGCCCGGTGCACACCAACCGATTTGTGTCATTGAGAAGTAAAATATAACAATAGTAACCCACGTGCCCCCTTTGTTGCTCCACGGGGGAATGGGCCCTGGTGAGTACCGGGCCTAAGGTGGACTTGAGGCCCGGTGCACACCAACCGATTTGTGTCGTTGAGCAGTAAAATATAACAACAGTAACGCATGTGCCCCTTTTGTGGCTTCCACAGGGTGAATGGGGGTTACTATTTTTTACTTTTATAGCTTCAACGATACGAATCGGTTGGTGTACATCGGGCCTTAGTGGCTCAGTTCACGCATTTACAGAATAAATTAAGCGCACAAAGAGAAAGTATCTCAGTTACCAAAAAAGATAGACATTGAAACTTTGATGTGAGATACTTTGAAAATAGGTATGCTTGTCTCTCCTTGTAAATCTTAATCATTATAGACGTAAGGATCTCGAGGGGCGATCTCTATCTGTTTACGAATATGAAAACATAATTTGCCAGAAGTAGTATGTGATGAACGTAAGGTAAACCTAGGACATGTTCCAGGATGTGGCCGAATTTATATATCTGAGTACCTCATTGTTATTTTACTGCAATCTTGAATGTTAATTTACCTTGGCCTACCAGATTTCTAGGTTGTTTTTGATGTTTTCCTAGGAATATTTTTGATGGTGATATAATGTATTGAATATTGGTGTGCCTGGGCTTTTTGAATCTTTAGATTCGGTAATTGTATAGAAAGTTTTTGGATGTGTCCACGGAGCAATGTTGATATTGCTCAATTGATTTATGTATTGTTGTATATTTGTACCAGGTGTCTACACTGAAGGAATATCTCCTTGGTCAGATTTAGTCTGATTTTATATATAATTTTGTCAAAATCCTATTGTATTTGGTTGTGACTTTGTAAAATTTTTTTGCTTTGTTTAATTTAGGCCCATTCTGGCCTTTTTGTAAGCATTTTTAGAAACACAATAAATGCTGTCTTGGGGCTGGGTGCGAGATGCCGCTCTTCCGTGCTGCGCTGGTTCTCTTTCCCCGGCTGCCCGTGTTGTGTCTTACACCCAATAGGGTAGGCCGGCAGCCGTGGGTTGGGAGGATGTGGCCGAAGTAGTTTGTGATGAACGTAAGATAAATCTAGTACATGTTCCAGGATGTGGCCGATTTTATTTTCAAATTCATAAACAACTGTGTCACATGATAGGTGGCTTGAAGGTACATGAAGGTCAGATTGGATGTTCAGAATACACTGGATGACTTATTATGGATTCTGGCGAGGCTTTAGAGCAACGAATTGGAAATGTTGTAAAAGCGCCCTGTGACCCAGAAATAATGGCCATGTTGCAGACGATGTTGGTACATCACAAGCCTTCAGCCAGTGTTTCCCAACGTAGGTCCCAAGCCCCAAAGGGGGGTAATTTGATTGATAAGAGGGGCGATTCGAAAAAAAAAAGAAATCAACTGGATATAACACAACGGGGGGGGGGCTTTAAGCCAACTAAATTGGAAACTAACATAAAATATTTGCATCAAGTGCAAAGATCTCACTAAATTTAAATAATATATGATTACTAATAATTAAAATAATATAGAAAAATCTTTCATTAAAATCATTTTGCACATGAATTTCGGTTCTCCATTTTTATGTTTTGAAAATTTACTTACTGTGTTTCGCAACAATTTTCTAGTGATTTCTTCCTAAAAGCTATCGTTTCAGTTCCTTATTTGAAAGATTCAATTTTTGAATATTAAAAATTATGTATATGTTACATAGGGGGTATAAGAATTTTACAAAGCCTGAGGTGGGACATGGCACAAAGTTTGGGAAACACTGTCTTAAGCACAAATATTTAATTTTGTCAAATATTGCATGGTGAATTCTCCAGATGTACAATTATAATAGTTTAGATGTTTTGTGGTACACACACACAAAAGCCATTAGTTTGGCTACGCCAAACGAAAGTGGAAGTGATCTCAAACAATTACTATATATATATATGTTACCGTGAAAGACCGAAATTTGGAGAATGTCGACTTTCACCGGTGAATGTCAGCATTCACATTTGGAGAATATCGACTTTCACCGGTGAAAGTCGACATTCTCCAGTTTCGGTCTTTCACAGTAACATATATATATATATTCTACTCAACTCGATTTGTCTTTTTCAAAAATCACTAAATCTAAAAATATTTTTCTATCATTTACTGGAAACGACAAACAGAAAAATCAAGATGATTGTATTCTGGCATCTAGCATTATATACAAAGAAGTAATTGTAAATACGTTCGCATCTCTAAATTGTCTAAAAATATTAAATATTTTTTGCATACATTTCGCTAAGTATTTAATTCCAACAACCCAAGAATAGAATAAATCATTTTTTGTGGGAGAGGGGAAGGTTGAACGGTATCCTACTGTTGCCAAAAAATTAAAAGAAGCATATTTTAAAAGATATTGTGTCAAAGTTATATTATTAAAACAAAGATCGTAAGTTGAGTAAAGCGAAATCAACACCTGCTAACATAGAATTAGTTTCAATTTTTTAGCGATTGAATTTGCCTCTATACGCATTGTTTAACCAACTATATCATTAGGCATTTGTATAATCGTGACCCTGACATTACCTATTAGAATGAGGAGGCCGACACTTGGTATAGCTTTCAATTATC
>BGPR01000445.1:485047-536934 GCA_013235015.1 Araneus ventricosus
TGATGGCATAAAAATTGCTTTCGCCCGATGACAGTTTCCAAAATTATCAAAACTGGTGAATCAGAAAGCCATAGAGGCAAAGCGCCGGTGGAATAGGTAATTTTTAGTGAATTTAGAAGGTTTTTATAAATGACAATTCAGACTGTTTACCTGCATAGCGCATAATAATAATTTTCTCTCCACATGTTATAAATGACAACTTTATGTGAAAGTATACAAAAATTCAACGAAAGAACAAATCCTATCTTTTTCCCATTATGTAGAAAGGCATATTTCCTTGAAACACTTTTAATGAAAACCCATATAACGATTTATTTGCACTGTTTAGACATTTCTTCCAAACCAATAATTATCTTTTATTTTGAAACTGAGCGTTTGATATCCTATCTGTTACATTCTGGTATCCGATAGTCTTGATTTCCATTCCCAGGATTCCTTTTTTTTTTTCCTGAGTCACGAAGATTTGTTTGGTTATATGGAACAATCTACTTGTTATTAATGTTAATATTTAATTGCATCTTCTGACTGTCAATCAATTTTCTTAAAATCTCACATTAGCACGTGAATAAGTAAATTGATTCGCCTCAGTCTTTTATGTCAAAGATCGGTGTGCGATTTGATTTAGATTAGTAAAACTATCTAAGAATTTATTAACCAACAACGGCCAAATTAAATTCACAAAATGTGTAATATAAAGCGGAAAATACATGCGTCTGTCTCTTTGTTTGTCTGTCACATCCCTCGCTAAGATTTGGTGGTGGCAGTTGTAGATGATATTTATCGAGTTATCACTAAAGCTGGACATTCATGACCACTCCACACAACGCAAATTCAGTCGCAGATCGGGAAAAAAAAACCCAGTCGTCAATGTGGTGGCTGCTCGTCCATAAGAGCTGCATTCCCCCCTGAAATTTTTTTAAAAGATTTTATTTTCGTTTTATTCTAATTGGATTATCTTTCTACTTGGAGAATTTAGTGATCATCGAAAATAGCAAAAAAGTAATAACAAATGTAAAAGGAAGACTGAAAATCGACAAAGAATTAAGAGAGAGACAGACCAGAGCTGCCTAGAGTTTTGCCACTCCTACGAATCCGAAATTAACGCAATGAGCAACGCGAAGCGGGAAAAAAGCAACCCATTCTAAACTTGAAATTGCATTCATTGAGATGCATTTTCCCCAGCTCTCGTTTAGCGCGAGCTTTTTTTTTTTTTCGCTTTTTCTCAGTAGTTTAGACGTTAAGTAGTTTTTTTAAATCGAATTCTGGAGGAGTTGCAATTTTTTGCTTCTTTATGTTTTTTCGGGTGCTGATTACGAATCTGAAGATTACCACCAAAATTTTTGTTGGAATTTCAGTTATAGCCAAAAAAACACGAATAAAAGTTTTTACCCAGTTTTTTGCTTATAACTCAAATACTATCAATTTTTAGTATATCATCATTATATACAAAATAATCAGCACAAAGTTGACTAAATCAGCTTGTTTCTGAGCTGACGAGCCGCCACTGCTTCAATGCGAAAATCCGATAAGAATTGGCGTCGTGTGGTCGAAAATTTGAAGATTCAACTTCGCTTGAAATCCATTTGGACTGCCGGTCATAAACGCTGAAATACGACCGGTGTAGATACGTGGGATGGGTAGTGATTGAGGCTGTCTGGCACTAAAGAAATCGGTGCTGGCGGGGGTTCGCGTTTTGTCAGCGGGGGAAAAGTAGGTGCAGTATGGAATCGGAGTGCCCTTAGCTGGTAGGGGTGTGCTTTGCGTAGAGCGACTCATGAATGACCTACCTAAATGGATGGGCTGGAAAATGGAATGGTGTGGAGTGCCGCAACGCCATTTGCGTGGAGTGGAATGATCGTGAATGTCCAACTTAGGATTTGGAAATTTTTGGTCAGGTGCCCCGCTAATGGAATTGTGCCCGTAAAAGTCGCGTAGAATCAACGTTTATTTTAAGCAGCTGAGTTTTCTTTTGCTGGATATCGAATGCTGGTATTTGAAAGTAAATATACTACTCATATTTTACTTCCCTAACTTAGAAAATCAATGGATAGCTCAAATATCCCTTAAGTTGATACATTCCTTTATAATGTAGTATCATTCTGAAACGTCGATATTTCTTATTAATGAGCGGAGGCAAGAATAGAACACCCCATTTATTTTTCAACTAGCCGCCTTCGGCGACCAGCTGTTGCGCCCATCAGAGTAATAGATTTTTAATGCCCACCAACTTTAAAATTTAAAACTTATTTAATTTCAATTAACTAAAAGTATGAATTGCTACGAAATACTAAGAAGTAAATTGTAAAATTAAAAAAAAAAAAAAACTGGGAAAAGTATTGATATTTGAACTAAACAACAATATATAAATAGAATGAAAATACGCTGAATGTTTAGCACCTAATGAAGTTAAGTTGGAACCTTACACTGAATTATACAGTGAAAAAAGCGTTAGGCAAAATGAATCTATAAAATATGAGATTTAATCATGATTATTTTGTACACTTTATTTCTTAATTATAAAATACTTATTTAAGATGATTATAACGCATAAATAAATAGCATGATCTCCAAAAAAAAATCATCTCGCAATGGATGGTTATCTTATCATTAGAAGTTCAGGAAGTAAAAATAGGCCTTGTTACAAACCATCTTAACCCAATGAGAAACATACAGTTTGAAACCGTCCGACGACAGCAATCTTTTGAGATTTTAATTTTTGCAATCAAGATATAATTGATATTAAAGCTCAATAAAATATGATTTTTAATTTCCCGCATTTTAGTAAAAAATATTTAATATTTTCGAATAATTTTTAAATGGCTATGAGGGACAAGTTTGCTCTTTCATCTCAAAAGTTCATTGGGAAGGCGGGAAGGGGGTGGGGAAAGGAGGGAAGAAAAATGAAAGAATGCTCGATTGGGGTGGTGACAAGGGGGGCTTGAAATGGTAAAAGAAGGTTTGATTGATAGTTGAGTTGTTCGCTACAGAAAACCTGCTTTTGCTATTCAAGAATATTTTATAATAATAATTCGGATGTTACATTTTGTAGCGATTTGTGCACAATTGAAATAAATTTTAAAATACAAGTTCAACTGAAATTATCTTCACTATTGAATTTCTTCAATATTGAATTTCTGTAAACTTCGAGATATTTTGATGAGGATTCAAGATATCAAAATATTGTCATGATTTATTAGCGCACGACGCATTTCCATGATACAAAGATTTTGATAAGAAGGGTTTTAAAAAACATGTTGTACATAAAGTGGAGGGGATGACGATAAATTTGAGAAATGAAATCTCCATATTTCATTCATATATAACGAAATATGAAAGTACAGTCGGACCTCTGTTTAACGAAGTGGCTAAATCCCAGAAAAAAGTTCGTTATATGGAAAATTCGTTAAATAGAGATTCACCTTTTAAAATACTTTAAACTACACAAAACAGATTTTAAATTCATGAACACTAAATATTATTACGTAGTAATTAATCACACCTTTATTTTGTAAATTATTATCTATTTGTTTTATATATTTTACCCATCAAAAAGAAATCTGCAAAGAAAATAGGAATAAAGCAAAACATTGTCCGGGAATACACTGTATTTTCAATTTAAAAAACAAGTTTATATTAAAATGAATGAATTTTAGCATACGAAGGTTTGTTGGTTTCTGCATCATGATCATTTCCATCTTCATCATCTTTGTCTTCATCGCAATTCATTGCTGTATTGTTTTTATTTTTCACACTGTCCACTTCAAAACTGCCTCATCCACATCTTTATAGACCCATGCTTCTAAACGTTTTGAACAAGAATTCGATGAATCATAATTTTGTATCTTATCACGATTTTTTATTATGGTTGATAAGCTCTTTGGAGAAATCCCAAATTTTAAAGCAATATCCTTTTTTTTTACGGCTTTATCGACCTCATGAAGAATTTAAAAAATTTCTTTGAGGCCGAAGCACTTTCGCTTTGACATTTTCCAGCTTCAAGGTCATTGATCACCATAAAATGTGTTGAAAGAAAGAATAAGTTTGAAATGTGTAGAAATATTTTGATAAATAGGGAGAAAAAAATATTAGATCACAAGAAAAAGTTCGTTAAATAGAGAATGCACTTCGCTATTTGGAGGTTATTTTACGAAGAAATTGCAAAATGTTCCTGGTTTTAAGAAAAAGTTCGCAAAATGGAGAAATTCGCAAAATAGAGGTTCGTTAAATAGAGGTCCGACTGTATTTCACTCATTGGAGATCAAAACTAGATCGTTAAACTAGATGTGGTGAAAACATTACTTTAAAGAAATTCAGCCACAATGAATGTCGTAAGAAGAAACTCCTAAATACCCATTAAAAATAAAACAAATGCATTACAAATGTCATTAAATTCTAATTTACTTAGAGAATTTCTCTCGGCGTTTCACGTTTTTACGATCTTGTTTTGTCCTTCATATTTTTAATTTAAAAAAATTTCTACTTTATTAAGCGCCAATATAAACTTGTTTTTAAAAACTTTTTTATTTTTATTTATTTCAAGTATAAATGAGTAACCGATTGAGTCAAGATGTGATTGGACGCTTTTTTTTATATACTTTCTCAGAACATCAGGGTGAACCTCTGAAATTTGGGACGTTGAGTCGTAGAAATTCTCTTTCCAAAAGTATTACAGCTATGGAATTAATGTATCTTTCTTCTCTTAGAACATGCAGAAAATAGATTTTTTTTAACTGTAAAGTTTTGTTGAAAGATATACTCGTGGATGAAAAATGAATACACGTTCTGAAATTACATAACATTTATTTAAGATGAAATTTGGCACTTTTCATATTTTCTCATAACACAAGACAAACATGCTGAAATATGGAACATAGAATAACTGAAGTTTTCTTTAACTGGATCTAATAAATATCTCTTCTTTTCAAACCCGCAGAAAATGGAATTTCGTTAACTAAGACATTGGTTCGTTAAAATTTTGTAGAAACACAGACGCTTAAATGAAAAATGGACATCTATTCTGAAATAACATAACTGATTTAATCAAGATGTAATCCAGCACTTTAAATATCTTCATAGTCTGCTAATTATTTATATATAAATGGTAAATTCCATGACTCACTCACACATCACGAAATCTCCCAAACCACTGGGACTAGAAACTTGAAATTTGGAAGGCGGTTGCTTCTTAGGGAGTAGATGCTCACTAAGAAAGGATTTTTCGGAATTTTAATTATTTAAAAATTACCTTAAACTTTAACATTTTGCAGTAATAACTTCTGATCCTATTACCGCAGAAAACCATTTTTACATCATCTTAAAGATAAAAAAAATTTAGCTTTTCAATGACACCGATCTTATTTCCATGCGACATTCTTTTCAATTTTAAATAATATTTCAAAATGTTTTAAAAAATGATTTGTAACAGTGTTTTTATTGCTGTAAATAAAAATTTCACGCCATTTGATTATTTCAGCAAATATTTTATTCAAGCGCTTTTGTAATTGTTACGGTTGTGATAGTATAAATTGTTTTCTTGGGAAATTAACTCCAAAGCAGAATTTTCATTTTAGTATTCATTTCATTTCTGAAATATTTTATCGCACCTGTTTCAAAGTAATATCTTTATAAAGCGTGGCAACAGATATTTGATTTCAGGTTTGTTTGTTTTTATTGTGTGTGAGGTAGACTGAAATCATTTTTGTCCTTTCTTCAAGCATTTAATCTCATGCCTTCCTGCCACTTTAAAATTTTGAGGCATTTTGTATATTGAATTATAGGTAATTTTTTATTAAAATTTTGGTTAGGCTTAAGAGTACAGTACTGCCGCCAAAGTTGAATTTCCTCAAGTGATTACTCATCCAATTTGATATTAGAAACTAGAAATTACAGCCTGAAACTAGGAATTACAAAAAAACAATAGTGTTCAGAAAAACTAACTAATTTTTAAATTTTATTGTCTACCTCCTATACTCCCGGGTCTTTTAGATGTCTATGAATTTTTTTGCCGCCTCACTTTTTGTACCCACTGGTTCACACGGGCGTCCAGCATGTTCGGCTTTCGCGACCATATTCAGAGTTAATCATTCTACCGATGAGTGATAGATGAATTGAGTGAAAGTTACTTGAAACTCTGTTTGTAAGTTTCGTTAAGCTGCGTTGCATCATACAGAATTGTATCGCTGGCATTTTAAAATTTACGTTTTTAAATATTTTACTATCTGTCAAATACAATAAAATATTCAGTTTTTTGTTCACTTTAACACTTCACCGCCGTCTCTAGAGCTCATGTGGCTCCTATCCGGGTTGGTATAGATGTAGGTGGACTTTATTGAGTTGTAAAAAATTACAGCACGAGAAGAATGAAAAATGAAGAATTTACATTGCTGGTTTTAACACACAGAGTTGACAACAAAATAAAGGAATATATGCAATATCTTGAATAACACGGTGTGAATGAAAGAAAAACGATGAATGTAGATGTCCCCGAGTTATCGCGGTTGAAACTGCGACGAGTAATGCTATAATTAATATAAAATACAAAAATAAAAACTAATTTAAATGGGTGAACCAGCTGGTTTCCAAATACGGCTAGTATTATAATATAGCCATGATTTTTTAATTTTTTTTATTTATATTTATTTTCTATTTTCATGCATAAATGAGTAACTGATTGAGTCAAGATGTGAATCGTCACTTTTTAATATTTTCTCAGAACAAATCTGTGAAATTCGGTGAATAGGATAACCGTCGTTTTCTTTAGGTATAATATTATTACTATGAACTAATATGTCTTTCTTCTTTTCAAGCACGAAGAAAGTAGAATTTTGTTAACTATGTCCTTGGATCAAGGCTTTGTGGAAAGATTTACTCTTGAATGAAAAATGAATATTCAGTCTGAAAAATATTAATAATGTGAAACGTCAAAGAAATACAAGAACTACAGAAAAATGAAAACGAAATTGAAATTGGTGAACAAAAAAATAATTGTGGGGAAGCGCAATGTATTAGACAGGGAAGGAAATTGAATTTCAAACTCCCTTCTTAAAAAAGGAGTGATACACAAAGCAAACTAACCACTTACCAACCTGGAGAGGAGGGGGAGGGGAAAAAATGCAAGTGACGTTGATCCACTTCCTGTCTATAGCGGAAGTTCAACCAACAGAACTGACAACACATTCAAAAACTACAAACGGGGAAAAAAGCACGGGCCTTTCTGAAAACAGAATAAAAATGCGAAAAGTACAGAGGGGGTTGGTTGGAAGGATAAAAAAATATTGTGTTCGTTTTTTGTTTCCTCCCTTTTGTAAGAATCCACGGTGCTTTTTAATAATTTTAATTCCTTCGCCGCAGCTTAGCCGGATTTTTTGGAAGATTGATTGACACATCGGCTGAAAGGGTTTTTTCACTTTTTGCTGTTTATCGTTTGGTTGGGGGGAGGGTTGAGCTACAACGTTAGCCTGCCCTCTTCCTATAGCTTTTTCTTCTTTTTTTAATTCATCACGACCCCCCTGCACTTCATTTTTCGCCGGTTTGATATGAGGGTTGTCAAAATTGAAGCGTGGAGAGAACGTATTAAAACGTGATTTATTATCATTTTCGGTGGTAAAAAGTAACTTCCGAAACATTGAAATACATTTTGGTAGATTTGTCAAGGGTTTCAAAATGTGTAGGTTTTTCATTTTGTATTTCCTTTCTTCACGCTTCTTTTTTACTGAGAATTTGTTAAAAGTGATGTCGTGAATTGAGATATGTCACCATAAATGTGGCGGAATAAATAACAGTATTGACAGTTAAATATTCAATTTAATCTTAAACTCATTAATAATTGCTTTAAAAAAGTTGAAATTTTTTCTTTAACATGCAATATTTTTTAATAAAATTTAAGCATATTTGGAAAGCTCATAAACCAATCAGTGTAAGTTAGTTTTTTCTGAAAATGATTTCCGTATATCAAGTGTCTCTTCATTCTCAAAATTTCCAGTTTCTAAAGCTTTCAAGTGACAATCTTTATATTTCAACAGCAGATGGCGCTGCATAAGTTAATACTTTTTTTACAATAAATTTTAAAAGATCCTTTTGTCTCATTTTTAATGTTTATTACCTACACTGATCACTTTCTGAATCCTCTCTATATACATTTTTATTTACTAGCCGACAAGAATGTTCTCCAGAAATATTGGTTTTCAAGACCTTTAACTATTATGGACTATAATCCTCTATATTTGGTAGTGTGTCCTACAGAGCATCATAAACAAACAGACATTTTCATTTATTATTATGAACATTTTATTGGCTCAACTTGCAAGATTAATTTTATATTTTTTGAAAATAGCAGCTGTTTGCAACATATTTTTTTTTGTTGGGTTGTTATAAAATAAAATCACAGGGAGTGTTTTCCTTTCTATTTTGTCATATATTTCGACAATATGGCGCGTTTTGTATTTAGCTTCGACAAAGCGAAGAGTATCGAATATTCCTTTTAGAACTCTTTCGTGCTACGACTGGGTTTAAAATATGGCACAGATCTGAAATTTTGAGGTCAAGACATAAAATTCCATACCAAATTTCATTTACCTAACTTTCTGCAATTTGAGCTATCGCGTTCATGTACATCCGAAAAGACAGGCCTTCAACCCATTGACGGATTTGGTCTGAAATTTGATATACATCTACTATTCTGGTGATAAAATCCCGTGCCAAATTTCATTTATTTATCTGGCTGCGTTTTTGAGTTACATGCACGCGTTTATTTTAATACTTAAAACCAAATGTGACGAGGGGAATTAAAATAAATGTTGCACCCTGGGCGCCATTTGCTCTTGCTAATCGTTGTATTGTCCACCAGTCATCAATCTGACTTTCTACAAAAGTACGAAACAATCTCTACAATCGACAAAAGTTGCAAACTGAAGCAACTATTCTTCGTAGAATACATTTCCCATGAAAGAAACCTAGACTATTCTCCCTATATTGTTGCAACACATTTATAAATATTTCGACCGTACAGCACAAAGTTCACAGTCTTGCCCGATGTAGTAAAATAATATTAAGTTCCAAATACCATCTTGATTAAATCACTGGTTTATATGCAGGGTCATCTTTAAATAACCTTGCCGATATATTGCGAGTTCCTAACGGTCACATCGACCAACGAATTTGAATGAAATTCGAAATACAAGCGCTAGAATAGAGGGAAGAACAGAAACCGATTTCTCATGGTTACGGTTTCAGCAATAAAAGCTCTAAAAATCAAATGGCAATTCCCATTTTATAGATTGTAAACTAATTGATGCAATGAAAAACATGAATGGTGTTGAAACGGCACCTGCAGAGCAATGGATGTCAGACACAGAAAAGAAAGCGAGGAAACAACCAAGAAGAACAAAGAAACGACACGAAAGCAAAATATTTTAATCAGCTTCACACATACTGCACTTTCTCTACCTTCATATACACGACAGCATCTTGCTTGTGGGAGATGGTGAACGTGAAGAACACGTAAGAAGCACGCACTGAGTAATATCGAATCCAAAAACTGCATCTGACTTGAAAGACGCCATCAGACATAAGATTCCTTCTCGCAACGTTCTTACTTGGCATGATTCAGTTGGAGCTCATATATTGGCAGTTATTTTATGACTCTACCCTGTACATAAAATAACGGCTCAGAAAGAAAGGGTGACCTACAGTGTCGAATCCAGGGGCCTATTGGGCTGCAGCCGCCCTAGAGCTAGCCCAGAATTCTTTATTTGATTTAACCACTTAACTTAACAGCCCGATAATACTCGTGCATCGAATTATCGCATTTTTGGTCTTAAAACTAAAATTTAATCATTAATTATCTTTATAATTGCACACAAAAATTACCTACAAACCATAAACATCTCAAGTATTATATGCCTTCTGAGATGAATAAAAACGACAACCGCTTTCCAAAACAGAAGGGAGCATCTTATTAGATAGGAAAGAAAATTATTAAGTCAAGTGGTTAAAATCACTACAACTGTTTTTTTTCTTAATCTCTCTTTTAAAAAGTTACATTTCTTCCTGGCTTGAAAATTTTCCCACTTTTGTAGTCATTCCACTCGTGTTTGTAGCATTGAAGCGGTCAAAAACGTGTTTTCGCTAGTTATTTCATTGTGTTTTTTATTAAATTATCGAAAGTATTGAAGTGTTCTTTATGATTCTTATTGTCAGGTGAGTAAAGTTAAATTATTTTGGCTTACATAAGCCATAAGGTTTGACATTCGTCACGAAGATACAAAATTTTTATACCTCAGCTCCTTCCAGGCCCAAATCCTGGATTCGCCACTCTTGACCTATGATCAGTGCTTTTAAGGACAGCCAATAAGAGAACCATCGCAAGATGATGAGAGTAATGAATTGTTTTATCAGTAATAAAATTTTAATGTAAAATACAGTGAAACCTCGCATAACGACCAAAGCTTAACTTAAAGCGACGTTTCGCATAATGAGTGACTAGGAGAGGGGAATTCTTGGATTTTGATCCTGCTATTGTCGTATCCACGGAGTTTTTATTTTAATTCTTATCAAACTAGGCTTCTAGTTCTTGTGCGTGCACTTTTAACTTTAACCTGTTTTAACTGTTAATCGAATGAGATCTTCTGTTTTGATTTCTTTTTTCTAGTAATAAACGTTTTGAATGGAATGAATGACTTTGGTTATTTCCTTTTTTTGGTTCCAGTAATATTTAAGGCCATATTTTTTTAAAAACTATTTTTCGACCTTGCATTTACAGTTGTTGAAACGCTACGTCATAAATTATGTGACGTATTTGAGTCAATCAAGTAGCGTAATTGAGTTATTTCTTTTAATAAGAGTAACAGAACAGCTATACCAATCCGTGATTATCACTCGTTGCGCTAGCATCTTAGTTTCATTTATGATCACACATTTTTCTAAACTTGTATTAAGGCGTATTATTTGCGGTTTTTTTTGTGTGTGTGCAAAGTGTAATAAAGCAGGCAAAAATGTCCTCGAAGAAAATCCCGCAAGAAGAGAATAATAAGAGAAGAAAAATAATTGTAGAAATGAAACATAAAATCATTCAAAAGCAAGAACGAGGCGTGAGCTTGGATAATCTAGCGCTCACATACAATCGGTCTACTTCAACGATTTGCAAAATCCTTAAGAACAAGGACAGGATTAAGAAGATAGATGCTTCAAAGGGGATGACAAGAATACTATCTATGAAACGGTTACGTATTCTCGTCGATGTTGAAAGATTATTCCTCATATGGATAAACGAAAACCAATTGCAAGGGAACTCTGTTAAGAAAATCTCTGTTAAGAGAATATCATTTGTGAACCGGCATCCACAGTGTTGTAAGGCACGTTAAAGCAGCAAGTTCCGACAAGCAGCAGAGAACTTCATAGGCGATTCCAAGAAGCTTGTAAATTCTGAGGGTTACGTGCCGCAACAGGTTAGGAATTGTGACGAAACGGGTCTCTTCTGGAAAAGATGTCGAAGCGAACCTATATAACAAAAGAGAAGAATGCATTGCCCGGCCACAAACCAATTTAAGGCCGTCTCACTCTGCTATTTTGTGCAAATGCAAGCGGCAACTTGAAAATTAAACCACAGCTTGATTACCGTTCAGAAACTTCATGAACCTTCAAGAAGTGTAAAGTTCAGAACAGCAAGGTAAATGTGATGTGGAGGTCCAACAATAAGGCTTTGTGACCCATGACCTTTTTACTGATTGGATCAATGATTGCTTCTTCAGTAAAAAAAATATTTGCTTCGGATGAATCTGCCACTCCATGCCTTGCTCATTGTGGACTACGCTCCTACCCATCCTCCAGACCTACAAGATGACCTTCTTGAAGAATTTAAATTCATCAAGATCTAGTTTCTGCCTCCCAACACCACTCCGTTACTCCAGACTATGGACCTGCAAGTTATTTCTAACTTTAAGAAGCTCTACACTAAAGCACTCTTCGAGCGTTGTTTTGAGGGGACTGAAGGGATCAATTTTACTCTCAGAGAGTTTTGGAAATATCACGTACACATCGTTACCTGCCTCAAGTCGATCGAAAATGCATGGGAAGGGGTTACCAAGAGAACCCTCACTTCTGCTTGGAAGAAGTTTTGGACGAAGATTGTTGTTGAATATGACTTTGAGGAGTCTGAGACAGCACCAGAGGAGGCTGTAGTCAACGAGATTGTGTCTTTGGCTAAGTTCATGGAACTGGAGGTGGATAAAAATGATATCCATGAGCTTGTGGAAGACACAACCGCTGACTACCGAAGAGTTTGTGGAGTTGCAGTGTGTTTCACAGGAAGAATCTGTGAAGGAGAGTTTGTCAGAGGAGCAGGAGAAGGTAATAGTCAAGCAACAATCTTCCAGCGCAATAAAGGAAATGCTAAAAGCATGGGAAACTGCTGCATCGTACATTGAGAACCTAATAAGGCAGTGGTTATGCGAACTACAAATTTATTTAATGATAATGCCGTGTTGCATTTTCGACAAATTTTGAAGAGTCGGCAAAAACAAATGTCTCTAGACAGCTTTCTATTTAAAAAATATTAGGTATGTATCATAATTCATATAAAAACTCAAAAACACTATTAAAACACTAAGAAAAATTAATAAATTTCTAAATGAATCAATGAACTCAATCCTGCTAATAATATGTGTCATAAATAATAAACTAATTATTTCGATTTTTTTTTTTTTTTTTTGCTTCTGCAAATCGAAGTCGTGTTCTATGCTGGTTGATTCTGCTATAAAATAAAAGATGAAGATGATTCATGCTCCTTTACAATCTTATGTATAATTTTCTTTGAATAAAACGTTATACATAAAATGTTTTGAGTATTTTTTGGGGCATGGAACGCATTATCGTATTTTACATTGATTTCTATGGGAAAAATTGTTTCGCGTAAGGAGTAAGCTTCTAGAACGAATTATGCTCGTTATGCGAGGTTTCACTGTAATTGATAATATTCAGAAAACAATGTGGATATTCATTATTCGACCATAAAATACCGTGAGGGAAGAGCTAATTGCTACATGCGTCCAAACATTCGTTGCAATAGATATCTTTCAATACAGTCGCGGTGGTCTGAAGCAGAATCTCGGTATCGGCGAAGTCGCTTATACGCTAAACATCCAGCGCGTTCACGGGATTGATATACGTATTGTTCATAAGAGTCAAAATACTGTGCTCGGGTCGAATACTGTGGAAGTTTAGAGAGGAAGGTTCGAGCTTAAGTATTATTCGTGTCATCTATCCATGGTTCAAAATTACGAATTCCGTCTTTAATTAGCTCTCGTGTAGCTCCACATTCGGACTCGAGTCAATCAACCTATACGATTCGATCTTCTGTTCCGAATTTGGACCTGGGGACATGATCATCTTATATGTGCATAGTTTTCGTCTGCGATAAATTGGTTGTTTCAATTGACCATCTTTCCAATACATTTTTACTGTCTCATATATGAAGGACACACATACACACAAAAAGAAACTGTAATCATCATAAAATACGACCTCCAGAATTTGATGAATCAACATTTTTTACAATACCCTGAGTCAGGAAATATTTTTACTCTTGGAAATCGAATAAAAAAGTCAGTACTAAATAAATGTTTCAGACAATCAAAATGAGACTTCCAAATTCGAGACACATCGAAGACACTCAAAAATGAAGTATCCTCCAAAAAAATTCTTATCTTAACCATGAACAACATGGCTTCAACAACCAAGCTTCAAAATTATCCGGAATAGAGTAAAAGAATATGTGTTTTAAAGCGCCGGATATACGAATTTTACCGCCTTGGGTCCAACGCAATTACCCCGCCCTCCCCTTCAATAAATTTCTTTAGAATTTACAGTCAATTATATAACAGAAGCGAATAAAATGGACATAAAATTCAGAGGATTTGCTTCGATTCTCACTTGAAATTATAAAATTTTATCGAAATTTTAACATTTTGTGTGAAGCTTACATTACCACTCATTAAATGATGGTGCATAAACAAGTCGTAATTTGAAAAATTTCATTTTGTAATAAAAATGTCAGCCCCGTCCTACTATTTGGCGAACACTCTTGTCAGTTTTTCTTTTTACGGCTTCCAGGCATGTCTGAGTAAACTAAACTGTTTATAAAAGTAAAAACTATCGATATCACGTATCTACTATCAGTATATGTAGAAGTCAGCAATATGAGAGTAATGATTAACTTTGAATCATTATTTTTGAGTTCAGTCTGGAACTTTCGTTTTTCCTAGGCCTGTGCTGAGTTGGCGAGAGAGACAGCAAAAGTTTTTTGTCTGTGACTGAACAAGACAGCGAAAGCTGTAGAAATGGCAATATTAATGTACCGCTCACTCTATTTAATGTAAATGAAGGGAAATTTTTTAATAAAAAGCATTTTATATAGTCTTTTCAAAATCATACTGAAAATATTGTAAAGGTTTGGTTGTTATTTCTTCTATATAAACACCCCAACCGAATTCTGTGCCCTAGGCCATGGCCTATGTTGACCCTATGGCAAATTCAGCCTGGTGTTATATTTATACCTGAAATGCTACTCATACATACAATCATTTGCAAATATTGGGGTCACTCTTTAAAAATGAAAGCATTAAAATGATTCTGCTCACACATGATTAATTTTTATGGTGTTTGTCAGACTAAACGAGATTTAGGAAAAGTAACACGGACGTGTTACCCTCTCCAAGCTATTGTATTACAGTTACGAGAAAAACCCTAGACACCAGACATGCCAGTGGCGGGCGTTATGGAAACGGGATATTCCACTGCATTTTGGGGGTGAAGGAAACTCCTTTATTTCATTTGGCGCAGATAGAACCGACGGAAGTCTCGTTTGGCTTTGTACTCCGCTACGGTCGAAAACGAATTCTCGCCTTACGAACTGTGCTTAGTTCGCCACATGTTGCGGTTGATTTTACACCAGTTTACCTACTTTCTTCGGCTCGTCCACTTGCGGCAACCCTGACCAGGGTTTATCTCCTTGGTGACAGGACATAAGTTTCTCTCCATCCTCCTATCTGACCATATTGGGATCTATGGAGAATCACTGTACAAATTTCACCGTTTACAGAGTTACTAGCATGAAAGATTCTGACTGTACGAATTAATGTTCCACTCTGCTTCGATTCTTTTATGGTAATTAAACTAATTAGTACTTTATTATTTCCGTTGCTTGCATCTTGTGAGCATTCATTTGCATATTTCCAATTAACTTATACTAGATCCAATATAAAATGCTATTACCGTTCATAAAATTCGCGAATAAGATATAGAGAACAGATACATATAATGAAAAGCTAGAAAAATAATTGCATTAGTGAATTAATTTTACTAGTAAACACATCACAAGCATTACGTACAAATACTTACATGTCCATGTATACAAAATGTGTTGTTGTGTCTAGAACATAAGCTATTTCAGTTTTTTGAAATTCTTCTTAGCAGTGCATAATTAAATTTGAAGAAAAAACAGCCAATAGGTATCAATTCGTCATAGATATTGATATTACGATGATATATTTTACATTTTTATGGATGTTTTTGCGTCATTAAAATGCTAAATAAATAATATAATAAACGTTTATAAAGCAAGCCGGCTGCACTATTTATTCTTTTGAAATGCCATTTTTTCACTAATCAAGTAGCGATCGAGATGAAAACAACGTATCTTCATTTTATATCTAAGCTGGATTTTTTCACAGAACTCTAACAAGTTATGTTTTTTAATCTTTTGAGTAAATTATTATTTATAAACAGCCCATTTAAACTAAGATTTCATCCGAACATCAGAAAACATCTTGGACATAACCAAAACCCATCTCGAAACAAACGTTCTTATCAAAATATTGGACGGCTTTCTTTATTGACGCTTCAAATCTTATGGTTTTTAGTTTTTGAAAAAGGCATTTTTTACGAAATGCGCAATTAATTTGCGATTTCAATCCGAATAATCAAAACTCATCTTGGACATAGCCAAAATCCGTCTCGTAACGAAAGTTCAGATCACTACTTTGAACAGCGGACTTCTTGAAGCTTTAAAGCTTATATATATATATATTTTTTTAGTTTTTTTAAAAATAATCTGCTGTTTACAAACAATGCAAAATCTGGTATTCCAGTCCGAATACTCTGAAATGATCTTGGACATAACCAAGACCCGTTTCGAAACGAAAGTTCTTATTAAAACCTTGGACGACACGCTTCAAAGTCACAGGGTACAATGGAAAGGAAGTCGGATGCACTATTTATACTTGAAATGCCACTTTTTGCAATTTTCCATAAGCCTTACCGAGTCCAAGTAGACGAATAAAAAACAGCCGATGGCCCTCGACTCAGAAAACTCTCTTAAAGCGGCAGTATCTAGTTTCCCCGGCGGCGAAGTGTTAGGAATAGGAATAACTCAATTCCCCTTCTGAGTAACTCGATACTTATGGGATTTTTCTCAACTTTTTAACCTTTTCATTGGATTGGGAAGGGCCTCCAACACGCGTCCGAATGGCCTCGGAGCATGCGTACAATGGGCTCTCACCCCTTTCCTGCAGGCCCCCTTCTTGAGGGAAAAACGCAATTTCCGGTAAAAAATGGTTGCATGCTTCGGTTAAGGCGACTTGTCATATACCTTAAAACGGTTTTTTTTTTCTCCCTCTCTTTTAACCTTTTACTCCTTTTTAAAAGTAAGTTCATATCGCTGCTGAGTGAGGAAGGGGGTAAAAAATCCATTACCACAAACAATGGGTTTTAAAGAAATTTTGTACCGGAAATTCCATATTCAAGAGACGATTTTCATCAGTCATTCTCAAAAGTGGATCCTAAATTCATTTCAGAAAGGAAGTGAGGATGTATGGCTTTTGATATTTTGTATTTTTAATTTCAAAGAAATGGATTACATTCCCCCTCCCCCCCCCATTCTTTTACTAGAAAAACTAGTACTGTCCTACCGCCAGGAGAAAAAACCTGGACAAGGTTGCAGCAAGTAGACGAGTCGAAGAAAGGAGGTAAACGGGTATAAAATCAACCGTGACATTTGTCGAACAAAGTACACTTCGTTAGGCGAGGAATTCGTTTTCGACCGTAGTACAAAGTGAAACGAGACTTCCGTCGGTTGTATCTGCGCCAAATGAAATAAAGGCATTTCCTTCACCCCCAAAATGCAGTGGAATATCCCGTTTCCATAACGCCCGCCATAGGTATGTCTGGTGTCTAGGGTTTTTCTCGTGGCGGTAATACTGTATATAGGTAGGCTTGCCAGATTTCTGAAATGTTCAACCGGGACACCGGAATGCCCCCCAGCGTCGCGGGCATTCAAGGGTACACACCCTAGGCGGGTTTTTAGAGTGTTTTAGAGGGTAGTTTATTCTCAATGCTATGAATAAATGGTTACTGATTAGGAACCTAAACCAGGGGTAGTAATAAATGACACAAGAATATAAATTTAAACATATTAATTCTTGCATGTTAATATTTATAAGTTACTTAAGTAAGAAGAAACACTTTGAATGAGGAATAAAAAATTTGAACAATATTTACATGTACTTTTCATTGGCTAGGACTTTTTTTAGAAAGTCTTTATTGTTATTAATCTTGTTGTAAAAATATTCACAAGCTAATCCAATATTAATTTTACATGTCATCAAGCCTTTAACCGTAGATTCCTTCATCAAACCCCTATCATCAGTTCATGCCTTGTTCATCAAAGAAAATACTCTCTCAACTGGTGCTGATGTCCCAGGTAAGCAGAAGGCATACTCGAAAATTTTGATCAGATTGGGGGCTGCTATGTGATTCTCCTTGAAGTGACCAAACAGCCTGAGCCATTTTTCTGCACTTGAAATAATCACATCTCTGGTAGTCTCTTCTTGCTTCCACTGTTCCCAATTTGACTGCAAATACTATTTAGCAAGCACAACTTCGTCAAACAGCTCATCATTGTTTATTTTCATATCGGGTACATCAAGAAGACTGCTATTAATAATTTCAGCAGAAGTTTCGGCGTTTTCCCAATCAACAGCATTTGTTTTGATCAGATTGACCCATGCAAACTGTTCAGTTTTTCCAAAACTATTCTCCCAGAGGTCCAAGTATGCAATGCATCTTACATAAAAGTCATCAAATTCTTCTTTCACACTGTTACGGATCCTAAATAATTCTTCACAGTTAATTATTTTTAGAATTTTTTGGTCATCTATAATCAAATTTAATTTTTTCCGGGACGTGAAGTAAACCGGCCGGGACACCAGGACTTTGTCTGAAAACCGGGACTGTCCCGGTCAAACCGGGACGTCTGGCAAGTCTATATATAGGTATCCAGTTCATAAGGAAATTTGCATGGTTTCGAGGTAGTTCAAGTATTTCGTCCAGTTTTTTAATAATTGAGTAATAATTTTGTGATATTGGTTTAAGTTGTTCTTTTATGTGTACATTTGCTGGACAAAATTATGAACTCACGAAATTTTCATTTTGTTTTAATCATAATTTAATTCAGCTTAATTTCGTTTTAATAAGATAATGATGAATGCAAAAATACATCTAAATTTAGTATGACTCATAAATAAAATTTTAGAAAATTATTGTTAACAGGAAAATGTGCGACTTTATAAATTTAGCATTATCTGAAATCTGGACAGAATTATAAATTCAAAGGTATAAAATTATGAATTGTGTTATTTTTTTCCAATAAGTTCATTTTAATTAAAGAAAATTATCAATGTTGCTATTAGTGATTGTTATTTCTTTATTTTTCACAAAAAATGTCAAACAATAAAATGCTAATTTATATAACTAAAATAATTGTCAAAGAAATCGTCAACAGCCCCAATCACTGGACTGATTTCGCCCATTTTTTTATTTCATACGAAAGCTTATGACCCTTAAATTTGTTATCAGTTGTCGCCTGTCTCCCACCACGCTCCGGTACATTCTCTATAGGGAAAAGCCTTGACAGAGATCCCCAGCTCCAACTACTGTATTGATATCACCAAATTTTATTTGATATGAAAGCTCATGACCCCTAGATACACAATCAATGATCGCCTTCCCACCTCCAACTTCCATTTTCGAGTGAAATCGCAAAAACGCTACTTCACTGTAC
This sequence comes from Araneus ventricosus, assembly GCA_013235015.1. NCBI lineage: Eukaryota > Metazoa > Arthropoda > Arachnida > Araneae > Araneidae > Araneus > Araneus ventricosus. Next base: position 504,159 of record BGPR01000445.1, read on the forward strand.
ATTCTTTATGGAGAGGAACTTTTGAGTCCCTATCCTGAACGACTGGACCGATTTCGCAATTTGTTTTTTGGGAAATTAATTTTTCCACTTTGCAAGCATAGCTAACCAATCAGAATACCCCACATTTATCGTGCAAATTTAAGAATTTTTAATTTATAATTTGGAGTTTGTAATTTTATTGAGATTTCACGTATTGCTGAAATTTTAAAGTTGCACATTTTCTTATTAACAAATTTTGATGCATTTTTGTAATTATTGATCATTATTTTATTAAAGCAAAATTAAACTGAGTTAATTATGTTTAAACCAAAATGAAAATTTCTTGAGTTTATAATTTTGCCCAGCAGTGTAGATATACAGGGTGGTTAGAATTAAAGTGTCCTTGAACTGCAGAGTTAAACACAGCCGTCGTCAGAACGGCAGTCTCGGTGTTCTACATTTCAAAATATGGGGAAATGGAAAGCAGTTCAGTCGTCAAAGAGGTACCTCTTGTGTATACAGCCTAGTTTCTTAGTAATTTACTAATAATTTTGTGATATGGGTTCAGTTTGGCCCTTTATGCATCGATATACAGGGGGGTTAGAATTAATGTATCGTGGAACTCGGAGAAAAAACCAGGCACTCATATGTATTGTAACGAACATTGAAAGTTGCTTCCCAGCAATGTTAGCTTTAAGGTTGGGAAGAGAGTTCTACAGGGATATATACGGGAATGCCGGGGAAATGGAGCCATCGACCCCGACTTTGGTGACAAATTTGGGATCTCAAATGTACTGAAATTTTCTTGATATCTGTATTAGGGGCTGAGATCCGGGTTTATCCTGATGATTCCATGTAACACCACGGCCTGTCGGGGAGAATGTAAAGGGACCGAGCTCGGATCACAGAGAATAGAGATTATGTTGATCGACTTTGAAAGTGTTGATCGACTGGGATCGCCTTTGGAGTGCGAACGTCTTTGGAGTTTTATATGCTGTGCGAGCTAGTAAGCTGTTAGACACCGAGCGGTATTGAAAGTACTGTTGCTGTTCTTATTAGCGAATTGCTGTCTGTTTATGTTGCTAATCTGTGCAAGTGCTGATTTAACTGTTACCTGTGCTTCGTGTTTTCCGGAATACTCGAGAAAAAAACGTCTTTCTTCATTATCCGGCTTGTTGGACTGTTTTCACAGTACACCCAGCGATTTTCTTAACAGTATGCAACATCTTGATGTTATTCATTTCAGAAATGGGCGAAACGAAAGACGCAGAAAAATAGAAAAAAGGATCAAGATAATTTTTCATCAAAGATCTGGAGGACAAAACACAATTGTAAAAGCGTGAGACGCTCATAGAAATACTTTATGAATCAATTAGAATTTTAATCATATTTATAATATATTTTTAATATTTAATAATTTTTATAAAATTTTCTTCCCTGTGAAATTCTTAATGACTTAATTTTATTTCCATTTGAGTTGTTTAAGCGCGAGACGGGAATGTTACAAACCGCGTAACTTCTAGTTCGCGTGATTCGTGGTAGTGTAAGTCTAGACGTTACTGTAATTCTATCATGAATTTCTGATCCACTACCTTTCGTGAATCAGAAAGTATAAAATTGTTATGATTTAACTTTTTAATTTTTTTGAAATTAAATCGTTTTTAACACCGCCTAATTTATAAGCATAAACGAATTACTTCTACTTCAATCTTAAAGAATCGCACTTCTTCTTTAACTTCCAGAGTCATGGTATTCTTCAAGGACTCCCCTTTTTGCAACTACTGAAGCTCTCTGCGTATATTTAACGACCTCTTTGTAACCATGTAACTCACTATGATGCGTAGCTTTTGCGCATGAACTCTTCAATCCTGTTCATGGATGTAAATTTTTAATTTTGATAACGTTATCTAACTGATATAGCCTGCATCTTCATCTTTAATTCAAATGAATAAATAGAAATGGGATTACCACTGTCTTCTAATGCAAGATGCTTTCGTACACCTCATATTTGTAATCTATTTTGAAAGATAGATTCATTTTGTTATCTGGAAATGAATTACTTGCACTTAAATCTATGTGCAGAGAAATCTCTCTACATTGCCAGCGGCCGCCCTCCGTTCCATGCAAATCGGCCGTTCCAGAGAGGTTGACGGTTCTGAAGGGGTTTTTTTGGAAGACGAAATACTTATCGAAACAAGTCCTAATTCATTATTTCTAACATGACGAATTTTAAGACTCATCTAACGAAACAAGTACTTTATTAAAAGATTTTCTAAATGTTTGGAAAAAAGAAACAAGTTGTGTTTGTTTGGTTCTGTCTGTTTTTTCGGAGGTGACTGTTAAAATCTTAATCAATTGGCCGGCAGTTGGAGAGGACTGAGCAATAGTATAATCAGTTTTTCCCGAAGTTTATTGGACTCAAAATTTTATTTATTCGCGGTCTGCTGCACTTGAGAGATTAACTAAATTTCTTGTCGATTTCCAGTTATCATATACTGGCGCAAGATTTCTATACGCTGGTACAGATTCAGGAAAACACGCTTGGACATCGTTCAGAGATCAAAAGGCTATGCTTGTGTGGAGAAAATGGATTCTGTGTTATTTTTGTGTGTATGTACTTTTGTCCTCTTTTGTTCCTCTCCTTTCTCCTAAACTTTACGGACAGATACGGCGTATAGAGTGCGACAGTGGGTATGTACCATAAGCTGAATAAAAACGATGGAAGGTGGAGAGCTCGCCATCCCTCTAACCTCGTATTAACATTCCTCCTACTTGCTCCGACAGGTTCCACTAAAAATGAATCAGTCAGTTCGGTCTGATAGCGCTTGAAAGTGCACGAAACGCTCTCTATAACTCAATCTGGCTGTCACAAAAGGACGGGAAATTATCCCTATAGAACAATATTTGGCTGTTTTGGAAGAAGTAAGCAAGGAGAGACAAGCCGAGAACGAATCTGATTCATTAAATCTCATTGGAGAAGTGACTGAGTACAGAGACCGAGAAACTAATTCTGAGACTGACTTGGAGGACAATCCAGTTCACGAAGAATATAGCGACTCAGACTCTAACACAAATGTTTGTATCGCCCATCCTTTCTACTTCTAACCTTATTATACCATAAAAAAATAAAGCTATGTATAATTAAATAAGCGGAGAGTTGGAAAAAACGGGATGGCGCATAAAGTGCGCCAAGCTGATCGGAGTGTTCTAAAATGTCACCTGTCCGCAAAGGGTTAATATAAGATTCACGGCCAGGGAGAGGAAAGGAATAGATTTGATTGAAATCGAGAGGGTGACCATCCCTGCCGAAAGGTTTGGTTGGCATTTTCTAGTAGTTATTTTAACATTATGTCTATGAGTCGAAAATCCCGTGTCAAACAAAAGTGACCTTGAGAGGGTGACAGCTATGGAGGGTGGCTGCTTTGAAAATTTTAATGTATATATATTCGAAACATAAATATTGCCTCGTTGGTTCATTGTTTTTTCCCTTCTGGCTTTCATTAAGATGGCACGCATTTTATATATTTAATTTTTATATTCCTCTATAAAATTTAATTATAATTACGTTGACCTAAGTTGTTAAAAGTGATGTTTCTTTAAAAAAATTGCCATCGCTTCTCGGCCTTTTGGCTAGGATCAAAGTGTAGTAACAAAATTGCAAAAAAGGAAAATTCTAAATCTAAAATTCTAATACATTTTTGCCTTTATTTAACAATTATGCATCATAATACTGCAAGTATCATTTTATAGAATTTCGATTTTTATCAGCTTTTTTTATTTTAAAGGGCTTCTTGTTGTGTGTTCTTGATGGCAATGCACTGATTTAATATTTTCAGAGCTTGGTTATCAGTTAACCGATTAATTCAATAAAATTTTGATTCCATAGGAAATGAGCCATCTCGTAGTGGATTAGAAAAAAAATGAGTTCAAGATTCCATAACATTTACAATAATGAATTACAAACTAAAGACTAAAAAGAAGAAAATAATTAAAATAAATAATTTCTACTTTTTAGCTCACTAATAAAAGTTTGTTTTAAAAAATTGTTCATTAAATTTTTACATAGTATTATCATGGCGTACGAAAAATATGGTAACTGTTGTATATATATGGTATCTGTTGTATATATATGGTATCTGTTGTATATATATGGTATCTGTTGTATATACATGGTATTTGTTGTATGGTATCTATCAATAATATTTACAATAATGAATTAAAAAACCTAAAGACCAAAAAGTAGAAAATAATTTAAATAAAAAAATTTAGCTCACTAATAAAAGTTTGTTTTAAAAACTATTCATTAAATTTTTAAATAGTATTATCATGGAGTACGAAAAATATGGTATGTGTTATATAATTTTAAATCGAGACAGTTGTATGAATCTTCCAACCGATGTCAAATAAAAAACAACAGTTATGCAGTTTCATAAATTATCAATTTTTTCGAAGAAAACAAAGAAAGTATTTGGGGACGGTTAAACGGAATTCGATGAAGGGGTTTTGTTCTAACCACTCCGTAAAAACGGTATGACTTATAGTCGTAACAATAAAGGGAAATCATTTTATTGATGATAATTTCTTTCCTTGAAAAAATCAAATTTGCATACCTGCATCTCTATACCAAATTGTTTTAAGAGATTATAATAAAATTATTATGGAAATCCGCTGTAGTTTCTATGTTTGAATTTAACAACTGCTTAAACAGAATCCTAGTGACCTTTGAACTAGGGGTTTTGTTCTAACCGCTGGAAAAACGGTATTACTTCAACAGTAATCCTTAATCCTTGAACCATGGTATTTTTATGTGTTATACTCTAGGGTCAAATTATGAGACTAAAAATGATTTAGAGTCAAATTAAGAGATTAAGAAGTGATTTAGAGTCAAATAGTAACCCCAATACCTTCTTATCAATAAATTATGACTTCAATTAGCTACTAATTTCGGTGTTAAAGAAATAACGGAACACTGATTATAAGGCAATGCAACCATATGAAATGGTAACATAGAAGTATACTAATGAATAAAAAGGTAATAAAGCAGAAGGAAGTACTTTTTTTAACCACGACTGCGTCATCATTTGAAGAAACGGCATCAAAACATTAAGAAAGAAAAAGAGAAGTAGGCAACTTGATGAATGAATTAGACAAATAACATATTACTTCTATTAGGAAGCTCATGGATATTCATGAGGGTTTTAATATCTTCATTTCGTATGAAATAGCAACTGCTTTTTTTGTCTACATCAGAAGTGAGTATTAAAATAATTTTTCTTAGAGAAGTATTTTCATATAAATCGCTGAAATTCTCATGAATTTAAATCGGAAATTTTGCTACGTTATTAATTATATTTTTTATTAATAAATATTTTTAACATGCCGTTGACATTACATTGAAATAAAATATTTTATGAGGTTTTATTTAACTTTTTTCATCTTTGTAAAGATGGAATTTTGTTATCTATTTGTCACTCACTCCCTTATGAACTAGAGTTCTGAAATTTTGTTAAGTACAAAGTCCCCAACGATTATACAACGGGTAATATTTTCAGAACTTAATTATCAGGTAAACGATTCATTTTAATTAAATTTTGATACCGTATGGGGGCGCTATGTTGTAGTGCAGAGGTTCCCAACCTGTGGTACGCGTGCCCCTGGGAGTACGCGAAGAACCATTTGGGGGTACGCGAAATCAAAGTTGTTAATGGTGGAATAAAGAAAACAGAAGGGATTTAAAAAGTTAGAGAATTTTGTTCCTCCTAGTGAATACTTGCTATTTAATAACTATACCACTTGAATAGTTGATTATTGCGAAATGTAATTTTTAGGTTATAAGTTAAAACGAAAGTATAAATAATTTAAAACGAAATAAATACCTATAAATTAAAACGAAATAAATACAATAATGGTTTCATTTGCTTTGGCTATTGTAAAATTGGAATCAAATATAAAATCAAAAACAAGTTCGTCAAATACTATTAATTCGAATCATTTCACTTTTAAACTAACTTTTTAAAAGCTTAACATTATTGATAAAAACTTATTGAACATTAAGTTTCTAAATTGATAAAAACTTCTTTGCATAGACGGATGGTTGGGGGAGAAGTTGGATATGATAGTAGGGGGTACGCGAAAAACAAAAAGAATAATCAAGGGGTACGCAAGGGAAAAAAGATTGGGAACCCCTGTTGTAGTGAATTAGAAAAAAATGATTACAAGTTTTCATAATATTTTTGAAAATACTAAAAGTAGAAAATAATTGAAATAAAAAAGATTTTAAAAACTTGCTTTTATATGTGTGCTAATTGTAGAAAATATCCCCCCTTTGAAATCTGAAGGTTAAAACAAAATCATAAATCATAAGGCTCTAAAAAACAATACAAAAAAAATATTTCCCAAGCTAACCCTAAGAGTGTAAAGCTTCATACAAATCGATGGTAAGAAGTTATTAGTTTTACTTTAGTAAATAGTATCTGTAATCTTATAAAGCATTTATTATTTCTTGTATTTTTCAGTTTTTAGTATATAAGAATAATGATTTCTTTTTTTATTGGCAACGAAGTTCATAGGACTGAATTTTCAAATACGAATAGATTTTTGAAAATATGTCACAAGTGCAAACTTATTTAGATTTGAAGAATATTTATATTACAAATTTGGAAAATGAAATAAATTACTCATATCAGTAGTTTCTTACGAAAGTTTTACTGCCGAAGTACATTTAAGAGGATAATTAATGCTCAGGGGAGTATCTTCACCAGTAAATCTACAAACTTATAATAACAAAAATAATACATATAAATATTCGTGTCGAACCATACTTAAGTCTCAGTTTTCTTATTTGATGTTTCCGAAGGTAGTCCAACAATGAATTTTCAATATCAGCTTATCTAAATTTATCACACCAGTGAGTTTCAATTTGCGCTGAACAATACTTTAGTCTCAGTTTTCTTATTTGATGCTTCCGAAGTTAATCCAACAATGAATTTTCAATATCAGCTTATCTAAATTTATTACACCAGTGATTTTCAATTCGCGCTGAACCATACTTTATTGTCAATGTTCTTATTTGATGCTTCCGGAGTTAGGCTAATAATAACTTTTCTTTATATCAGCCTATATAAATTGATCACACCAGTGCTCTTCGATTCGTGCGGTATGCTTCCGGAATCTCAACCATATTTCTTTATTTACACTTGTTGCTTTCTTACAAAGTAACATATTGCAATGACTTGCTTCAACTTGATGAAATTTTTTTTATCTATGCATGTTGCATCAAATGATTGCTTGGAAACATTTTATCTTTAGAATGAAAGTTCTGGCCAACCTTTCTGTGGCTATTGATCTTAATTGATTACCAACGCAGTAGGTAAAGGGGATACGGATGCCCCAGAGGCTACTTTCGGGGAGCGCCGCGAAGATAAAATATTAATGAGTCTGTTTCCCGTTTTGAAGCCATCTATGATGAGGAAGGCAAAAATATAATATCATACCCCGGGACCCATTTACCCTTGCTACGCCACTGTGCCAATCTACCTCATTACCAACCTCTAATTTGCGATGAGATGGTAGGATTACAATACTATTCATTTTTTCCAGTCCACTAAATGTGGTTCAACGACTCGCGTTTTCTTCGCTAATATAAAATTATTCGCGGAAGTGGTTAGTTAGTCTTGTGATTATTGCCAACGGATCATATGGTTTAAAGCGGTTGGTCATTCGTTCAAAGTCGGGTGATCATTAGTAGAAGAGTTTCCTTGACTTCACTGAAAAGATGGGAACTTGAATGTTAATTGAAAGGGGGAAAATGGAATGTAAGTGGTATTCTTTTGTGCTTGACAATAAAAATGATGGATACATGCTCTTATTAGTAATTTGAGAGTATCGGAAGGTTAGGAAAAAGTCAAGGATTTTTTTCCCAAAGGCTTAATTATCATGACTATTTTCAAGGACTTTAGATGCATCTGGAAGTACAATAAGGAGATTCAAGGACCAGGAAAACAATGAAAAAAATGAAATGTAGGTTATAACTTCCCAAGTTGCGTAAAATGCATCCCCGGATATTATTTCTGGAATGTATACACAATCCTCCAGCAGTCTTCAAGTTGCACCTACCCATTATATTCTATTCATTTCCTATAGTAGACATAAATCCCTTCCTGCCCATGCCATGAAAGTAGATAATCATCGCAATTGAAGTACCCAGGTTCCCCCATCCCGCATATCAATGAACTAAACAAGCATTAATCTTATTCGACACCTTGCACCTCATCACGATATTGTTGCAGCATGCTCTTTGCTGTCGGACACACCCACCAACAAAGCTAATCGAGTTAGAAGCCCAATTACTGTCTGTGGATTAAAGGACAAGGGGTGCGTGATCACATCACGAACCGTTCACCAAGAGGGCGTTTCCGGTGTCTAATATTTTGTTCCGGCTACCACGCGTGAGAGGAATATTAGGCAATATGGGATTGGATATAACAGATAGAATCACACGTTTCATAATTTAAGAATAGTTTTTTTTTTTTAAAAAAAAGAAGAAACTTAAACTTTGGCCTGACCGTGAGGTTAGATTGCAGGTGAGCTACTGTCAGAATGTAAATGAAAGCCACTTATTAGTTCTCGGATACAAAGTACCTTGAGGTCCAGGTTTAATTTAAATTATTCTTTGCAAAATAAAGTGCTATCAATCAAATGGCAATCTTCCGGTTTTGCCTAATTATTTCTCATATCTTTTGAGCATTTGAAATTGTTGAATGTATCCATTAGGCCTTGTGATTGCAAGTTTTCTGTAGTTTTTTACTAGCTTAATAGCATTGTGTTTCTGGTTTTGCTTTATTTCTTTGCTAAAGTGAAGACTGTTTTATTTCTGTGCTTTAGTGTGAATAAAGTCAATATTGTCATTCAGGCAGTGTTATATGAAACTTTGTTGTCAAAAGACACAGGCTGTGTATAATCTCATCATCAAAGACAAACAAAGTCAAAATGATTATAAGACTCAGGGGTGGGAAGTGAACAAACGCGATGCACAGAAGATCTCTCCGCGCATGATGTCATCGTGGGACTTAATTCCCATCTCTCCTCTATTCCACTTAGTTTAAAATTAAAGAAATAAATTTATTCTAGCTCGCAAGAATGGGTGAAAATGCCCAATTAATGGTTGGTTATTGTGTCCACACTATCTACATCACAGCACAGAGTTTTATTGCTTATAAATAGTTAGATACGTTAATTTAGTGAAAACTATTCTCCAATTTTCTGATTCACTTTACTTTGCAGCAATTCTAAATGATCAGCTCGCTTTTTCAGAGTGCAGTGAAACCTCGCTTAATGAGCATAATTCGTTCCAGGATCTTACTCTTAATGCGAAACAATTTTTCCCGTATAAATTAAATTTCTTGCATTAATGTAAAATACGATAATGCGTTCCATGTCGAAAAAAATACTCAACAAATTTTATATACAACGTTTATTTAAAGAAAATTATATATAATATTGTCAAGGCGCGTGAATCATCTTTATCTTTTCTTCTATCGCGGAATGGAATTGCCACCTTCGAATGCAAATTCGATCTCGGGGGGGGGGATTGAAATTTTTAGTTTATTATTTATGATACACTAGAAAATCACCCGTCATGGTGTGACGGGTGCAAATTGCCTCTTCATTCGAGAGATTTCCCGTCAAATTTGACGTGTTTAAGTAGATATATAGGCGAGAGAAATGTTTAATATTGATTGAAAACAAATAAAATAAACATATGTTTTATGACAGGAAATATTTTTTATTTACATATTATTTACATATTTCTTTATTCAAAAACCTTTTGGTAAACAACATTCCGTGTGAAGTATTTTTCGTTGTTTAACAATTTTCCTTGTATTTCAGATATCTAATCAAAACAAAGCACTTCTCTGCTTGTCAAACGTTGCCAAAAAATATTATCAAATTATATCATCACGATTGCAATAAAAATCGGATGCATCGTGGCGTCCAAACTATATCACGCGCATGATATACCACTGATGTTATTACTACTTTCTATTAAAAAACGGAAATTAATTTGAAACATATGATTAGTATAATTTAAAATTTCTCGGGAACAATTGATCATAGCGAGATGAATTTTATATTAATCGATAAAAAATTTTATTTCACTATTTTAGAGCTATTAAATTTTTAATTATTGCGACAATTACTCTTTTAAATTTAAAATTTAAGAGAGTAATTTAAAATTTAAGTAATGAATAATGTAAGTAATAATAAGAGTAACAAAATTTAATTAAGTAAAAAAATAATTAATTAAGTAATTAATTAAAAAATAATTAATTAAGTAATTAATTAAAAATAATTAAGTAAGTAAAAATAATTAATTAAGTAATTAATTAAAAAATAATTAATTAAGCAAAAAATAAATTAAGTAAGTAAGAGTAATAAAATTTAATTAAGTAAAAATAAGAGTAATAAAATTTAATTAAGTAAAAATAAGAGTAATTAAATTTAAGTAATAATAAGAGTAATGAAATTTAGGTTCTCTAACAATGAAATAATGCTGTTTAACGTCTCGTAGAGCGAGTTTTATTGTTGGTGACGTCAGAGCGTTACCGAGAGACAGATCTGGGTTATTATATTAGTAATACCTAATTCCTTTTCACTAGAAAGCTGTCTATAGTCAAATGTCTATATATAGACATTTGTTTTTGCCGACACTTCAAAATTTCATAAAAATGCAACGCAGCATTATCATTAAATAAATTTGTAGCACGCATAGCCATTGCCTTATTAGGGTGATGCTTCTTAATGTACGATGCAACAGCTTCCCATGGTTTCAGCATTTCTCTTATGCGCTAGAAGATTGTTGCTTTGCTGTTAAATCCTCCTCCTCTGACAAGCTCTCCTCCACAACTTCTTTCTGTGAAACACAATGCAACTCCGTAAGCTCTTCGGTCGTCAGCTCTTGGTTGTGCTCTTCAACCAGCTTATCTATATCATTGCTATCCACCTCCAGTCGTGGCCAAAGATACAATCTCGTTGACTACAGGTACCACAGGTACTGTCTCAAACCCCTCAAAGTCACATTTGACAATACTCTCCGGTCAAAGCTTCTTCCATGCAGAAGTGAAGGTTCTCTTGGTGACCTCTTACCACGTATTTTCGATCTTGTGCCAGGCAGCGAACTGAAAGTCAGTGGCGGACTGGCCAGGTTGCCAGCTTGCCCGATGGCAAGTGGGCCCCTTAAACAGAAGACAATTCGGGCCCCCAGGATAAGTGTCGACTAAAGATCTTAAAGACTATATTAAGAAATTCATTGTCTGAGGAGAACTTGGAATTCCTGTACGTTGCTATGAAAAGGAATTTCTGGATGATTTGGATATAGAGTACTTATTAACAGATTTTCACAGTCATCTAGTGAACTCAAACGTTTCCTGAGTTGCCATTAATGAAGTGGACCAAATGCAATACACTTCTGTACATTTGAATTGTTAATCTTTGACAGTTAGAATTATTCTTTAAAAACATTTTAAATTGGTAAATAGTTTGCACTTTATTTTCAGTTTGGTTAAAATATTCTCAATATAACAGTATAGTTCAAAAATTACAGTATGCTATACAACCAACAAAATTATTTAATATTTAATCATAAAAGTACATTTATATTTGCTATTTACTACTTTCAATAATAGGTGTATACTGTATTTAGTAATACATATAATAGAGTTTTAGGTTAGGAATAGATTATATTAACTTATTGATTTTAATTTATTATATTTGTAATAAATAATATAAAAAAATATATTTGAGATGGTGACGTAGATGTGATAGGGACCCCTATTGTGTCATGGCAACCACTCTTTTCAGACCCAGTCCGCCATTGCTGAAAGTGATATTAACGAAACTCTCTGAGAGTAAGACTCGTCTCTTCATGGTCTCATAATGGTTCATTTGTCGCTTCAGTAGCGAATCCAGGATTCGGGTCTGGGGGGGGGGGCGGAGGTCATAAAAATTTTGTATCGTAGTGACGAATGTCAAACCTCATGGCTTATGTAAACCAAAACACTTTAACTTTACAGGCTTCCCTCTCCTGACAATAAGAATAATAAAGAACACTACAATACTTTCGATAATTTAATAAAAAATACAATGAAATAGCTGGCCAAAAAATGTTTTCGACCGCGTCAGCGCTACAAGTGCAAGTGGAATGACTAGAAAAGTAGGAAAATTTTCGAGCCTGTCAAGTCAGAAAGCAATGTTGTCACGATTTTATTACTATTCTTTTAAAATGAAAAATAAGATCAAACAGTTGAAGTGATTTTAAATTAAATCAAGAATTTTGGTTCAGCTCGGGGGGGGGGGGCGGCAGCCCGATAGTCCCTCCCGTTTATTCGCCACTGCGTCGCTTCAATGATATATCTGAACACATGTTTGGAAAAATGTGTGATCGCAAGCGACTAAGCGATGCTTGCGGAACGAGTGCTAAACAGGGATTGATGTAGCAGGCGCAGAAACCGGGATTTCCCTTCTCTTCGTCACACTTTTATGCGAAATGTCACTCTTTAATCGAGTCATTTTTTTACAATTTATTTTTCTCGTTATTCGACTTACTCGTTATGAGAGGTGCTAGTTAAGAGATATTCCACTGTATTATTTGCTTTATTTTATAACTAATAAAAATTTTGGATGCATGAAAATAAATAATATCATCTTTTGGGCTTATTTATATCTTGTCTGAGGCAGTAGTATTTTTTCGTACTCGCACTAGAAATAAAAAGGCTAGGAAATTTAATTTTTTCATAAATATTCCTCATGCGATTCATTATTCGATTATGAAATATCTGTAGTTATTCTATTAATTAAAAAAATTCTGTCTAGTATTCATGACTAGATTTTCAGAAGCGTTGTTTCAGGTCTTGTGTTGTTCTGTTAATTCGTTTAAAGCAGGCCATTCATATCTCTTCCGAGAAGGAAAAAAAAAGGGCCAGGTAAAAACTCTATGAGATTTAGAAAAAAATATTCAAAGCGACGGATTTCCAACCAAGCCAAATTCCGGCAGTTCGTGCGCTGATTCTAAAAGTGAGACTCTTTGCGAGGGTAGTCGGCACTTCAAACAATTTGACTACATTTGCACCTCGCGTCGAGGGTAGAAATGAAACTCGAAATCTCCAGCGTGGGGGAGAGGAGTGTGAGTGGTAGGAATTCTGCGACCTTGAATCTTGTCTCAAAACTAACTTTGGAACATCAAGTTAATGACATGCTTGGGTTTTTCGATTAAAATGGGTGGGAAAAAAACAGTCTTGTGCCAATTGGATGGAATGGACTACAGATGAATTGCCGGTTTAAGAAATAATTCTTTTCAGAGCCAAATGTTATACTGTTTCACAAGGGGATTTTAAAATTAATGCAATTCCTGGTTACGATGTTGTAAGATGTTTGGTGCATTAGCAAAAACTGAAAGACAGGCTGTTTTTCTTCTTCCAAAAAAAATCTGATATTCGGAACATTTGGATTTGCAGCCGAAGGAATCACGCCTAAAACATTATCATGCAGCGATGTTTCGGATAAAAGGTTCGAATCTCTTTCTTTTTATTTCAAATTATTCTCTCTCTCTCTCTTTTAAAGTATTTATATCTTCTAGAAGCTTTATTTTTATTAAATGAAAAGCCTTTAAGAAAGAATTCATCTTCCAAAACGTTGGATATCCCGGCTAAAATTATCCAAAAGCAATAGGATCGACAGAACCACTCATGATTAGATATAAATTTCAGTTACATTAAAGAAGGCAACTCCTCAAATTACTTCAGGTTAGTGAATTTTACCTTAACAATTAGTGCATCGTCAGATGTGCAAAAAGTAGCGATTTCGTGATCATATGAAAGCAAACTTCCCTTTTATGGTTTTATTCCACAACAGAATGAATTTGGATCGGCTTAGATTTGCTCCACATTTCAATCAAGTTTGTACACGATGTTTAACGTATGTGTTTGACTTAAATTAACTAGCCCAAATAGGGCCAGCCAGTAAAAAATCAAGCGGGGCATGGTACAGAGTTGACTTGAGAGGTTTTCATATTTCATACAATAAAATGATTTATTGAATTTTTCTATACGGTGTACCCAAGTGAAAAGGAGACTACAGTTATATGTAAAGAAATTTTAATAACAATATTCTAATTACAGTTAATGTGGAACAATGCAACTATAAATAATCGCCATTGACATTGATCCCAGCGCGTAAGAAGGGAGTGGATGGCTTCAGTGTAGAAACTGCTGGGTCAGACAAACATCCATTCTCGTCGTCTTCTGATTCTCTGACAGATGCTTGGGCACCCACTGTGCACAAACTTTGCCATAACCAAGCCTTTTGTGGATTATGTGATGCACAGTTCTTTTGCTTATCGACAGTTCAACAGCAATTTCACGTGTGGTGATCCTACGATTCTGCCGTATGAGCCGAAATCGTGGTATTGTTGGTCACAACGTGCGCCTGCCTAGGGCGTGGCACGTCCTTGATGTTTAAGCGTCCCGCCTCATAACGCTGACACCACCGGAATATGGTGCACCGTGCGAGACACTGCCCTTCGTACACCTCTTTCATCCCACGATAAATTTGTGAGGCATGCTGCCCTTCTGCGCGGAGAAATTGGATAACTGCTCTTTGTGCTGATCTGGAGGAATCCATAATGCAACGAACTGCGGAAACAACTCTCCAGAAGTGAGGATATTGATGCGAAGCTGTTAACTACGCAGGTGCAACTGGGAATACCACCGCGCCATCTTTCGGCTTGCACATTAACTCACTGGGATTTGATACAACGCCGATACAGCTAAGGTATCCTTTTCATTTGGGCACACCTTATATTTATTACATTTCACAATTTGATGTCGTAAATATGCAAATGATAAATAATTAAATTATTTTCTCTAAGTTAATATTTCAGTCACACAAAAAATCGTTAATAGATCAAATAACAGAAATAATTGCTTCATAAATACAACTTGGTACGCGACTTAATAGAATAAGTTTACCATATGCGATTTTAGTTTCATTTTTTGCAGGTTTTATATCAGTTGATAATATCATAACTTAATTATTTGGTTAATTAAGATCCGATAGATAAAATGGATAAGGTGGTAAATTGTTCTGGACTAATGTTAGATCTGAAATATTTTTTTTTTTTTATTTTCAAGCTTGAGAAAAATCATTCTGCAGATGCTACGGTGATTAGATCAATATAATTTTCAGAACAGTTAACCAATTTGGATATAATTCGAATAGAATATTTTTAAAAATAAATAATGTGATATTGAGTCTTGGAAGGCAAAAGTCAACGACAAATTTTGATTTTGTTAAATAAATCGATGCAATCATTTCATTTTGCAAAATCAGTCAACGGCGTGGGGCCTTGTGCGCATGCGCAGTTCGCAATCTTCTCGTGGCGGCCCTGAGCCCAAGTACATACGGAATCCTATAATTTGGTGTACACTAGGGTGGGCCGAAAAAATTAATTTTTTTTTTCAAGTCGTAATACCGCGGAAAAGTTGCGAATTGGGGAGACTAAAAAGGGGTGAAAAAAGAAATAAAATCGGTTTATATCTTACGGTCGTGTATATGCTCTAAAGTTTGCCGAAATTTGGAAAAATTCATATTTTTACTATAATTTTTAACATTTTTAAATTGGCATCTTCTCGAATATAATAGCTCAAATTCTTATGTATTAGAATCACAGAAAATAATGTTTTAATATTATTTAAATCCATCGACATCTTCTAGTCGCGCATTGCCTTCAAAGTTAATGAAATTTTCATAAAAAAATTACAATTAAAGGTAGATCACAGTTTAAGGAAAAAAACCTAACTAACTAACTAAAAAGAAACTAACAACTTACCTGGTTTTTTTTTGTTGTTTCCTTTATTGAATACAAGTTTAAATGCTTAAAAACAACTTATTTTAGACCATTAGTAATATTTATAAACAGTTTTGTAACATTAAAGTTTTTATGTGAAGAGTCGTACGTCCAAGAAAATCATGTTGAACAATTGAACATATCCGTTTTCACTCAATCTTAGCAGAAGGTAATTTGAAATCTGATTTATGAGCGAAGTTAGGTATGTTTGACCGTGACAGCAGAGTCGTTCTGATAAAACGGTATCGATAAAACCATCCCTAGACTCAGCTCCGCAAACTTTTCCTGAGGCTTCTGTCACCGATTTGAACGATTCTTTTTTCTAAATCATTATCGGTTCGAGTAAGAATCAACTAGAGATATTACATTTAAATATTGACAAGTTAAGTGAGATAAAAAAATTATCGTAAAAATATAAATTTTTCCAAATTTCGGTAATCTTTAGAGCTTTCTTTTTTTAAAAATAATATTGAAACATTATTTTCTGTGATTCTAATACATAAGAATTCGAGCTATTGTATTCGGGAAGTAGCAAATTTAAAAATGTTAAAAATTATAGTAAAAATATGAATTTTTCCAAATTTCGGCAAACTTTAGAGCATATACGCGACCGGAAGATATAAATCGATTTTATTTCTTTTTTTTAAACCCCTTTTTAGTCTCCTGAATTCGCAACTATCCCGCTGTATTACAACTTGAAAAGAAAATGAATTTTTTAGGCCCACCCTAGTGTACACGTGCTAACTGCCCAAAACAGCTGTAGACAGTGCGTTTATGCCTTGATAAAAAAAAATATATATCCACATCGCAGCACTTTCATAACTAATCATGTGAGTTTCTGTCAGTAAAATCTATTTCTTTTGATACTTTTAGCCCGGAATCAGAAACTAATTTTCTAGGTGTTTGGTTTTTTTCCTTTTTTTCATTTACAATAAACTTTTATTGCCTTGTATCACGTTTGTAAAAATGGGATTTTCTAATCAAATTTTCATTCATTTTCTGAGCTATGAAACGTTTTACTCTTACGCATTTTCTATGATTATGCATTATTTTAATATTTCCGGAACTTAATGATTCAGTTAATCGATTAGTTTAATTAAATCTTATTCCATAAAAAGGAAATCACTTGGTAAAACTAAAAAAAACGATTTTAAGATTCCAAAATATTTTTAATACTGAATTAGAGATCAACGAATAAGAAGCAGAAAATAATTTTAAAAATTCTTTCTGGAACAACATCAATAAAAGTGTATTTTTGGAATTGTTTCCATTAAAATTTATATTTATTAATTTATTTATATTTATTTATTTGTTTTCATTAATATTCAATGACTAATTTACAGATAACTTGTATGTAACTAAAATTTCCTAATATTATTTATAAAATTGTATGTTTGCGTACTGAGTTTTTTAAACACTGAACAAGAAAAAGTTTCTTTGTCTGATTGTATACGTTAAATCATCAGAAACTGCTGAAAAATTTGAAAAATGAACTTGTATAATTGTGTAACGGGATGCAGGTAAAAATAAAACAGGTTTCTCGAAGTTGTATACAGAAAAACAGTTCTTTCACCTCATTAAGAGGGTGACAACAATTTGAATATAGGTGTGAAAATAATCAGATGATTCATTTCCTTCCTGCGAAAAGTATATACATCGTTGTTGACAAACCGCCAATTGCCGTTAGTTACTAATGAGAAGTTGCCACGGAAGAAAATAAGTTCTGGTGAAAACAACCCCCGGCGATTCCTTAAATGACAGAATTGGGGGAAATTCCACTATTAAGGTCTCTTCTTAAGGTAAAACACAGAAAAGGAGGAATGTAGAAATGCGGTCTTCTTGTACTAAAAGTACCCGATCCTTATAATAAAGATGTCATCGCATTACTTTGTTCAAGTTTAGTCATTAATGCAAATCTGTAAATTTCTCGTTCATTTATATTGGTGTACTCTATATAAGTTACTGACCTTCGACTCATTATTTATATTCATGAGACAAAAAGATATTGCTTTGAAAATTACCGAATAATGTTCGCGCAGGCTAAAGAGAAAGACATTGCCATCATAGACGTAGATTTAGAGATTATAATAAAGATGTCATCGCCTTGCTTTGTTACGCTCATTCATTCAAGTAAATCTGAAAATGTCTTGCTAATTTATGTTTCTGTACTCTATACATGTTACTGGCCTTCGATTCTTTATTTATTATCATGCCTAAGAAGAGCATCGTTTCGGAAATGAGGCCGATGGTGCTTGTGCACACAAAATAAATAAATAAATAAAATGCACTGCCATCAGCATACAAAGATGTAGAGTTTTCCCCACTCGCCTTTCTCATCTACTTCCACAATATTCCTGTTTTGAGTTCAGCTTCCAAATGTTGTTCCAAATGCTTGTATTCAGTAGCAAAGAGAATTGAATATACATTTTGAACTTCTTCCCGTAGACCAGCTGTGTGAAAAATTTCAAACAGATCTACAAATTTGATGTAAAGCTCACATACTAAAGTTCATTTATCTAGGTTCGTTGACTTTTTGAGTAATCGCAGATAGGCAGTCTTTCTATGGATGGAATTTATTAAAAATTTAATGATCTATGCTTTTGGTATAAAGACCACATACGGAATATCATGTGCTTAGATTTTACCGTTTTTAAAATTATTGTGCTCACAGATGGACATAATTTTAAAAATAGTTCATCAAATCTTCAAGTTCGAATTTTTTAACAATTACAGCAATTTCTTTTCGTATACTTTCTATACGAGAAAGTGAATAGCACTTACGAGCCTTTAAAGTTGATTCGTACGATACTTTAATGTAACACTTGGAAGCAACACGAGGTGTTCTTTGGGATGGACATCACAATTTTAAATTTTGGTCCGATGACGAAGACGACCCCAGAACAGCACTCCAAGCTTCAAACTTCCATGCCTATACCAATTGAGAACATTTGACCAAGGACGGCTGATTTTACATATATCAGGCTCACAATCTCAGTGGATCGCATCACAAATACACAATCCTCTAATCCCGCAACTCAACAATCATTTCAGCCCATTGTACTTTCTGGTATATGGAGAGTAGTATGCATGAGAAAGTATCCGAAAGAGAAAGTATTGTAATCGGCAAAAAATTCAGTCTTGAGATTTTGATTAATCTCCACGTTTTCCAGCTGTCTCAGTCCTAGAAGAAAACAATTTTGGAATTGCGTCGGTCTGTCTGTCTGTGAACACGTTAGCTCAAAAACACAACAAGCTAAACGGATGAAATTTGGCATGCAGTCTTTTTATCAACATTCTAAATCTTTCTGAAATTTCAGCTAAAAACGTAGTTGGGAAGTTTTTCGATCTGTCCGTCTTTGTGTATATGAACACGATAACTCCGAAACGCAATGAACTAGAGGAATGACATTTGGCATTTGGTCCTCTCACCAGACTTGCATATCGGCATCAAATGTTGGACCAAATCCGCCAGCGAGACTGTTGGTCTTTTTATTCGTGAACCGGATAGGTAAAAAACTCAACAAGATAGATAAACGAAATTTAGTATGCAGTCTTGCCAAACCAAATCTGTCTAAGGGAGAAGGTCCACATGTATATTTGGGTACCTCGCTTTGCGCTATAGTACGAAGCATAAAATAAAACGCATTATACAGGGTGTGCACAAATGAAGTGACCCAATTTAAAAATTAATGAAAAAAAAAAAAAACTAAAAATGTTGGAACTGCGTTTTTTTCTAAATGAGAGCACATCTCAAAATGTTTTTTTTCAGATAGGTAACATGCCATCGGTGGTCTAGGGGGGAGTAAATTACTGGAAATCAAAAAATTGTTTAGAGCCACATTATCTGAGAAAATATTAAAACTGGAAGAAAAATATGTATTTGTAGGGAATTTTACGCTCTTGAATTTGTTAATTGACATGTAGTGTGAAAATTGTAGAGTTATCGTGATATTGAAGAAAAACTAAAAAAAGAAACCCGAAAACACGCGTCGGATTCTGCTGATCGGTAGCCACTGCGTACGGAATATTCGTGCAGCAACAAATTTAGAAAGGCGTAATGCCACGTTACCTATCTCAAAAAAAAAAAAAAAAAAAAAAAACTTTTTGAGATGCGCTCTTATTTAAAAAAAACGTAGTTCCAACATTTTAGTTTTTTTTTATTTATTATTAATTTTTTAAATGGATCACTTCATTTGTGTACACCCTGTATTGTGGAAGCACACGATAGAGCCCAGAGGAGAACACCCAGCTAGTGTTTTTTGTTACCTAATTTTCTATTCTTCTACTCGTCTTCTCTTTCTAATGGAAATTTTGAGCTCAGATAATTGATATAAAAGATGAAACGTTTTACGCCATTAATATGCTTTCATTTATTTATTTTCAAGGATGCCATCTGATCGTGTATTAACAAAATAATTAATCAGTAATTAATTTTTCGGGTTTTTTTCCATCTGTCTTCACACTTTCAAAAAAACCACACCCTCGATATTAAGAATCATTTATCTCTACTAATAATAAAGGAGAATATGTGCATTGGCTCTCTACAAGGTAGGCCACTGGATGTAGAGCTAGGCAATTTGGAGGGTGGGAATGTGAACCTCGATACTTTTTCTTGATATTTTACTGAATAAATAATTAAATGAAATTTTGACCTTTTTTCTTGATAACTTCCGAAAATATTACAACATAAATTTATTTTTACATCATCTGAAAATTCCAGGACATCGATTTTATTGCAGTATATATATATATTTAAATTTTAATAAATTTTAGGTACATTTTACAACAATACTTTTCATTATTGTAATGAAATTCAAATCGTATTCATTGTTACTACAAATATCCTATTCTAGGTTTTCTTTCTTTGCTAATTGTCAAGATAAGAAGGTTTGGCTTATTTTTAAATATTGAATAAGCTTCTTTTTAAAGTATGGTTTCAATTAAATTTTTTAAAGTTTTGTGTTAATTACAAAAAAGGGTTAACTTCAAAATTAAGCAATGACGAACATTTTTTTAAAGTTTGTAGATTTCTAAACACTACTGCTCTTTTCCGCAATATTTGGATGGTGGGAACGGATGTATAAAAATTGTTATCGCTCTTTAAGTTTGAGGTTTTGCTCTCTTATTGTATTGCATTAAATCTTTTATTGAATCAGTAAACAGAAATTCTCTAAGATATTACAAAAATTATGAAACATTTTCGGTATCACACAACAATCTACGATGCTGAGTGATTTAACTTATTATCCTTATATATCTTATGACCATGTTTCGATTCAACAAGCAAGTTATTGGATTAGCTGAATTTTCATCGTTTCCCTTCTCAGACATAGGCTCAAATTTTAGGTCAGATGACAGATAGAGATAATTTGGGAGGTGCATAGCACAATACACAGAATACGTGTAAAACTGCTTAAAAAGTACGAGTTGCATATCTATGAAAATTCTTAAAAAGTGCGAGTTGCATGTCTATCAAAATTCTTAAAAGTGCGAGTTACATATCTATCAAAATTTTAAAAGTGCGGGTTACATGTCTATCAAAATTCTTAAAAAGTGCGATTTACATGTCTATCAAAATTCTTAAAAAGTGCGA
Organism: Araneus ventricosus; assembly: GCA_013235015.1. Classification (NCBI taxonomy): domain Eukaryota; kingdom Metazoa; phylum Arthropoda; class Arachnida; order Araneae; family Araneidae; genus Araneus; species Araneus ventricosus. The sequence continues at coordinate 525,632 of BGPR01000445.1, forward strand.
NTTACATGTCTATCAAAATTCTTAAAAAGTGCGAGTTACATGTCTATCAAAATTCTTAAAAAGTACGAGTTACATGTCTTTCAAAATTTTTAATTTTGAAATTTAAGACGTAGCTACATATAAAAGGTTTAACTGAAATTTTTCACACGTAATAATTCCGGTGAACCAGCTGGTCACCAAAGGCTGTTAATTAAAAATATAAAAGGAGTCCTTTTGCAAATTTTTGTTCTAAATTAACTAGTTACATCTTCTGCTTTCATCAACTGAGTTTCCTTCTAATTGAATTTGACATTTTATAACCAATTTTAATCTATTGAAGACGTAGCATTAAAGATTTTAAAGATCCAATTTAACCAAATACGTTGGTTGATGTTCATATAGCATTTTGAAAAGCATGAATCAAACAGAATTGAGTACATTCATGTGATTTCTCAATTACACGAAAAATGTAACTGCGCAAGTCATCTAGGATATAATTTCAAGCTACATGTGACATCGCTACCTTTTTTCCTAATGGAAGATGTACAATGATCAGAAAAAAAAAATTGTCGTGAAGAATATGACTTGTATTTTGTGAGCATCATTTGATTCAATTTGGCAAAAAGTGGTTTCGTAAGCAAGACTTGATTCTACAGTAGAAACCCTCTTTACTTCTGAGACCTCACTGATGCAGGATAAAAATGGATGTTTCTAGAAATTACTTGTTCATGTTTTGTGGTAACATCTATCAAATTGCAGCTTGCGAAGTCACGTTGGCCATGCTTTTCCGATCTATCGACCACAATTAAATAAATCTTATTGAAAATAGTATAGATTATTTAAAATTACAATATGTACACGTAATTTTATATTTCTGAAAAATAAAATCAGATAATGTTTTAAAATTACCATACTTATCATCATATGGAAGTAGCGCATTTATTAGTGTGATAACATATAACTTGGAATGTCTGCCTGATTTCAAGTTTGTCACCGGAGTTTTTTTAAAAAAATCACTGTGTTTACAATGAAGATTCATAGTATCACGTGTTGACATAAGAAAACATTACTCGACAAATATTATAAAAGACTGCAGTCCTTCGTCTTCTTCCTTCCACATAACTTTCTTGGTGTACTTGTCTTCATCTTTATCCTTTCCTTCGTCACTTTTTCTTTTTCTAGTACATTTCCGACTATTATGTCATCAAGAGAGAGTGCGAAAAGGAACAGAATTATCTTCATCTACTCAAGCCTGTACATCGTCTTCATTAACCCATTACAAATATAAATCTTTTTATCATCTCATACTCTTAAATTTCGAATTCAAATTTTTACCTTCAAAAGTATCGTTATTCTGAGATTGTAAAATTGTATCCCAATTAAATTTTATTTTGCTGCATTTGGCAATAGGAGGTTTCGAAAACATGAAATAATTTTGCTTGGCGAAGGGATGTTTCTTGATCTTGAATTAATTCTATTTGGTTAAAGAATGTTTCGTGAGAATGAATTAATTCTTTAAGGCTAAAGAAAGTCCCTTGGTCATGTTTCGATATTTATTGGAAGGTAGATAACTTGGTTAGACAAATTTCAATTTGATGATTTTGATGCTCACCACTTGATAAGTGTTGATGTTCGCCTTTTGGCCACCATAGTGGTGGGTTTTAAAATCTTCACGTAGATATGGATGATATGTTAAACAACATTTAAAATCAAAATGCAGTATCTAGAAAAATTCGTGTTTCTACAATCTGCCTTGGGACTTCCCCCAAATCAATCCTACTTCCTTCCAATATAAGTCATTTTCGTTATTTTTGTAACTGCGGTCGCCAACAAGTTTTTCAGCCATTAAGTGCACTCTACTGAAAAAGCTAGAAAAACCTGAGCTCATTGCCATTTGACCTGACAGAGCTATCGAGTCCTTGATTTTTGTTGTTGCTAGATGGAGAAAAAGGGAGATTAACTGCCTAATTAGTGTTTTCTTCTGAAGAACGGAAATTAATCTTTGGTGTGACATTCCCATTTGTCAACAGGAGCGCAAATGAACCTGAAGACGGTCATCGATGACAGGTGAGTGATGGATTCCGCTTTCTGGAAGAAGCATGAAAGCAGCCGCTGGTTTTTCGCACTTCAGAACCGCTTATTACACGGGAGACGATCTGTTGATGACACCAGGACCTGATTGCCCTGAAGATGCGTCCGTGGTGATTGGGAAGCCTAACTTTCTTAAAAATGGTGAAAAGGACATCATCAAGTTGTGAGAAGGAGGAAAATTTGTATTAAGATTTTTTCTGGGCGTTTTTTGTTATTTAGATATCTTTTGTTTTGAAAATTAGAAATGTTCTTAAGTGAATTTATAAGAAAATGTTTTGCATATATAAGGAAATGCATTATTTTGGGTATAATCTATTGATGACGATTTGTTGATGACACCAGGACCTGATTGTCCTGAAGATTCGTAACAGGTGAGTGGGGAACCTAACTTTCTTAAAAATGGTGAAAAGGGCGTTATCAAGTAGTTGTGAGAAAGAAGAACATTTGTATTCATATTAGTATTTTTTTTTCTGAAAATTCAGTCATTTAGATTTTTTTTATTTTATTTATTTATTTTATTTTTTTGCTTTGAAATCAGAAATATCCTTAGGCAAATTTATAAGGAAATGTCCTGTTTTTGCATTTATAAGGAAATTCATTGTTTTGGGGATAACGAGATTTTTTTTTAAAAAATACAGTTTTCGAAAACTGTGAAAAAGAAATGTTAGATGTCCGAAAGCACTCGACTATGATCCGAATCTATCATGGTAACTGCAATCTGGATACAGCTCATATCGTATAAATGTCAAGTTTGAACTGCGTAGTATTTTTAGACAAACTAATCAGCCATTACTGCTTCTAGTAAGGTATTTCTGACTTTGTTGTGCTTCTTAGGGTTTAAAATAGCTTTGGAAACAATCATTAACCTTATGAATAAATTCTATGATGAGTTCATCTCATCTCTTAGACTAAGAATACAGATCATAGCTAAAAGTTTGATTGCATGCTACATTGAACAAAATACAGCTTTTGAGAGAAACTGTTCGAGAATAACAGGTGCATCGAGCATTCATGTACCATGTTAGGTATTTCTTGGCATTATTAAGACTAGCTCATAAAAGAATATTGGGAATTTCATTATATTCACAAGAAATTGATAGCAATTGAACAAGGACAATAGGAGAAATAATAATGTCAGTCTGACCCATTTGCCTAACTTATAAAATAGGCTGAGCAAAGTCCATGATCTTCTCTTAGGGCAGATATTGAAGCTGCGAATGAAGAAAGTACTTCCTGCTATTTTCAGATTATTAGCAAATAAGTCCTTTTACACCTGTCTTCCTATGCTAGCTATGTAACGGTCCTTCATGTAGAGGACAAGGAGTGATGTTATCTGCAGAGGATTAGAAAACCAACAAATTAGTTCTGCAAGAGAAGTGAAATACTAATGTGGTACAGTATTTGTGCCCGTTTGTACGAAGATAAAACAATCTATTGGTTCAGCATCTGTTCAGCTCGTAAGAAAACGCTAAGGACTCGTATTTTAATTTCTTGTATACGGAATATGCGAAAGTATTATCTTATTATATTTACAAGGAACAACAATTTTTGGAATTATTTCTGTCTGTGAATACGGTAACTCAAAAGTGAAACAATTAAATCAAAATTTTTTATCTGTATTAAATATTAAACGAAATTCGTCAAAGAGAAATATGATGGTCTGTCCGTCCGTATGCATGTGAACAATAAATCAAAAACTCAATGAAATAGAGAGATGAAATTAGAGATGTGTTTTTTTTTCCACCAGCAATGTACATCGGTGTCAAATTATGGACCAAGTAAGTCTCCAGGTAGACTGTCTGTCTACTACTTGTCTGTCCCTATGTAGCACAATGACTTAAAACCAGCGCTCTAGAAAAATGAAATTTAGTATGTTGTACTTAATCCAAAATTGTACTTCTATACAAAGTTTTCGGCCCATCCGATTGAAGGAGGGGGTCCAAAATGCGTATTCTATTCCCCTCACTGTGCGACGAGGCTGAACACCAAACGTCATATTGTGAAATATACGAGAAAATAGAAGGCAGAACTGTCCTGCTGATCTTTTATTATACTGCATCTTCTGACAAGTTTACTCTGCTTCCTACCAAGGAAAATTATACATGAAAAAAAGCGTATGTTTTTCCCACAGCAAGAAAACATTTCTTTGTATCATAGGGTTTAGTTTAGTTATATTAATTTTCCGTTTTGAAGCAACACGAAAGCTATTTTGGACGAACCTTGCAATTTTGAACCGCGGTCAGATGGCGAGGATGACACTTGAGCTGGCACACCCCTCTCCGAACTTCCGCACCACATCATCACAGGTACGACGTTTCACTTCGACACATGATTTAGCGTTTCATAGGCCCCATACATGGCGGATCTTCTGTGGAATCGGGTTTCGGGTCTTGAACCCTGCGGCCCCGAAGCCGAGACCTTACCACGAGGCCACAGCGGCCCGCATTGTATCATAGGGAGAAATATAGCCTTCCGTCCACAAGGGCCACCTAAGCCTTTCTAAAATTATGTCTCCCATATATATACTAGTTGAATCACTAATTGATTTTAAACTGTGACGAGTCAATTTGAAAATTGTCCCCCTCTTTGACAATCAAATTGTTCCCCTATGGGGCGTGGACCCTGTCCCCACGTTGGGTAACACTGTTTTATAGAACTTGCACCACAGGGGAATTCAAGATGCATTATACGAGGATGTATTTAAAAAATGTAAGGAATGTCAATAAAAATGTAATATTTTATTACAAGGACAATAAAAAATTATTTATTAGCAATAGACAGAAAATACAGAAGGGAATTAAGAGGCATAGTTGCCGATAACTTTTCCACATAATCGCCAAATCTATTTAGACATTTATTTGAACGCAGGACCAACTTGTTTAAACCGGCTTGGTAGATATGACGTTCCTGCCCATTGAGCCAGTTCTCGGCAGCTGTAAGTGTTTGGAACACAGATTGGGTGCCAAATCTGCTCTGTATGGGGTCTGGTTCCAGATTTCCCACTTGAACTTTTGCAGCAATTCTTTAGTTTTGCGAGCAGTATGGGTATTGTCTTGCATGAGGATGATACCATCACTCAACATGTCAGGGCGTTTGCGTCGGATGGCTTCACGATGGCCCAGCGACTATTTTCTTTTCCCGAAATTGGAGGAACACTTATCTGGAACAAGGTTCTCTAAAACAGTGATGTGAAAACAGCTGCCGAGAACTGGGTCAATGAGCAGGGATGTCATTTCTACCAAGTCGGGTTAAACTAGTTGATCCGACATGCAGATGAATGCCTAAATTGATTTGGTGATTATGTGGGAAAATAAGCGGCAAATATGCCTCTTAATTCCCTTTTGAATTTTCTGTCTATTGTTAATAAATAATTTTTTATCACCCTTTCAAACTTCTTTTTTGGATCCATCCTCGTACACACTAGAACTAGATAACAACAGAATTTAAAAGTTAAATTGTGCATAATTGTTTCCTATTTTTATCGGGCTTTTACTTACTTTTTGGGACTTATGCACTCGTAGTTGGTTTAGTGCGAGTACTAATTGCCTTGAAAAGTAACAAATCTGCTTAAGATTCGCTGCTGCAAACTCGTCAACAAAACTGATATTAAAGAAGCAGTTAGAGCGGAAGCAGCTGAACCGATTCTTCTTCCTCGTGTGCATTCATTAAGAAACTGGCTTGAGAAATATAAGAAAAAGAACAGATTTTTCTTATCTCGGGAGACCACACGATCGCCACGCTCTGTCGCATGCCAGATAAATTAGTTCTTTTTCATTTCATTATTATTCATAATTTTCCCTTTATTCGAACCTGGTTTCTTCGGTAGTATCAGTCTTCACGAACATTCAATAACCTCAGGCGCTCCAAATATTAACACGTATCGCTAACTAACGTTTATTAATACTTTTCTAAATACTAGACTCTGCCTTGAGACCATCAACTTCCTTTTTTACGTCTATTTTTTGCTTCTTTATTTGTCATTTTTGTGCCAAAACCTTGAAAATTACGAATGTCTTGATACGTGAGGTAGATTTTTATAGGTGATAGTTTTTCTGGAAATGTGCAGCTGCTCATTATAATTTTTTTCTCTTTTGCCCATGTGAAAAACAAAGTTGAATATTCGCATTTTTATGCCATCTAGGCAGTATTTAAACAACCGTTACGTGTTTGGCACAACTGATGAATTTAGCAGCAAGTGAAGAATTACATGATTAGAAAGACTACAGCAAGAGAATAGATTACATGATTCGCAACAAATCGAAATTAGTAGAATATTGATCTACTCTTGGTCTAATGTAATATTTTTAACCCTTAAATGCCCAGTGCTGTCTTCAGGCAGAAGACCTATTTTGCCTTCTAAAATCTTGAGAATAAGGCTGAAGCTCTAAGGCATGTTGCTACCAATAGGTTACATATTGAAAATTTGTTTAAATCAATTTACAACATATAGATGGCAGGTTGAGCGCTGATAAAGAATAAAAATTAATTTATGTTTTTCACTTGATGCGACATCTTTTTTGCTTTCTTGGTCTTGAGAATACCATATTTTATTCTACAATGTTAAAGGAAATTCCATATCCGTATTATTAGTGATTAAAATTCCTCTTTGTTTAATGTTATAGAATTTTATCAAGGAAATTTTTTTCTGAAATAAAGCCCAGTGTTGCCAGTTGGTAAGAGACTGTTTTTTAAGCCATAAACCATACTTAAAACAAAATAAGATTTTTAAAAGTATTTTTCCCATGTTTTATCCAAGAAATGAAAGTCAAAACACATTCGATTTAGTTATATTAACGTCCCGTTTTGAAGAAGTACGAGGGCTATTTTGGGACGGACCTTGTAATTTTGAACCGCGGTCAGATGACGAGGACGACACCTGAGCTAGCACGCTCTCTCCAAACTTTCGCACCACACCAGCGGGAGGACGTTTGGCCTCCTACGTATAATTTAGCTTACAACAAGCCCAATACACGACGGATCTTCATTGGAATCGGGTTTGTACGTTGTAATCGAATTTATCATTTTGGGGATTACTATTTTTCCTCTATCATATAATGCGCTGTTATAAAGGTTGTTTTTATAGAAAAACACAGAATTTCTGTTATAAAAATCCTTTTTAGTTAAAAAAATTATTATTATTATGCCATCTATACAGTATTTAGGCAATCGTTACATGTTTGGCACAACTGATGAATTTAGTAGCAAGCGAACGGACAACATGATTAAGAAACAAACATTAAATTAGTGAAAACTGATCTCCTCTTGCAGTAATGGCGCACCCTTAAATTTGTACGATGTATTTCAATTGGGGGATAACTTTTTTCCTCTATCACATGATGAGCAGTAATAAAGGTTGTTTATATGTAAAAATCCAGAATTTGTGTTATAAAAATCAGAATATGTCTTTATTTTATCTACTATATAATACCGTAATACTGGTAGAATAAAATTCAGTCCAATAGTGGCCTAGTAGGTTAAATCTTGCCTTAGAAAGATATCTTTTCTGATAATTCAAATACCCTAGATGGTAAAATCTGATCATGATAAATCACTGTTGGATCTTTCATGTTATATCAGTTTTCTGGTGATGGTAATGATTAAAGCATAGTAGAATTTAGATAAGATGAAGCAGTTCCAGTTATTTTAATATTCTTTAATGTAAATATTCAATTAATAAAATGAAAATAAATAAATTTTAGCTTTTAAAGAGATTTTCTGTGACTATTCAAATATTCCAGATGGTATGATCTGATCATGATAAGTCAATGTTGGATCTTTCATGTTATATCAGTCTTCTGGTGATGATAGTGATTAAAGCATAGTAGAATTTAGATAAGATGGAGCAGTGCCAGTTGTATTAATATTCTTTAATGTAAATATTCAACTTATAAAATGAAAATAAATAAATTTTAGCTTTTAAAGAGGTTTTCCGTAACTATTCAAATATCACAGATGGTATGATCTGAAAATTAATGACCTAAATCTCGATGTTTAAGGCAAGAGGGAAAGTTTTTGAGCAGGATATACGGATTAAAAATTCGAAGATTCGAACAAATTTTTCTCGAGAGTCCTCGAATTCACTGGACGGATTTCCGCAGCCACCATATGGGCAGGCATCCCTGACCTTGAAGCCCCGCATTTGCAGAAAAGGTCCTTTTTGCGGGGAATGACGAAAAATGTTCTAAAAACCGGGCTAATCCTCTGGATTCTTACATCCCAAAGAGAATTATCGTCCGCACCATCTGTCATTTTCTATTGGGCGTGTTCGGGGGATAAGAATTTATTTTTAAAAAAGTACTTTTTGTAGATATGGATTTCAGTTTTTGCTAAAAGACCGTTTTCTCTATTCGAGGGGGTGTGCAACGTTGGAGATGAGGGGGGATACATGTAACCAAAGATTTGTAGGTCAGCTAAACATCTGTGAATGTTTTGGAGATATTCCTTTTTTTAACTTTAGGTGAAAGTTGTATATTTGAGAAAGTATCGCATTTTGAAAATTTGGAATGCCATCAATCATCTGTAGTATGCAAGAAGAAGACAGTCGTCCATCCGCCTTCCCTGCCTGAAAAATTGAAATACAAATGTTATGGCATAGTTACACACTTGTTGCCACTTCCTTATTTTTGCTTGTTGATGTTTATTTCCTTCCACTCAAGGTCGTCTTAAGAAATTTGAGCGACCTGGGCTAGAGTAATTTTGGGTGCCCCATCAAAATCGAAACTAGACATTTGAGAGCCTTTGGTCCAACGAAAATACCAGACTAATAAAATAATTGAGGAGGGGAAGAAAAAGGCACCGTTTTTCTCATTAACGTCTTACAATTGTGAAAATCAGCGCCTTTTCAAATAGAATTTTGCAAGTCAACTCCCCGAATATAGATAACTTCTATTATACGCATAATTTAGGAGTTGTTTAATAATTTTTGAATAATGAATATTGAATATGAATATGAATAGTGAATATTGAATATGAATATGAATATGAATATGAATATGAATATGAATATGAATATTGAATATGAATATGAATAATGAATAATGAATATTGAATATGAATAAGGAATATTGAATATGAATAATGAATATTGAATATGAATAATGAATATTGAATATGAATATGAATAATGAATTTTGAATAATGAATATTTTTGAATGAATGAACTTTATGAATTTGAATAATGAATATTTTTGAATGAATGAACTTTATGAATTTGAATAATGAATATTTTTTGAAATGATATATGAGTCGCTCAGAAGCCAAAGCGTATAAGTCCATTTTTTGCTGTCTTCTGGTTTTTGTGATTTTGATGGAATTAATAACATTATTTTAAGTTATTAAAAGATCGTTGCTTCATTAAAATACTTTTTTATATACTTTCCCTAATTAAATTAACAAACCAAAAATTTTAAAAATTATTGTATTAAGAAACATGAATTTTCTCAATTTTTTTCTGGACTTATCCGCATTGGCTTCTGAACGACTCCTATATATTTACAAAATTGGTGGCTTTTTAATTAAAGCCCTACCAATTATCCTCGAGTGATTATTTCTTTTTATTTACATTTAAAGAAAAAATATAAGCATATGTATCGATGTTGAAAGCACAGAAAATACTTCAAAAATGACCCCAAATAACATGCTACCTCTGTCCCATAATAATAGTAGTAGTTGATGAATTTAATTTGACCCAAAATAATAGTAGCAAAAGAAAATAAATATAGAACGCAACATTTGTTATAAAGAAACTAGATTAAATTAAGCAATAAATTAAAAATAAAACTCCTAATTTTTATTTTGTTTATGTTCCGATAATTTCATTCATCATAGGTCGTTCTGTTGCGCTTAAATTGTTTTGCAGCTAACGTAATTGCTCCTTTCTGCAACGTTTCGTTTTTGTTTTGATGCATCAAGAACTGGACAATCGCAACTCGATCTGTGCTTGAAAGCTCTCTTTTTTCCATCTTACTTGTACAAAGGGTTGATATTCAACTGAATTAAAACGATTGATTTCGATAAGCGGATGAAATTAGAAAAATAGTTATAATTCTTGATAATTAGGTTAACCTAAAAATTGAAAGATGTGTCAAAACAAATGTCAGAATGTCATGAAACATTGATTTTGATTGAAGGATTCGCAATTTTGCGCTACAACATAACTTACAGCTGCATTCTCCAATAATTCCCGTTTAAATATTCACTTGCTACTATTATTATGGGACAAAGGTAATGTAAAGAAAAATCTTATGGTTTTCTCTATGTTGTTGCATGCTTACATTCGTATAGTATTTATACATATGCTACTTATATACAAAAAAAAATGTATGCTTCATCATCAGTCCGAGAAAAATTTCGAAAGTAATATTAATTTAGATACAGTAGAAAAAGTAATATATTTTTTGCATTTTGCAAAAACTGTTTAGCAAAAGGAATATTCTGAACTTTTTACGACGTTTTTTTATTGTTTATTTCATGTTTAGCAGAAAGAACACCTTTTGCAAGAATTATCCTATGTTTAGCTTAGTTAAGTTCCAAGGACTAGTTATTCTTTAGTAATGATATTAATCGTCTGTATTGATAGATGAATTGGATCTTAATTACAAAAAATAGAAAAGATACGATAACACATATTATAATAGTTAGATAAGACTCGTACTAACGGTATGGAGTCTTTCTTATAAACCTATTTCATTTAAATGTTATTTCCCTAAGGCTAATATGCCTCGATGCTCAGCTCATGCCTGTATTCCTTATTGAAAAAAATATTTTTAATTTAAAAAACGGAGTAATCTTGAGGAAACTAATTTATTACACATGTATTTTGCATTTATTTGTTATAATTTCTTTAACCAATTTTCCAAACTTCATCATTTATTCAAGTTAATCTAAAAACACTGCCTACTGTTCATTCCGATCACTGAAAAGAATACTCAAGGATAATACTCAAGGTCTGTACATCTAATTATCCTGTAGACATAGTATAAACGTTTATGATACTGCAAAAAAACATAGAATTATTAAAGAGATCGTAAGGGCACATGGCAGCAAAAGCAATCAAATTAAATGACAAAAATTTAACTTTATGTAAGCGTACGCAAAAGTGTGTTGAAACAAATGGCGCATTACATGAAGAATTCTCGTAACGGTTTAATCTCTGTTTCTCATTAATTTTTTCCAGTTTCATGCTCTCAGCTAATTCAAGGAGCGTGTTAAATTGATCATAATTATCAGATCTC
>BGPR01000445.1:539368-549729 GCA_013235015.1 Araneus ventricosus
GTGTGCAAGAACATAATAATTCAATAAATACTATTACCTTCTAGGGAGTGTCACAATGCTAACCTGAATGTGTGTAATTAGAGAAAAGGAACGAAATAATCGCTAACATACACAAGGGAGAGGGAAGGCACTTGTAGGTTGAAATCTTTTCAAAATTGCTAGTTTCAAATGTACTTGAATAGAATGGGACTTTCTTTCCTTTGTCATGTTACAACAAGAGTAATTTAAAACTTGTTGCATTGGAAAAATCATAAAAACATATTATTCAATCCAGTTTAAGTTTGTTACTGCAATTGTAACAAGCTGTATTGCTATATCTGATGACTTTATAGTAGATAATTAATTCTAGAAAGGGAAGAAAACGAAATAGGGGAACAAAACGTGTATCATCGTGTATAGTTTCCATCCAAAAATACAGACAGTTGATTCGTAGAAACTGTAAAGGAAGGGAAGGGGAATAAGAAAAAGGTAAAACCGGTCATTCACGAGTGCACCTCTCCACGCAAATCCATCAACTATCGGTCACTCCGCCCCCCCCCCCCCCCCAGCCTCTTCAAATGCGTGTAACCTCTGCTCCGTTTTCCTTGATGAACGTCTCATCAAAGTACAGTTTTTTTTATGGTTTTCGCATTCTCGAGTAAGCCTCCCCCACTCACAATGGCGTAGCGAAGGTAAGTTGCGCCCGGGTTATAATGCGATTTTTTGCCCCCCTCCCCCTTCTCGTCATCAGTGATTTAGCTTGTGGAAATGGCGCCCGGACCATGGTATATTTTCGTCCCTTATCGAATTTGATTTTAAAAACTGACATAAACGGATTTCGATGTCTATGGGTTGACTCCTGTCTACAATTCTGGTGATAAAACCATATGCCAAATTTCATCTATATAGTGATTTCTCTATATATTGAGCCAACCAAACCTACCAAATTTTGTCTATATATTGAGCTTTTGAGATTTGTCGCACACAGATTTCGTCTAAAATTTAATAGAAATCTACTATTTTGATATAATGACCTCATACCAAATTTCATCCGTGAAGCTGGTTGCGTTTTAGAATTTATTTACTATGTTCTTTGTTTTTATTTTATTTTAGAAGTCTATTTACGTCTCTTTTTATTTTTACTTGGTTTTGATTTGACACTCGACAACTTAAGGTTTAAGGGTATGTAGGTCTAAACTATCACATTTTGTACCGCCCACTAGTTTCATTGATTTTATCCATTCAAAAGTTAGATAGAAATATTTTTGAAGGATTGCCTTGGAATTTTCCCAATTTTATTTTCTGTAATTTCATATCTATATATATATATATACCAAATCTTTTCTTTTACTAAATACAAGATGAGCACGATTTCCTGGATTTTTTTAACAGTGGCCTTTAAAAATAACCTTGCTAAAACAAATACTCAAAGAATAAATAAATAAATTTACAATCAAAAGGTAACTATTTCCATTCCAAATAGATTATGTAAAGATATAATTGAAGACATGATTGTTATGATATGCAAATACAGAAAACTAAAGAAAAAATTGATAGATTCATTGGCCTGTGGCATTCACTTTTCCTCTATAACATCAAATTGTAACATAATGAGGTTATGAGTGATAAAAGAAAATTACACACGATATAATGTGTATGTAGAAAAGAAGAAAGAAAATTACCAGCTGAGTGCATGTGTTTGTTCCCCATGACCAAATTCCGAAAACTTTTCATTCTGAAAAAAATACCAGAATGCAAATGAGGTAAAGAAAGTTTCAAGTTTGTCTTAAACCTTTTTTTCTCTGCTATTTAAATGAAAGTTCATAAATGAGTTATTAGCTTTTGCCTTGAAATTTTTGTCAATTACTTTCCTTAAAATAAAATCAATCTAATTAATTTAAAGATTTTTACCCAATTACTACATATAAATATATTTCAAATTAAAAAGGAGGGAAAACTTAGAAAAAAAATTGATTGATGCGTGTGACGGAACAAGTCTCTTGACAACTTCTTGATAGTTTTTTAATATTCTTCGTACCAACTATGAACGAACTGTTCCTAAGCTATCGTTTCATCACTTCAGGTAAATTTCTTTATTTTTGAAGTTAAATAAAAATAAATTTGATGAAAACAGTTTTAAGAAGTATACTTTTATTTCAGTCCTAAAATGTAGATTTTTTTCTATTTTCTAATAACTAATAGAAAAATTCTTTTAATATAAATTTCTTTTAGTCTTGAATTTGTATTTCATTATTATTATCACTAAAGTTTTATGAAATCTAGAAACCAGTTTTTTTTTTTAAATTCATTATTACCAGGTGGCACCATTCTGAACCCTCTAATCCAAAGTTTTCAAGGGCTGTTGACTAGTGAGTGAGTCAACCAATGATAAAACAAACTGGACCACACTGATATGCAAACGAAGTTGGAAACATGAGCAGGTCGGATTTACACATTTTACGCCCTAGGCCAGAGGTCCCCGACCTGTGGCACACGTACCCCTGGGGTACAGAAGGGCCACATGGGGTACGCAAACTCAAAGTCGGTAATGGCAGAGACAAGAAAACACAAGGGATTAAAAACGTTACAGAATTTTGTTTCCTCAAGTTCGTGTAAAAAATAAAAGTGAAAGTTGTGCAAGTCCTAAAGCCTACCCTCAAAATAAGAAAACAAAAGAAGGAGTGATATTTAGCTATCCTTATAAGTTAATGTGAAATTTTTACAACATTGGTTTTATTTGTTTTGGCGTTGAACTAATACTATTTGTAAAAATGGAATAAAATGTAAAATCAAATATAAGTCCAGCAAATGTCATTAATTCGAGTCATTCGATTCTTAAGCTTACCTAAGCCCTTAGCATTATTGATAAAAACTTCTTTGCATAGACGGATGTTAGCAGGCGGGATATGACGTAGGACGTACGGGAAAATATAAAAACTAATCAAGGAGTACGCGAGGGTGAAAAGTTTGGGAATCCCTGCCCTAAGCCAAATCATATTCCGTGCCCCTCCCAAAAAATTTAATATATAATTTTCAATTTAATATACAATAGTTTATTTTTGAAACATGTAAGCACTTAATACAATTTTTATAATCTGTGAACCACATTAAATTTTTTATTCAAAATTGCACTACTTATGAAACAACATAACATTAACACCTACAAAAATAATGCATCCAATTTCTTGAAATCGTCTGAAAAACCACTAGAACTTCTTCATTCTCAATTTTGTCTATGGATAGGCTTGAAGGATCAATGAAATAGACTGATCTGATTAAATCTATTTCAATACACAGAAGTGCAAGGACAAGAGACGCAGATTCACAGGAGACAATAAAAAATGTATCCTTCAATACATTTAATGTAACGAATGTAAATTAAAAAAAAAAAAACATTTTATTGGGTGTTTTCAAAATAATACTGAAAAATTTGTAAATATTTTGTTGTTATTTCTTCTGTATAAGCGTCCCCCTGACGCTTCGTCCTAGACCAGAGGTTCCTAACCTGTGGTACGCATACCCCTGGGGATACGCGAAGCTCTAGTTGGGGTACACGAAATAAAAGCGGGTAATGGCAGAAACAAGAAAACGTAAGGAATTAAAAAAATTCACAGAATCTTGTTTCCCCAAGTGAATACTTGATATTTAATAACTAACAGTGATTATCACCACTTGTACAGTTGATATACCGAGCGTAATTTTTAGCTATCCTTATACGCTAATGAGAAATTATTACAATACTGGTTTCATTTGCTTTGACGTTGAACTAATACTATTGTAAAATGGAATAAAATATAAAATAAGAAATTCGACAAATGTTATTAATTCGAGTTATTTTACTCTTTATAACCTAAGCGCTTAACATCGTTGGTAAAACTTTGCATAGACGGATGGTTGGGGGATGGAGGGGTGAATATGATAGTAGAAGGTACGCGAGAACAAAGAGGATAATCAAGGGGTATGCGAGAGAAAAAAGGTTGGGAACCCCTGCCCTAGACTATGGCCTATGTTGGTCCTATGGGAAATCTGGCCCTGAAGCTGAAAAGAAATTCAGAATAACTTTCTGAAATTTAAACAATAGTTGATTATAATTCGAATAACTTCTAGTACACGACTCCTGAAAATGAAATGGAAGCACGAAATAAAATTACTCTGAAGTTATTGAGGGGGGGGGGGGGGAGCTTGAGGCTGCTAGGGCCTAGGCAGTTGCTAGGGCCAGCCTTAAGCCGATTGGACCGATTGCTCCAAATAGGACCACGCGCTAGCGTGCTACAAAGAATGTAATCGAAGTTGTTAGTGTTATGAAAAAGGGCCGCTGGTAGTCAATTAATACAATTTTTATGCTGTTTATGACTCCCTAATTAATTGTATATTAATAACTAATAATTAATTACATAATTAATTAATAATTAGCAATTAATTAATTAATAGTTATTAATATATACTAAATAACATAATTAAATTTAAAATTAATTTTAATTTAATTAATTAATTAAATTTTAATTAATGCAGTTAAAATGTTTTAATTAAATTTATTTTAAATGCTAATGACCTACCGGCTTTGATGCAAGTTAGCTGGGAATCGGGCTATCAAAAATTGTTTCCAATTGGGCCCCGCACTTGCTAAGGCCGGGCCTGGCAGTTGCTCTTACCTTGCTTATTTCATAATCCGGGCCTGCTCTCTGTCAATGAATATTTATTTTGTCCTCTATTTATAAAATGCTCCAATTTGCTCACCTGTCTGCATTAACTTTTGATCGCTTTCGTTCTCATCGACTCGATTATTCAAATTGTCGTTTACTCTGCGTCGCCTGCTTTCTGCGATTCAATCCGGTTTCATACAATCATCAGCTCATTAGTAGGTTGCTTGTGTCGTGACTTGTTGAGTTCTTACTGCTCTCGTTTCGAAGGGGGCGTAGCTCAGATGGTAGAGCGCTCGCTTAGCATGCGAGAGGTACCGGGATCGATACCCGGCGCCTCCAAATCTTATTTTTCTTTTACTTCTCCATAAAATTCTGCATTGATTTGAACAACAAAAAGTGACATGACTGGACAATGTGAGGCCCAGCAAAGTTTAGGCCGAGGTATTCAGAAAATTGAATTCATTATCACTAACTATGAAAGTACTTCCTTTTTTGAGATGTTTAACCACTTTTTATGATACTGATAGACTTTATGTGCTTTTCTAGTACTGATAGTAATATAAAAGTACATAAAATCATTTAATTTAGAAAGAGTACGGAGATAATTCAATTTTTATTTACATATTTATTTGGCTTTGCTAATTAATTTTAAATTAACAATATTTTATAATTAATTTAATATTCCTTAATTCGAGGTGACATTTCAGCAAAAGTATCTATTATTTCTACATCCAATGTCCTGGAGGGTATTGCAATAATAATGTGTGCCTATGAAAATTTGACACCTTGGGTGGGGTCCCCCTAAGACCACCGGACCTTAGCGCTTTGCCAATACTACCACCCTACAGTTAAGCCACTGTAGTTAAGCTTAACGTGTAAAAATAAGCCCCAATACTTGGAATGAGAGGAAGCGCATTGCTTCTATTAAAAGAATTGGGACTAATTCTTACTTCAGTTCCAGCATTTCTACAATAAAAAACGTAAATAAATACTTTGAAAAAAATAGCATTCGAAAGATAAATTTAACAATAAAGAATAATTAATTCTTATTCTGTCTCAGAAGAATGGGATTTGAACTAAAATTAAAAACAGGTAAACACTTATAATACTTGATCAATTCACAGTAATATGTGACATATACCAAAATAAATACAAAAGAAAAAAATTGCTTCAGAAATGTTTTATTTTGCATCGCAACTTGGCTAATTCGATGTTCATGGGACAACGAAAGAAAAATAAATTTATCAAAACTTTCGAATGAAGAAAAACTGGGTTTTAAAAGGAGCATAACACTAGAGAAAAGCACAATTTTGAAGCTTAAAGCTGTAAAAGATTTATTTCAAACATCTAACCGCATCTTTATATATAATAATTGGTTGGTTAGCAGGAAATTTAAGGGACCTAAAAAAAATCACCGACGGCTTAGAATTAGAAAACGCTCGAATTAGCCAAGTTCTGAAGCATTACCATAACAAAACATGCCTCTTCTTACAAGACGTCCTGCGATCGTACGAAAACTCACGTTTTGTGTAATTTATTCAATTACTGAGCATCAAGTATACGCACTTGGGTCATTTCTTTACATTGTTATTAAGTGTCGAAAGAGTTAAATCATGGACTTTTTAGACGTCCATTATTGGTGTAACAAGAAACCTTGGGCCCCTATGCTCATGACAAGATGAGAAAATTACTATCATCCCTCTTGGCGTCTTAAGTGCCATCCGAAACAGGTTTCCTCGACTAAACGCTTTAATTGATTGCCTCGTTTTAAACCCAGTTCATTAAAGAAGGTTACGAGGTTGCAACTCTGTTACTTTTAAAAGTACATCATAGGCTTCCCTGTACAAACCACATTTTTAACACATATTGATAGGAAATTTATTACTATGTTCATAGAAGATTGGACGATTTCTATGCATCGGCACATCTTAGGGAGATGTCACATTTATTCTTTCTTCATTTCAGATACATTCGCTAAACAAATAATGAATATTTTATTTCTTTCTATCGCCTCTGTCCTTTTTCTCAATTAACAGTAATACATTAACAAATTTATAAATTGATTAAATTAATTAAATAATAAAAATTCATAGTAAAATTCATTGCATCTAAGATTTCGGCAGAGAGTGTTAGGGCTAACACACTCTCTAGTACCTTTTGATTTTTTTACGGATTGTGCATTTTGATTCGTCAAAATGATTCAAATATTGATTTTGGACAGGATTCAGGCCACAAAGGGTATAATTTTGATTTATAATCTTACCCTTGACAGAAAATCTTGTCTAATTTTGGAATCTTTATGGTGAGTGGTCTTCGATAAAGTTTACCATTCGATTCCTTATTCATTTCTTCCTTTTTGAACATTTTTTACTTTCGAAATTCATTTTTATACATTTTTATGTGTTTTAAATATTATCGTTTCAACCTTCTGTTGATGCAATCACTTGAGGCTGTTGCTTTCGTACGCTTAAAGATGTATTGTCATCGTTTTTGTCTAAATTTGCTGTTTTTGTCTTTACTTTTTTCTTTCTTTTTGTTTCATTTTAATTTTTGTTTAGTTTATCTAATTTTTTCTCAATTAAGTTTTTCTTCCTTGATAAATTTATCAAAAAGAAGGTGAGTGTCTGTATTCGAATTCGTATGAAATATTGTGTGTTTCTTCTCTCGTGTATTACACATACATTCTTCCGCGCTATTTTAATTTTAGGTCTATTACAATTCTGAAATTGTAAAAAAAAAAAAAAAATGCATTTAAAATGACGGCAACGTTCTCAAAGTAGCAAGCATCTTCTTGCTCATAATTTTTCAGTATATATTTGTCTTGAATGGCACAGATTTCTAATTAACATAGGTTTTATTTAACAAATCTTGTTGATTTCTTCGAAAATAATAGCCCCAATAAAGATTGAAATTGTATAATTCTTCTGAGACCGCAAATTTCAAAACGATGTTGCGACGATCAAGTCCGATGTCAGTTACTTGAAAAGAAAAAAACAATCAGATAAATGAATAGCAAAGAGAAAAACTTTGATGAAATAAATTGGTATTCTTTTCCTGTACATCATTTTGATTCAAGTATGTAATGAGGAACCAGCTAACATTTTTATGAATTTCGCATTGATTTTTGCAAATTCTGCTTAAATATGTGTACTTTGCAAAGCAAAATTAAAACAACTGCATTAATCGTTAACGGAGATGTAATCGTAAATTAAACATTCCCGGAAAGCTCTGACCTGGGCAATATTTGCGGTGGGTGGTGCAAAATGCAGCGGTGACAGGGCTCACTTCAAAATAAAATATTTTTTCACATTTAAAATGTTTAATTATTTTATCTAAATGTTAAAATCGTGAAGTAATAAAATGTCAACAATAAAATAATGCATATTTTGCAGTTATTTTTGATCAAAGAGTAACATGATGCGTACTGTAGTTCAAAAACCTGAATATAATGAAGATGCTATAGAATCACTTTTAAAAATTCAATGTTAATTTCATGCCATCCTAAAATTATGTAATTTCAACGTAAAATCATAACATGGATAAGAAATTTAGAAATTGTCATGGGTTTTCAGAATCAAAACATAAAATAGATTTAAATGTAACAATGTGTCTAAGGCCTCTCCTCCACAGGCTTATTACTTTTATTTATTTGAAATAGCAGTCAAATTTTCGAGGGTAAGCATTGGACAAAGATTGCATTGTTTTAAGGAGGTATATTACATTTTGTTTCCTATTTATTTTTCGAAAAAATGGCTAATATCAGTGCCGGATTGGCGTTCCGGCTCCACTATACCCTGCCCGTTAAAAACAAGCTATTTATAATGCAATAAGTTATTTTAGAAAGCTGCAGCATGAGAATTTTTTCTAAAGTGTGCAATTTAGAGTTGGTTCCCGTCCGCATAACCGAAGTGATTTTATTTACTCTTATTTTTCCATTAACTCCTTTTAAAACGCTTGGCAACAAGAGTTTCGTCGTGTGTGGCGAACATCTCATCGATCATGATTTGACGCTTTTCGCAAACTTCATTCTTTTAAAAAAAGATAAATACCCTTCTAGTATTCTTTGCAGACACCTTTGTGTATCATTGGGCTACCAAATATGGTCGAGATCCTAATCAGAAGGGCGGAACTTAAATAATTGCTCCAAGTTTATTGCTTCAAAGGATTAAAATAAACATTAATTCTCCGGTTTCCGATTCGTTCCGCCGGTTAAATGTCCGTAAACGTGTCGCAGTTAAAATTCGCAGACGATGAATACCTTAAAATTTGATGGTCATAAGAAGTTAAGGGGTATTTGTGCTGATGGATGGTGACTTTAAGTGCCATGACACAGGTGACATGTGATGCTGCAAATAGACTTTAATAATTACCTGGTTATTCTGTGGTCAGTCGATGTACAATGGATGTTTGGCTTGATGGTTGGTCAGTTAGGATCACATGGCATGGGCAGTGAATTGGGTCACAAATAATATTTCAAGTAAACTTACAACCGCATTGGTGAAGGATTGTCAAGGAAATGACATGGCGTTTACTACGACCTTCGCTCAGAAATTTGAATATTACCTTTCAAATAAGCAATCTAGTGGTAAGGTAGTTACATGTTTGTAAATTTCCTATTTTTTTAGAGGATCATATGCAGCGTGTCCATAAAATATTGCCGGGGTTTTCCTTACCTAATAACTTTTTATTAAAGAACATGACAATAAATAATTTTCACAACAGCAGGGGGTGCGCTGACCGACTCATACTTTTAAACTTATAAATTAATATTAAATCATTCTCAGAGCCTCTAAAATGCGTTGCAAGCCCACATGTTATCTATAAATCTCTCAAGTTTTCTCTAGATTCTTAGTAAAATCAAAATGATAACACATTCCCAAAATAGAAAGGATCTCCCAATTTGATAGCAGAGAAAAGAAAACACTTAATTAATTAATGAAAAAGCATTTCCAAGAGGTAACTTCTCAAGATTTTTCATCACTTCTGTATCATACATGCATATTAAAGGCACTGTAACAACGTACATTTAGATGGGGATGGAAAGATTTAATTTTGAATATTTTTTCTTGAATTAACTAAAAATGGATAGAAATTATTTATAATCATATCAAGTAAGACAAACAAACTGCTTCTGCCATTCTAATTCCATAGCATTTTTTTTATATTTTTCAAGCAAACTTTTTCTGTCATAAAGTCGGTAAAATGGGCTGCCTCACTTTAGACGCACCAGAGTTAGAAACCGAGAAAATCATGCAAGTGAATCGAAACAAATGTATTCATTTTTTTTTAGCGGGAAACACCTAAGGAAAATCAAGAAACAAAAGAGAAAAAGCCGCAAGTTGATCGCCAAGCTTATAAGCAATTTTCTTTACGTTTCTTTTTTTTCCTTGTTTCTTCCCCCTCCTTTTTAATGAGTGTACAATTTGGAGGTTGCGTCCTGAGGCATGGTGGCACCCGTATACGGGAAAAATGCGCACTAAGAATGCTTCCATTCCTCCCCTCCTCCCTCCCCGGAGTTGAGGGGAGTTGGTCATGGAGGCTTCTTAAAAAGTGCCAAAGTTCTGCCGAGTAAAGGTCAGAGAGATAGGGCGGGTGCAGATTTAAAGAAGTTATTCTTGGTGGCACGCACTGCGATGATTTAGGAGAGTGATGTCGCATTTTAAACACGTGCGGGTGGATGGAATGCGGTTTCGAATTAGAGAGAAGAAAAGCCTCCGTTCCGTTAGAATCGGAGGTTTT
>BGPR01000445.1:549739-591602 GCA_013235015.1 Araneus ventricosus
TAAAAAAAAATGGAAGAAAATAATAAGCAGAAATTACATTATTAGAAAAATGTTTTTTCACCTATTGCTAACTTTTTAAGAGCACGAATTTTTTAAATTGGAATTTTTGAAAATTTGTTCTACAATTAGATACGTGCTGCCATCTGCACCACTATTTTTGAATTAATAATAAAGAAAAAAAACTCGAATCATTCGTGCTGCCATCTGTTGAAAACTATACGAGATTGTAAAAAGGCGAATGGTGAGAAAACGAATGCAGCCATGCAGCGGCGGTGAGTCGAGGGGGCCAGGGGGAAAGTTGCCCCTCTACTTTTTGCGAGAAATATTAAATTTTTATTTCCTTTAGCTTTAAAACTAAGAATTATTAAAAAATAATAGTGTCCGGAAAAGTTAGCTAAGTTTGTAGTTAAATTTATAAATTTTGTTGTCGACCCTTATACTCCGAGGTACTTATAGATGTCTACGAACTTTTTGCCCTCTTATATTTTCAACCCAATCGCCGCTACTACAGTCATGCTTGGAATATTTCGAAAAATAAAGTTTTAAAATAGTTATAATGGATAAAAACAAACTGCTTTATCGCATTTTTAGGCGAAAAAGTAATTTTTAAGCAACAGTTAATTTCTTTTAGTGTTCAAATTTGAAAAAATCAATTTAATCACTTAAATCAATTATGCGCGTTCTTCTATTTTTCAGATTTATTATATAAATTAGCAAATATCGTTTTTAAAAATAAACATATCAGGAAGAACAACTTTAATAATTTTTTTCAGTAATTTCATTTTTTCAGATCCCTCAGGTCGTTTTGTTACAACTAGTAGATGGCGCCATCTGGCATTTTAGTTTTGAAATATAGAATGTAGAAATACAGTAAGACGCAAGTCGAGTTTTGCAACGAATAGCTCACTTTTTAAATAATTATGCTACTGTGAATTTCCAAGGATACCTTATACGTGTAATATTCAAATCGTATTACTGTCTGCTATAAAAATTCGGTAAATATAAAATATAAGTGGTATCTCTATTACAGAAGAGCGTTTTATATTATTTCAATGAGGAAATAAGAGCTGTTTTCATTAATAGTATGCTAATGTTTAAATATATCAAATTTTCTAAATTTACGTGTTTCTTCTAAAATTATTTTTAAGAATTCTTAAAGAGTGAAGTTTAAACTCGGCTTGCATAAATTTTGTGGGGATATATTTGAGATGTGGTGATTCTTAATTCTTGCTAATTCTATGCGTTTTGCAGAAGAAAAAAAAAAAGACAATAGAAGTACGGTTTACATCTATAGAAAAGCTAGTACTAAAATATATCACCAAATGAGGGACATAACTTGAATGGTCGTACGAAAACTATATCACAAAACTTGAAAGAGCTAAAAGAATGGCAATTCCTATCGAACAGCAAGTGATTCATACTAAGACTAAAAGAACACAAATCATATGAAGACCGCAAGCATTGCTAGACAAATATATCAAAATAAACAAGAAACAAAAGACAAAAATTCAAAAACATACAAGAAACAATATATCAATATATATATATATATATATGGAAAGAAAGACGACTCTATATATTTATAGTCGGAAGTTAGGGGAGGTGTGAAATCTCTCTCAGGTATCATCATCAGCATCTTAACGCGGTTCAAAATTACGAGGGACGTCTGAAAATAGCCTTCGTATTGCTTCTTTAAAACCGCTAATTCTAAATTGGATAGAGGAGTCTTGCTTGATATTAATCTTGGTAGATAAACATGCTTGATAAGAATTTGACCCATTCTATACCTTACGGATATCACATAATAAATAAAATGCTCTTTACGTTTCATTTCTTTGTCATATCTTTTATGTTGACATCTGTATGTTATTTTTTTTCTTCGGCAAAACTAAGATGACCATGATCCTGTAATAACGGTCCAAACGTCTTTCTGTGAAATACTTAAAGCTTCGCTTCTTATCTTTTTTTAAGAAACTTCTATTTTACTTCTCATAAAATGGTGTCATACCTCTTATGAAAATCTCTCACAGAAACAATTTCAAGGCCAATAACCAATGCATTTCTACTTATAGGGATTCAAAAGAAAAATGAAATTCTTGTAAATTTTCTTTTATCGTGAGGCACTGAGTACATTGTCGTACACATAACTCTCAAAAATAAATGTAATTCTTAAGAGATGCTTATTTATCAAATGATTTTGGCATTTTTCAGATAACGTGTTAACAGCTTTAGAATTTCTTTTTTTAGGGTTTTTATTGTTAAATATATTTATAAGCGATGATATTCAACATTTAAACTCCTTTATGCATTTTTTTAAAAAAAATTAAGGTTTTTACAACTTTTAAATTCCTATCGTGTTTATTTATTTTTTAATGTTTTAATAATCGATTCTATTCAACTTTTGAATTCTTTGCGCGTTTCTTAATGTTTTTATGATTGACTGTCAACTAATAATTTTCTACTACGATTTGCAATGTTTCTGCAGGGTTTACTATTTACAGCTTTTGTTCTTCGTGAGTTTGATGTTCATTTTGTGTCATGCACGCAGTAATTGGTGTTTTCTCTGTAGTGTGAATTTCCTTTTTAAAATAAATAAATTATTTTACCGTTTATTTAACCCTTCTAATTCCTTTCAGTACAAAAAAAGATGGGCACTGCAATGAAATTAAATTCCCCAACCTCTTTGAACTGGTAATAATGCCTATTACCCCTCTATCTCTCTTTTTCTTGCTTTAAAACTAATAATAATTAGATAACAAATTTAATGAGATCGGCTTGTAGTGAAAGTTTAATGTTTTTGCGATGTGTTTGCTGCTTTTGAAATTTTTGAAAGTCAGCTTTCAAGTTTCTTGAAAATCCGCCTCACTTATTATTTATGAAATAAAAACACTATGTTATATATTTAATAAAATGAGAACTAAGCATGAGAAGCAGTAGAAAAAAATGTCTTATGATTAGCTGCTTTGTTTTAATTTTAAGAACTGTATCCACAGGTGAACTAATTATGTATTTTCCTAAACGAACTATTGCTTTATTCCTTCAGCTTTTTAGAGAATACATAAAAAAATTAAAGTATTCTATAATTCCAGTCATATATTTAAAAAAGAAAATCTTTCTTTCATACATTTGCTCTAGTGACCTTTTCCAACTTTCCTTCACCTCAGTTTTTGGTTATAATTTTTTTAAATAATAGCAGAATGGAATGAATGCAATTTATTGAAGAGGACCGCATTAACACTATTAAAAGCTACCGTTGAGTTTATTCGCTTTGGTCAAAAAGTACCGCTCAATTCTTCAAACTTTCAGACCAGACTAATACAAGTATAAAGTTCAAGAACAAGTGGGACTTTTACTATTCCAGTGTAAATGAATTTGCATTCCAATAATATCTTGATTTGTCATAGTAGGGGTAGCTATTGCGACTTTTAATATTTCAGTGTAAGTGAATTTTCATTCCAATAATATCTTGATTTGTCATAGTAGGGGTAGCTATTGGGGCTTTAACTATTCCAGTGTAAGTGAATTAGCATTCTAACAACTTACTAGTGACACTCAAATTTTTAGCCATGTCCATTACACATGTAATTTTTTACTGCAAATGGGCGACTCCCAACGTTTAGTTGGCCCATTATACTTCTTTTAATGACTAAAATAAAATAAAATACATAAAATTAAGCTTTGTTGCAGAATAAACAGCAATAAGCTTGAAAGAACAACAAAATATTTATATTCATGTAAATGTATACAATTGTGCATATATGTTTTAGTTTAAATGAAGGTTAATTACTTATAGTCTAAGTAAAGTTATGTTCAGAGTTTTATTACATCTACATTTAGTTGACTTTTTTCTATCATTCTGCAATAAAGCAGAACAAAATATTTAAAATATTTACTTTCATGTAGATGTATAGAATTGTTTACGTCATTTATAGGTATAAACTTTGGCTTAGATAATGGTTAATTACTTAAATTCAGAGTTTTGGATCCAGATTTAATCATTTTCATTTTATGGTATGGAGGCTTAAAAAAACTTCTCGAATTAAAATTAGAGACCAATTCCTTAGCCAACCTTAGACTGATTCCTCTCCAACATAATTCTTCAGAATAGTTAAAACTACATGCAGGTCTGTATGAGAAAGTTTTTATATGCTATTTATTGATTTAAGGTATGTGCCTACCTTCGGAGCACTTTTTTTGAAAGAAAGGAAATTTTTATTCAACACTTATGTTTTCAGTTAAAATGGTGTATAAAACTGTTAATTCAAATGCCATTTTAATGAACAATTTTTTTATTTTCCAAATTTTGACCATTTTTGGTCAAAATTTGTAAAAATTGACGTTTACGCCAAACTTCCTATAACAAATTCTAATGCATTTATTTCCCTTTTTCTTTCAATAATATATTTGGTATACATTTACCTGTGTTATGAAGCAGAATATTTAGTGTACCTCTTAAAGTTACCGAGATATACCAAAGTTTGTGTACGCAACAGCTTTTTACAAAAGAAACTATCACTTTTTCAAATAAAAACAGCTATAAAATAATTAATTATGCACTTTAAACTATACTTGAGGTTCATAACATACCTAGAGATGTATAGAACACTGTGATTAAATTTTATTTGAATATCTTAAAAACGTTTTAAGAAATGAGATTTTTCGTAATCTAAAAAAATGAAAATGGCTATTTTCCAGAAAACGCAAATGAAGATTTTAAAGTCGCACAAAAAATTATATATATATTTTAACAACTTAAAATTCACAGTATTTGTAAGTTAAGCCTTCTTTGACTTAAATTTAAATCAAAATTAATTAAAAATTAACTTTAAATTTTTTTCTTGATAATTTTGTTTTTGGTTCGACTTGTAATTTCTTAATTCTCTCAATATCAATTTCTATGTAGTTTTTTAAAATAATTTCTGGTTCAAGTTTGACATTAAGATGGTTAAATACAGTCATCAGCCTTATATTGCCTGAATTGAATAATTAAACTGCTATTTTACTACCTAATAACAGTGTTTGGAATGAGCGAAATTTTCTTTACGTAAAGTATCCCGTAACAAGAGAAACAGTTGCCAGATACGCCTAGAACAATAATAAAAAAATAAATAAAACTTATTTCTATATTTAAAAAGTAAATTGTACATTCACATTGTCTAAGAGTAAAGAAATAGCTGTTTAGATGAGTTTTTTGCATTTCTATGGCTTAGTTTCGGTTTCGAAAATTTCACTTCTGGTTCATAATTTAGGCAATAACTTTGCTTCTAACTATCGGAGAAATTAAAGTAAACCGTCTTTGGAATCCTAAATGTATGAGCTTTAATACAAAGTAATAAAAAAAATTTCGAAAATTTTCATAAAAACGTCGATTTTAGGGTAGGCACATACCTTAAAATCTAGAAACTGAATACAAAATTATTTGCATGATGTATGAAGCTCTATAAATCAAATTGTAAGAGATTTAAAGAATGGAAGCATTTAATATGTGTATAAAGCATCCTAACAATAAAAAATGATCACTCATATATATATATATCAATTTTTATCTTTATTTTTACCTAAAAATATACATATATTTTAAAAATAAGACATTTATTCTCACAAAAATAATTTGTTTGTAATACATGATTCGAAGAATATTTATATGAATTATCATATACACTCATAATCTACTTAAATAAACTTCACACATACAAATTTCATACAATTCGATACAAAATAAATAATCTATAAACATCTCTCATAATATGCATAGATTGAAGAATGATATAAAAAATTGCAACGGATTTCACACGAAAAACTTTTTAAAAGACATTGGAATGTATGAAAACTTTTGTGAGTGGAATTTGTTAGGCTTTTTAAATTATTTAGATAAAATATGAAACGATAGCAGATTTAAAATTTTGATTGACAGAAGTCATATAACTTATTGGTACCGATTGTTATAATGAAAACTAACATTTTGTTGTATAAAACAGCCTATTAAAAGATTAAATGCAAATTGAGAATGAAATATTTAAAATATTTTAATAGAGACGCACCAACTATAAATATGTGAATTTTTCCCAACTTTAACGCTTTATTGGTAATAATTTTATTCTGAATTAAAAATTCATATTTTTTTTATAAAAAATGAAATATACTTTAACTGAATAGATAAATTATATCTCTTCATTACCAATTTACATATTTTGTCCTGAAATTCAATTGAATTCAGAAAAGATACGGTTCAGAAGCAAAATAAATCATATTCTAATATTTATTAAATTAACATATTTTATACAAAATAACTGTTCGTTAATTCATTTTAAAACTTTTAAAATAGTACAACACAATAACAAATTAAGAATATAGTACCTACTTATTAATTACTAAACAACAACAATTGAAATATATCATTTTACTTTGGCTGTTTAGTAAAAAGATTTTAAAATGTGTTATAGAAAACTCCCAATATTCAGTGTCTACATTCTTGATTAGGGTACAAATAAAATCATTTCTCCATTCATACAATTGAATCAAACAAATACTCAGCGACCAAACAGGGACCTTAATTTAGTCCTTATTGATTTTTTTCTGTTAGGTCATGAGAGGGAAAAGACCTTCATCTCTTTATTGTTGATTTAATAACTGAACGATGTTTCTCAGAATCTTGTTTGATTTGGATAGTATAGATAGAGAAAACGAATGATTGAGTGAGCATACATAGGCATATGTAAGTGTCTGTAACAAACTTTAGAATTTCTCAAAAATAAGTTCAAGGCAAATACAAAATTGAGCACTTTTTCATAACGTTTTGAAATCGTTTGCTTCTTCGGAACTAAGCCTTTATTTTATTTCTGAAGAATTAAATTAAGTAGAATTGTAAAGTAACTTTAAAAAATGGGTTTGCCGATCATTCTTTCTTGTTAATTATGCGATTCTTACATAACAGTAAAAAAAAATGTGAAATGTTTTATTATTTATAATCTGTAAATTTAGAGTAGTTACATGCGTTTAGTTTTCTATCAGTTAAATAATTTTGAAAATGTGTGTAAATATAATATGTTACAACAATTAAAGCTTGCAAAGCAAAAATAAAATTAAAACAGTTTATCACTTCTCATATGTTTCAATATGATTTAATGTAATACTATAAGCTTTGCATTAAGCTTCCAATACATACAAAAATATGGTTTTTATTATACAGTGCATCAAATATATTTTACATAAGGCACAAAGTAAGTTTTCCCTGCTTATAAAGCTCAGGTTACGATGAATTTTAATGAATTACTTTAGTTTAAAGCACATTCTTGTAAATTTTTGTAAGGCATCATTGTATATTCACGTACAAGAGGTCATCGAATAATAAATTTTGATACGTGAAACACTAAAATATACATATTTCCTTTAAAATCAAAAAGTATATATATTTTGAATAATAAAATAAAATACCATTACAGAATAAATTACCATTATACAGAAGTAATATAACACAATCTAAAAGAGGATGTGTGAAAGTTTAAATATTTTATTTATTTGAGTATCCAAAAAGATAATACAAAAATTAAATTTTGTGGTAAATTATCCTTATAATACTCATATGACTGGTATATTGCGCGCACTGCTGTTTTTCTTTACATATGAAACAATTCGTATTAACTTATAATATAAATCAAATTTGAGAAACATATGTGTTTGTCCTCAAAACTCAAAAGTATAAACAAGAATAATTGGTTGAATTGTGGCAAGATATTCCTTCCTATAGAAGAAAAGAATATTGAATTGAATTTTGGTCAAACACACTTGTTAGCAGTTGGGATCCGTACATCCTGTTTTCAAAAGTTTTTATGATTTTAATCAAACGTTACTTAGTAATAATTCGGATATCAACAATAGGAAAAATTGAAAACAGAATCAATGTCTTCCAATCCAACTGCGTTCAGGTTTCTGACCAATTTTTATAAATAAAACTTATTAATTCGGATTTTGTATTATAGGAATACAAATGCATTACAATTGCGGACTAGCTTTTACTAAACAAGGAAATAATATAATAAAATTAATCTAATAAGCAGAGGACAAACAATAAGACTTAACCATTATTGAAAGATACCAATTATTATAACAATATATTTTGTTATTATTGTAAAACTTATTTTAGTTGAAAATTATAAACGTGACATTTTTCAATAATTCGGCAAGACTTCTTGTCTTTCCTCTGCGATTTATTAGAACTGAAATTGAATCTTCCATAATTTACATGTGCAGTACAAAAAGTATCTGTGCTTCGTATTATCATAAAGAGAGAAATGTGATGTGAAAAAAAGGAGTGCATCCCGTTAGGGTGAATTTTGATAAACATTACCAATCAGCAATAAATATACCAGTAATAAATAAATAGTAACAGTTATATTTGCTACACATTACATGAAGAGTATATTTAACCTAGATCTTTTACAATCTTTCATAAATCTATATATCAACAAATTTTGGTGAAGAATTCTCCAGTTCTTCAACTTATTTAAAACACATTTTGAAAATAATTAATGAATAAATATTACTAATCAATAATAAATAGTTATCTAAGAATCATATTAACAGCATTTAATGTAAAATAGCTGCTGCTTCCCATAATTCCTTATTTCCACAAATATTCGTGAATAATTCCTTATTTCTTTTACTTATTTAGAACACGTTTTGAGCATAAAAGTAAAGAATTAATTGTTAGAAAGTCTTTAAAAATGTTTGACCATTTCATTTTATTCTTAAAATTAAATGTTTCGACAGTTATGGCATTTCCACTTCAGATTATTAATATGGAATTCTTATCAGAATTATTTTGAATTATGGAATTATTTTAAATCTCTAAAAATATTTGATACCTTACAAAATAGTACCATTAGTTTTTGAATTGTTAAAAATTCAAGGGAGGCACCGGTATTCATAGCTACATAAGTTCATTTTTTAAATGCTAGATATAAAAACCCTGTTGGCTGATTTTGATGATAGAAAGCCGTCAGAATTAAGGCACTTACTTTTCACGAAAACGTGATTTTTACATGTTACAATAATAATAAAGAATTTGACATTTTAACCTGTATTAAATTCATTTACTTGAAAAGATATACAATGGTATAACCACCAGAGCTTATATAAGCTTATTAATAAATGCATATTATTAATAAATCTTCGATGTCAACCACACAGTAGATTTATATGCCATCCTACTTTTCGATCTAAAACTTAATAGATATTTGCACAACCATAGAGCAATCTCTGTTGTTTACTTTCGCATGTGTACTTCCTTTGCTAACTGTTCAATCACGTATGCGATATATAACGTTTCTTCCTCTCAAGTTATTTTTATACAGTTCACAGGAGATCCGTGTTTGAATTGTCTTTGAGGTAATCAGAGGTAATTGAGAAATCTTCCTTCCTTAGCATCCTCTCCAAGTCCGAAAGGCTATTTTTCGATCGGCTTCGTGCAGTGCTGTGTGATGCTGGTCGAGGTGCTTTGCTGTGACTTGGAACTCCTACATCTGGCTTTCCAGGAAAGCCGTATAATTCGGCAGAAACTTCACGGATCTTCAGAATCGAAAGAACATCTGAAAAATCAAAATCCAGCACAATTATTACATGTCTTCTTACTGATCTCAGTCATTGCTCAGATTTAATCTAAGTAGAAATTTGTAAGGAATGAATATCTAAAAAGACGAAACAACAATAATAGAAGCAATTTATTTGGTGTGCGCAAATACTGCATCATCTAGTAAGAATTGCGAAGTACAAAGATATAAATACGAAATAAGGGAAGATTTAATTGTGAAAGAGTTAAAAATACATAAATAATAACAAACAAAGAGGAGGAATAACAATCCGGTGGATGACGTCATCAGAGGCCATTCATCCATGCAGATTCAAAATCAGAATAGGTTTTCTGAAGAGGTAAAAGACTTTAAGGTCTAAATTTAATTCGAATTTTCCTCTAAGGCCTGAACCCATTCCGGAATAAAATGGAAAGAATAACATTTATCCACAAAGAAGAAATTCAAAGCCCTTCTTTTCAGACTATGTTTAAAAGACTGTTTCGAATTTCTTCTTTGTGGATAAATGTTTTTCTTTCTAATTTATTCCGGAATAGATTCAGGCCTTAGAGGAACATTCAAATTAAATTTAGACCTTAAAGTCATTTTCCTCTACATAAAACTTATTCTGATTTTGAATCTGCATGGATGGATGGCCTCTGATGATGTCATCCACCGGATTCTCATTCCTCCTTATTGTTTGTTATTATTTTTGTATTTTTAACTCTTTTACAATTAAATCTTCCCTTATTTCGTATTTATATCTTAGAAATTTGTAAGATACTACTACGTTCAAAAAGTCCCAGGAACTTTTAAAATATTTTCCAAATGTATATGAATGATGCCATCTCCGCGGAACAAGCGAAACGTATTATGTGGCTGACAGGTCAAAGTCGGTTTTCTCCAGTTCAAGTAAGTACAGCGCATGCGCGTAACTCGTGATTACAGGCAATCAGAACTTCCCGTCGCTGGGAAGGACAATTCGTGGGTGCTCCATCACGATTAGGCGCAAGTTTTTTCTAAAAGAGTCTTTATAGCCAGTGACAATTTAAGTTGCAGTAAGAGAAAAACTACAAGATGTGTCATTACAAGCTTTTGAATAGTCATGAATATGATAATAAAGTATTTAAAAGTAATCAATATTCTTTAATAGAACTTAGTTGAAGCCCCAATAGCTGATATTCTGTATGATGGTGCTATTTCCAATATGAAAAAAAATTCATCACATGGATATCTTTCTACAACGCGAAGACGGATAGACCTATGTAGCATTTATTACGTTACGTAGCGATGTTGAACGTACTGTCAACTAAAGATCACAACAAAATTCAAATATTTTATTAGCAGAAAATTAGTAACAATTCTTTTAAGAATAGTTAAGTATTCATTTCCAAATTGTATCAACGAATAAATGGGATGTTTCATGTTGGAAAAACAAATATTTAACACAGAAAATTCTTATAAAATAAAACAAAACAAAAGAATATAAAATGGTGATTGGTTTAAATCGTAAGACTATTTACTTTTTTCATTTTTAAATTAATGCTCTTATTTATTCACAGAATTTTGATAGTGTTTATATATTAAGGAGAAACTCGTAACATTCTTTTATGGCTTTCTCTAGTACAAAATACCTTCATTAATACATCTGCCTTCAATTGTTATGCGATAACTTGTTAAGATATGAATAATTTTTATTAAATTCTTAATTTTAATGATGCTTCCTTACCTAGGAGAAGGAAGAGAAATCTAAGAGGTCTGCTTCTGGACTGAGACTGGTTTGCGGAGAGGACCCCGCTGATCCTGGTGACCAACTGCCCATCGCCTCCTCCCAGCTTCCAACTTGCGCCCACCTCGCATTGTCGGGTGGGTGGCTAGATTGACTGGACGACTGTTGACCTGTGTAGTCGGGCGTCGGATCCAGCAGGTATTGCAGCTGCTTGATGTACTCGATGGCCGAGCGGAGAGTCTCCATCTTGCTCAGCTGTAAAAAAGATAAGAAAATGAGACATGAAATTTTCAAAGAAGGTGAAAATAGAGACTGGAAGAAATTTGCGAGGGGGAACTAATCCAAGACGCAAGTCTTACTCTTTTAGAAACTTGAAAGTTTTAATTTCTACTCAAACTCTGTGACTAGGGATCAAGATATTGGGTTTCCTACTGAAAGAATTCTTCCAATTATATTTTTTGGTACGAAATAATAATAAAATACTTTAACTCTTTTGTATACAATGACGTGACTGACTTGTATACAATACGAATAACAGAATTTTTCGTATCAATCAATTCGTCAAGCATCTTTTAGCCTTTTGAGATCCAAAGATATTATTTTCGACCAATTTTCGCACAAAATCGAGATTAATACTCTTGATAGGATTATATAACAGTATATATAATTAATTTATTAATTATATATTAATTAATATAACTAATAAATTAATTTATTAATATAATTAAATTATATAATTAATTATAATTAATAGATGACAGCATGGGATCATCCAAAGCATTGGACAACGGGATTTTAGGGCTTTGAAAGGAAAGAAACTATTTTTGAAAATAAAACACAAATATCCATTAAAATGAACGCGGGATCTCAAGAGTTTAAGCCATCTAATGTAGCCAATCAATTGATTTGGAGCAAAGCTCTTGCTACTAATGCGGACGAAGTGTCTCTCTCGGTTTAAACGCGGTTTTGAGGTATTTGAATAAATGCTTCAGCATTCCTTGTACCTGAACTGTGGCAAAGTGTGGTGACTCCCTAGAAAAAGGGGAGGGGACCCAACCGTATAACTATTTCAGAATAAGATTATTTACTACAGATTTTTGACTTTCTCGTATACGAAGAAAGAGAAGGAAAAGAATTGTATTTGACAAAATATTCTACCTCGACATTTTCATAAATTTCACTTTTTAAGGTCCGACAAACCATTTTTGAAGCTATGCTTGTCAATAAACACGATAACTCAAGAATGGCTAGAGCTAGATGAAAAAAATTTGATGTCTCGAATTTACTTCAAAATTTTGAATCTGTATCAAATTTTAGATGAGATCCGTCGAAAGGAAGTCTTCCCGTTTCTCCGTCCATGTGTATGTGAAAACGGTAAGCCATGAAAGCAATGAGCAAACGGTCTTTTCCCAAATTGTGTATGTACAGCAAATTTTGGACACAATTCATCAAATGATTAATTGTCTGTCTGCCTGCAAGTTTATGTGTATGTGAAAGCAATAACTGAAAAATACAACTAGGTGAATTGGTGAATTCTAGTAATACGAGGTACGTTCCGAAAGTAAGTTTCGTCATGCTTTTTCACAAGGAAGCTTTATTACAATCCGAAACATAAAATGGCATTACAAAATACAAACTTTTGGATATTTCTCCACATATTCGCCACCGAGATTTATACACTTGTCGTACCGTGAAAACAATTTCAACAAACCATCCTGGTAGAAATCGGTGCTCAGCGATTGCTTTATCGTCTAAGAACAAAACCCCTCGACTCAAGAGTCCTGGTCTCTTCCGCCGAATGACGGACATCAGTTTGGCGAGGATGTCGCAATAGCGTGCCGTATTGATGGTCTCTGAAGAGAAGAAATCAATCAAAATGACACCCTTTGCGTCCCAGAACACTGTCAGCACAACCTTCCCTGCAGAGTGCGACTCTTTGAATTTTTTAGTTACGGGCGAGCTGGGATGCTTCTAAGTTACTGAATTGGACTTGGTATTTAGGGTAAAGTTGTGCACCCATGTCTCATCGCCTGTGATGATCCTGAGAAGAAAGTGAGAGATGAAGAGGTGCGGCAGGCTATGAAACTTCCTTCGCTCGCTTGGCACCGATTTCTACCAGGATGATTTCTTGAAATTTATTTCACGGTACGTCAAATGTACCAATGTCGGTGGAGAATATGTGGAGAAATAACCAAAAGTTTGTTCTTTGTTATGTCATTGTATGTTTCTGTTTATGATAAAGCTTCCTTGTGAAAAAGCATGGCGAAACTTACTTTCGGAACGTACTTCGTAATCTTTTAGTTCAAATTGTAGATTTGTGTATAATTTTGGACTACATTCGCCAATGGGTTAACTGACTGTCCGTGTGAATGTGAACACGATAAGTGACGATAAGCTAGATAATTTAATACGAGGTCTTGACTCCAAAATTATAGGCTTCTATAAAGAAAATAAACCCCACCATTTTGTATAAAAATACGAGAAATTCGATAGGAGAACACTACCGCTGATTTGTTATTCTATATACATCCAAGCCCATACCATTACTTATTATTAACAGGCATGCTTTAAATTTGGTATACGTTTGTATTTGGTACATCACTTCATTCTCCTCTCCAACCTGTGTTGTCATTGACTGCAAGCTAGAGATTCCCAATCTGTCGTACGCGTACCCCTGAAGGTACGCGTCGCACCAATTAGGGGTACTCGAAAATGAAGTTGGTAATGGCAGAAAACACTAAACATAAGAATAGAATTTTGCTTCCTAATCGTGTGAAAATAAAGTTATACAAGTAAAGTAACAAGTAAGTATATACGTATAAAAAATGTTATAGAAATTTGCTTCCCCAAGTTGGTGTGAAAATAAAATTGTACAAGTCCTAAAACTTACTAGATAACAGTGAAGAAAGAGCGCCAAATATTCTGTGTTAAAGCAACCAAAAATTTAATAACTTTCTCGAACATTGAACTTGTGGAAAGGACATTCTCGTTTTATGAATATATTAATAAGAAGT
Source organism: Araneus ventricosus (assembly GCA_013235015.1). NCBI lineage: Eukaryota > Metazoa > Arthropoda > Arachnida > Araneae > Araneidae > Araneus > Araneus ventricosus. Next base: position 564,049 of record BGPR01000445.1, read on the forward strand.
ATTGCAGCAAGATTGATGCAGCTCCAGACATGAGATTATGCATTGCTTCATTTGAACAAAGTTTTGTTAAACACAGCTCCACGAAACAAGATCAAGGATTGCATCGAAATTGTCTTCCGCTGGAATAATTGACCACCACGATAAATAAATGTAAGCTTTCAACACAAATTAATGCAAAGTTGTTTCAATACTGTTTTCATTTGTTAAGACTTGGAACTACTGCTGTTTTTAAAAAATGGTATAAAATGTAAAATCAAAAATGAATCCTACAGATGTTATTAAGTTAATTCGAGCCGTTTAACTCTTAAGTTGACCTTATTATTAAAATAAATAAAAAAAATACTAAATGTTTTTCTTTCTAATACATTCCGGCCTTAGAGGATATTAATTTGAATCAGACCTTAAAGTCTTTTTCCTCTACAGAAAATCTATTCCAGTTTTGAATCTGCATGAATGAATGGCCTCTAATGAAGTCATCCACCGGATTCTTACTTCTTATCGTTTCTGCTATTATTTTTGTATTTTTAACTCTTCCTCAAATAAAATTCCCGTTTCTAGAGTTTTTATTTATTTTGTACTTCGCAATTTTTCCTGGATGATGCTGCACTTGCGCACACCAATTAAATTGCTTATATTGATTTTTATCTTGTTGATATTCTTCCTTATTCTTTATCTTTTTAGATGTCCAATCCTTATTAATAAAACATCTTTGCGTGAAGGAATGGTTAAGGGGATACGACATTAGGGGTTGCTGAAAAGTAATATGTCTAATCAAGGGGTACGGGCGATAAAGAGAGGTTAGGAACAACTGCTGCGAGCGATATCTTGGATTGCGCGGCCCACCCTACTCCCAACGTCGGCAAAGAGGTTGCCACTTCTCCCCCGAGGGCTTACCTTCTTCCTGGAGTTTCCTTGCGGCAGATACTGCCTGAGGGTGGCGAATCCGTGGTTGACGAGCCGAACCCGCTTCCTCTCCCGTTCGTTGCGCCGCGCCATGGCGTTCGGGACGGCAGCGGGCACCATCCGCTGAGCATCCTCCGGTCGGGAGTATAGCTTCGAGCTGGGAGGGGAACGGTACTTGGGCACAGTATCTGTGGGACGAAAAATTATCCACTTACAAAGGATATCTAAACAGCAATTAATCAGTTCAAAACATTGCAACGTACACTTATTAGATCTTGCTTTTTTGCACCAGCATTAATATATAATAGGACTTATTAAGTTTTTCTTCCGAGAGTAGATTTCGGTTCAAAATATTGTCCGCGACTCCATTTTTGACTGGAATTTTTTTCGTGACAATTTTTGCAGGAAAACAAGACTGGTAACTGAATCATTATTTGATAATAATTGAAAATAATCATTCATTTCATACAGCAAGGAATCCAATTTATACGGTAAAAATAGATAAGTAAATGAAAAATCGTTCATTTAACAAGTAATAAAAATTTTTATTAAATATGTTAACAATGACGACATTCCTAATCATTATTTATAGTTAATTATGAATTATGCTGAATATTAAATTTAGCACGAAAGTTAATAAAGCCAGCCTAAACTTTTAAATAATTGCATCATAATACTTTGAAAGTTAAGTAAAAGTATGAGACTCTTAAATTAAAAAAAGGGAAAAAACTATAACAATCCATTTTAGTAAAAATGTAGAATTTGTTGAATCTTATAGAAACAAAGTTACTTAAAACATTTCTAATTTTAGAAGATGAAGATAGCATTATCCAAATCCATCTTTCTCAGTTATCCAATGCCTTTCATAATTACTCGTTTCTTTAGGGCATATCAATGTCTTTATATCGATGACACCACTCCCCAATGAAATTTCAAGAAATATCTTAAGGTCTATTAAGTCACCGGTTATATATATATATATATAGTTGCATGATATATTCCTTGAAAAATAAAAGACATAATGAATTCGTCTCTCTGCAGTAGACAACTACAGTGTTATATTAAAGTGATCCCTTTCTTTACATAAGAATAATATAAAGTGTTTTATATGTCTTACCAGACAGGATTACTTAACAATAAGAAAGTATTTTGTAAATCGAAAAATGGGAGATGAAAATGCTTAAAATGTGAAGGGAAATAGCATCATATTCTGAAGATAGAATGGAATCATATCACACATGTCAAGTGTGCCTTGCCAATTTAATTTTGGGATTCACTGAGCATCTTGCAGGAAGTAAAGGACGGAATGTGTGTAGTCAGATCTTAAATGATATGTCCATTTATGTGTCTTATGTCATTTTGATATTTATAATAATGAATGCTACGAGATAGCATTCCATTAGATGAAGCATACAGAATTTATAATTTCTAAATTAATATGTGAAGTCGGTATAAATTAACATTTTATTTGTAGTTAGAAGTTAATTTAGAAAATTGCGTGCATATTTTCAATGTATTAAAAAAACAGAAACCGAAACATGTATAAACAAAATAACGCTAAGTAGATATCAATTAAAGATACATCTTTAAGATTCATTTTATATTGTATTCTTTAAACAAAAATTATTTCACATCCAATTGCAAAATCTGTAATCAAAATAAAAACTGTCGCTACACATAATTTCCTGACGCGAATTTAAATTTTCCATAAACCACACATATTTTTTTTCTTGAAAAAAAATCTGAAAATTCAAAAAAAAAGAAAAAATATTTTTAGCTCTAAAGGTCTCTAACCTTTCATCTCAAACACGATATTTCATAAATAATTTAAGCAACAAACTCGGGATTTCCGGGGTTTCTGCTACGAATTTTCAATACCACGGGGAAGATGTTTAAATATTCTAATAAACCTTATTGTGAAACTCATGAATGTTTAAGCAAACGAATATTCGACACACGAATAAAATCAACCATCTTCAACCCCTTACATCCTCTCCAAATACCCATTCATATCTCATGAATACTTTAAAGTTTGCTTAATATAAACGCTTTTCTTTGCATATGCGTGGATGGTTCCAAGGAAGAAGAAGAAAGAATGGAAATCCAAACAAACAGCATGGAGGGTCAGCTAGGTACTTCCTTAACCCCCCACCAGCAGGAGAGGGGTACCTCTTGTCAGAAATGATGGATCTTTTGATATCGATCAAGAAATCAGATAGGATTATGTCAATAAACGTCAGCAAGTGCATGTCTTGTTGCGCGGACTGGCCTTTTTATACCCTCCTTTTGAGCTAATGCGGAAAAGAGTTTGCCTCTGAAACTTTCATTGGAGAACTACGTATTATTTAATAAAAACAGTTTTTAAAAACATACCTTTATAAGCGTATTAAATTATAGATTTTTTTATTTTAATTATATTCTTTTTAGTCTAGTATTTATAATTCGTCATTTATAAATGCCATGTTTTATTTCTAAATTTATCCGTTAGGTGGCGCCTCTCGCATAGAATCAAAATTTGATTAACCCCTTAACCTCAGTCCAAGCTCAGTTCGTACATCGAATTATGGTACTTTTTCACTTATAATCTAAATTAAGTCTTTCATAGACTTTATCATTCGATTAGATAACGACCGTAATCTATCAGCATCTTAAGAGTTCTTTGGGTCTCAGCTGAATCTGTACGACATTTCTAAAACAGAAGGCAGTCATCAAATCAGAAGGTGCAGAAAATTACCTTGTTAAGGGTTAAAATTAATAGATTTACAGATAATTAAGTTCTTAAAAAATTAAAATAGGGTATTGGGATCGAAAACATACAAGAATACAAAATTTCTTAACTCCAACACATCAGGAAGTGAGCAAAAATCTATTGCAAAATTCCATCTTTACAAACGTGAGACTAGTCAAGTTTTTTTAAAAAAAGTGTGTAAAAAGCATGGATACGTGGAAAAATGTTTTTATGTAATTAAAGGTGATTTCCAAAATCCTTTCATAATCTTTCTGTAACAGATATGGAATTTAAAATTTAGGATCTTATGACAAAACTAGGACTAAAAAGTGGCACTGAGTGGGTCCAACGTCTTCATAATCACTGAAAATGAATCTTGCTGCTTACTATCCGTTTAATCAATTCTTAAAATACTATATTTTATTATTTACAAATATAGCATAAATTCCTGCTGTTAGAAAGCCCTTTTTTATGGTTTTGCGTAGATCATTTTATTGCTGTCAGCTAATTGGATTTGGCATGAAGTTCGTGTGCATTTTTATTATAACTGGAGACTATACACATATCTCTTTTCGACTTTCATAAAGAAATGAAAGCACTAGCTAATATATAGGAGCATGCAAGTGTACTTCGCAGTCTTTAATGCTTTGTAACCGTGTTAGCTGCAGTCAAATACACTGAAATTCTACGAGACAGAGATTAATTCCGACGGTTTTGTTTCATGTCAATAGATGGCAGCACTACAAAGTTCAGATTAGAGACGAAAAGGTTTTAAATAAGTTTCCATATACCCCAAATTCATCATCTTATGGTTTCCACTTTTAATGACTGGAAAAAACTTTTAATACGTTGAATTAAGATACGTTGAAAAGTCCTTAAAATTATTTCAAGAATGCATATAATTTTTAAAATCGTATTAGCAAATATTTGTTTAGGAAGAATTTAAAATATATTATTGCAAATTTAATTAGGTTTGAAAAACATCTAACGAGATTTCTTTTAATAGCTAAACCATAAATATCCCGAGAAATTCTTAGTAATTTTTTCATAGGCAGAAAAGCATTTCACTTCCATATGAATTATGAAACTTTCTGCCTTCATTTTTATTAATTAATGAAGCGAAGAATACATGGTGTATTTTCAAAATTATTAAATATGTTTTCACAAATATTCGTTTCTGCTTTATTGATTTTTATTAATCAAGCCCAAATCATAACTTCGAAAGCGTTTAGAGCAGAGGATCCCAACCTATGGTGCGCGTACCCCTGGTGGTACGCGGAGGACCAGTTGGGGGTCCGCGAAATCGAACTCTGCAATGGCGGACACAAGAAAACATAAGGGATTAAAATATTTTCAAAATATTGTTTCTCCAAGTTCGTGTGGAATAAAATGTAAAATCAAAAATAAACTCTTCAAATGGTATAAAGTTAATTCAAGTCATTTGACTCTTAAGTTGACCTAACCCCTTAACATTATTGTTAGAAACTTTTTTGCATAGACGGATGGTTGGAGGGTATATAACAGTAGGGGGTACTCGAAAATAAAAAGTTCATTCAAGGGGTACACGAAGGAAAAAAGTTTGGGAACTGGTTAGTTACCCTGGTTTAGAGAACTACTTTTAAATTCTTTTCAACATACCGTATAAAACTAAATTTAGAACAAATAAACACATTTTTCAAACTTTCTTTTCTATTTCAAATCTTTCATTTTCCTATAGAAATAGCTTTGTAGAGTACTCTCTAATTTTGAGAGCTGTCTGTCTCTGCTTTGATTGCAATTTTTTAATGGACTGAATATTTTGCAGATAAGGTTAATTTATTTTGATGAATTTAATACATAAATTATAAAACCTATCAAATGCTGTTTTTCTAATTTTGAAAGTAAATTTGTTACTATATCATAACATAAAATTATATAGTACGCCGTCATCTCAGCATCATTATAGAAATATCTAACTAGTAAACTGGAGCTATTTTTCAATAACAGATTTAATCGTTATGAACTTTAAAATTATTTAAATTTACTTTGGAATTATTTAAAATCGATCGAATTTTCTGCATGAAATCACTTCATACATGATAGTATTTCATTGATAATACATTGAAGTATCACTTGCATTAAAAAACATTTTTATTCCTTCTAAATAATTACTGTTTAAGAATGAAACTGATTTTGTTATTAGATAAAACTAAAATCTGTTTAAATTTCACTTGTCTTGAATGAAAAGTAATAACTCTTCGATCTACGATCAGATCATACATCCACGAAAAACATATTTAAAAATAGCTTTCGCCGTTTTGAATTTAAATACTTAAAATCAATAGAATATCATTCATGATAATATTTCGTTGGTAATACAAAAAAGTATTATCAGTATAAAAGAAAGCAAAATATTTTATTTCTTTTAATTTTTTAAAAATAAAAGTTTTCATTTCTTCTAAATTATAATAGTTAATTAATTAAATTGATTTCATTATCAAATTAAATTAAAATTTTGTTTAAATTTCGCATGTTTCGGAAGAGAAGTAACGACTCGCAGACCAATTAAGGTAATGTGATGTCTTGTAAAAAGTAATGAAAATATGGTTATATACGTAAGCAAATCAATTTTCAGTACTACAAGCACAAATATTTCATTTGTCTAATATAATAATTCGAATATTTTTTTAAATATTGTAAAAAAAGTTGAAAATCAAAAACATATGAAACTGAAAATGTGTAATTCAGAGTGTCTTTAAAATAATTTATTTGAAGTATTTATTAGTATATAATTTATAACATATTTTCTTATATTTTGATTTTACACATGTATTACACATTTGATTTTACACTGCTAAAAATGCCTGCTAAATTTTTCCCAACGCTTATAAAAGGCATTTCATCTCTAATACACATATAAGTGGCTAAAATAATCAAATTTTAAAATGTAAAATTGTACGAAGGTAAATCATTAAGTAAGTCACAAAAGATAAGAAAAAAATAATTTACCATGATAATCGCTTGGAAACAATTTTATTTTTCAACATAATCTCCACCAATGTTGATGCAGATTATGTTGAAAAATAAAATTGTTTCCAAGTGATTATCATGGTAAATTATTTTTTTCTTATCTTTTCTGACTTACTTAATGACTTACCCTTGTATGTAACTGTTTAATAAAATATTATTTAGTTTATTTATCTGCAAAAATCTATATATGGTTCATTTTATATACGTCCCACCAATATGAAATCAAAACATTTTGAAAATTACAAATTCATTTTGTTTTTAACCCACCACACAATGTAAATTTATTTACAGCGCAGTGAAGTACAAATATAAAATTTGCTTCATAAACCTCATATCAAAATTGTTCTCACGCTTCTCAATCTCTGTACAATAGTTTTACATTCTGAAATTTGTTGGGCTGGTACTTATCGTTTCTTCAAATGCACCAATATTTTCACTATACAATATAAAATAACAAGTTTTATGATTCGTAAAAATACATAAATCCAAAACTCACTAATTTTTACTTCTTATAATCATAAAAAAATATATCTTTATAGCTTAACATATCCAAGATTTTTAAAACTTTTGTTAAATTTAATGGCAAGTAACGAAAATTGTGACAATTGATCACAATATTGGCTTATAAAAAACTATAAGGTTCGGCCAGGGCGATAAATTTAACGCTAAAATGATCTTGTCTTTCTTTTTTTGAGATTTTTATTATTTTCTCATACACGAATATATAATTTAAAAAACATATATAATGGTAAAAGCATTCAACTTCGGGATTTTGTGGAATCTCAATTTTTTAGTAGTATGCGAATATTTTCTTGGCGCAAAATCTCATTGTTTTAGATTGAACTGGATAGGAAACTTTTTTGTATTTTGTCTATGTGTCTGTGTTTATGTGAACATAATAATTCAAAGACGCAATGAGTTATAGATAAAATTTAGCATGTGGTACTAGTACCAAAATTGTTATCGGTTTCAAGTCTTGAAGCAAATCTATCAACGAAAAAAGGAACTAAACTTTATTACTTAAATTATTTATTAAGTAGTTTAAGTTAATAAGTTTATTATAAGTTTCCATCACAGAACTATGACACTACATAAAAAGGCCGTATTTTCAAATAAATTCTAGCATACGCGTTGCCATTCACGTTGAATAAGAATATTAATTGCATTCTGCATTGTTCCGTTGGTTTATCTGAAAGTTGGCATTCTCGTGGAAGGAATATATTATATACATCCCTACTTATTGCGTTTGCTTACCTGCAAGTTGCCACTCTCGTGTTATAAATTTAAAATTATTTTGTTTATCTCCAAGTTGTCCTCTAGTGTAAGGAAAATACTATATAAATTTTTAGTTATTCTGTATATTAACTGACTTATTGATACACCATTCGTACTTTTTTTTTGGCTGTAAGTTATGGTAAGTAGAACAAAAAGAAATACGTTTTTTAAACCGTTTAAATCTGAAGCGTGTCAGTATTGACTGAAAATTTTTTCTTTAAAAAATAGTTTCCGAAATTATAGGCAGAAAGAAACAAATTTGGGAAACCAAAAACTAACAGCAAAGCATTAGCGGGAAAAATCCAGTATACTTTTAGAGTATTTTTATTAATGTCAAGCGAAAACGTTTGGTTCCATAAAATAGGAGCAATCATTTATGACCACATGTTGAAGGCGACACTCTCATATGGATACAATGGAGTCGATGGAAGGACATTCCCAATTATTCATATAATGTTAGCAGACATATTAAGAAAATATAAGATAAAACATTTTATAATAATTAATGGCTTTGTAAAACTTTTGACCTATCATCCAAACAGTTACGATTTCTCGCCTCTTCATCCTCATATTCGCCTTAATCTCGAAAATCACTATTACTAAAAAATTACTTTCGATTAGAATTTTATGTTCTCTATAATTTGTTTTACAAAAAATTAGGTTAATTCAGTTTTAGTAACAAGAAAACTCTTTTCGTTTTAAGTCTAAACAATAATTATAAATTCAATCAAAAATAGACTATTCTTTTTTTCAAATTTACCTGAGAGTCATTTTAATTTAATCAGGGAATCTTTCTTAAATAATTCCAGGTTTTTTTCCCCCCTAAAACTATCTATATCTTCAAGACAAAGTAACGATGTCGGCTATTTATTACGATAAGTGTTTTTTTTTAAACCATAAATACTGCCTACTTGTAATGTTTCTGTTCCAAAAAATTCTTTGTGTATACCTTTTTAATTAACAAAAATGAAATCGTCATCGGTAGAAGGAAAATTTCATGAACTTCAATTAACCTAAAAGTTTTTTCATTCAATAAATTTTGGTAAGTTTCTTCTAAAATAAAATAAGCTAATGCTTTTCCATATTTTCATGAATTAAAGAAATCATTAGGAAATTCAAATTTAAAAAAAATAAAAATAACATTTTTAAAAGCTGAGCTTAGTATCAAATAAATTGTTAAGGGAGATTTTCAGTGCAACCAAATATTTCCGCTCCAAAATGTCACGATTTTTAGTCTTCGATTACGAAGACTATCTATAACGGCTATTTATTACTATCAATTACGAAGCATTAAATCTAACTATCTCTGCATTACAGATACGCATACAGGTATATAATACTTAAAACCCAAACATATGCTTTAAAAATTCGAAATTTTGGTAGTACCGTAGATATTTTAATATTCCAACAGAACTCAAATTCATTTAATGTGAGTAAATGAAAGGTAAGATTCAATTACAATATAATTCAGAAACCTGGTATTTTTCTTTTTTAGTTTCACTTTAAATGAGTGGCATTCAAGTTTCAAAGTGAGCCCATCTACCCATGCGCGGCGTAGTCCCGCCCCGCTACTCGCTTCATCGAACGTTAAGACCACCCCGAAGGGATGAATCGAAACTCCGGAACCCTTTGCGACATCCCTCCAGATGACATCGTCGCAGAAGGGATGAATTCCGGAGCGATAAGATTGGATTTAATTTCGGGAAATTGCTCGTATCGTATCAAAGCATCAAGATTTTATACTGATATTAATAAATTAACTTTAATTTTTTAAAATTAAAAATACCCTTATTTTATTTTTACTTTCTCTCGTACCAAACAGACAGAGAGAAAATATTGCACTCTTCAAAAACTGCGACCTGATATTTTAAAGAACTTCCAAGTTTTATAACTCTTTGAAGCAAACAAACAAATAAAGAAAATTACATTTTTGGTATTATGTTCGTGTTTGTGACTGTCTGTGGAGTAAACAAGACAGTTATTGACACTTCCTACAGTTATCGATACTCAGATCTTTAATTTCGAAAAATAAGTGTTCATGTCAATGTGCAATTTTATCTAGTCTAACCTTAATTAGACAATTATAAGTAAGCTAAATAAAGAATGGATGGATGTCAATAACTATGGTGAATTACTCATCTATGGAGTGTAAATAAATTATTTTACACTATTTATTCTCAATATATTTCAAAATACCCACCAGGGATAATTTTTTATGGAACTCTTTATTTAGCTTTAAGTAGAGTAATTCAAGAAAAGTTACTGAGAATCACAACTTTATTGAACTATGTTTACTATTTTTCCATGAGTTAATTGTAGAAATATTGCCTTAAGGGTGTCAATAACTGTCCTGTTTACTCTATGTGAATACTGTAACTCAAAAGAGTAATGGCCTAAAAGCATAAGATTTCGCAGGTGGTTGTTGCCTAAAAATTGAAGATCTGATCAGATTGTGGACAAAATCTGTTTACCGGAAGAAATAATTCTAACATATTGGTTAAGATATATGAGATTTTCATCATAATACTATGAAAATAAACAAAAAAGGCTTTATATTTGTATAGTTTATTTCAGAATGCGTGTTACCATTCATGTTGAATTGAAAACATTAAATCACTACTTACTACTATTCACGTCCAAAGACAATATCACGCATATTCTTATTTATTCTTATTTATCACAAAAGCGTTGCGACTCCACTCAGCGAAAACACATTTATCTGTGTGCACGTTACCGTGATTATAATTGAAATGAATGATTTAAAATATGGTGGAAATTTGAAAAAAAATATCTCATCATTCAAGTTGATATCCCTGAATAGACAATTTTAAGATGATATAAAATTCATTTTCATCGATTCGTAGTTTTTCAACTTATTACGGAAAACTTCAAAATTATACAGTGAGGAAACATCACCAATAAACAGGCATTGAAACAGATTTGCTTCTGATTGTAATACGTAAAACTTTTAACTACTGACAGGGATTCATTTTCTAATAACAAAACAGAATATTATTATCATTATCGCTTTAAATTTTAATGTTTAATTTTATTTGACGAATTAAGTTGAAAAATAAATTTAATGAAAACAGTTTTTAAAAAACATATTTTATTGAGTACAATTAAAAATATAATTTTTTATTGTAATTATGTTTTAGTCTTTAATTTATAATTCATGACTATAAATATGGGATTTTGAAATCAATTTTTTTCTCAAATTCACTACCAGGTGGCGTCACGTGTATCGAATCAGTATTTAATTTAATTAATCGATTACCTGACAATTAAGTTTTAAAAATATTAAAATGTGTATTGTCATCGAGGACCACATAAATGAACAAAATTTCATAAATCTAGCACATCAAAATGTAACTGAAATATCGATTACAAAATTCCATCTTTATAAACATGAATCAACTCAAGTTGAGTAAAAGTTTATTCAACTAGACTTATCCAAGTCTAACTATTCAAGTCACAGACATATTTAATTATTTGTCAGGATTTCATGTCGTTTTAAGTAGATCTTCATAATGTTTATCTTTCAATATTTTACTCCCAACAACAAAAAGTAAAGAATGGCAAAATGTGAAATATACAGGTAGACGCTTTATAGTTTTATTTGAATCAGTTTTTATTTCATAAATCTGATTTCTGCAGTGATGTAAGTTAATTTGAAACAAAAAAATTAACGAAAATTTATTATGTTTATATTTAAATGCTTGTTAAGGATATATTCATAAAATTTTATGACGAACACAATTGTATCGTAAATTTTAGGAAATAAATTCTATTAATTTCATTTCATAACACCCACAGTTATTATTTTAAAATAAATGAAGTAGGGGAATCTATTATAAATTTAAACATTTACGGAGTAAGCAACTTTTGGCTATTTAACTAAATTCTAATTTTTATTTTATTTAGAAATTTTAAAGTTTATTAAAGCTTAATCTATAAGAGATGCTATATTTTAAGAAATAAATAAAAATGCTTCAATGAATATAATAAAGTGAAAAATAAACAGTTCTGAGATGAAAGTTTAAAGAGGAAAATTATATAATAAGACATTTTATCGTGAAAGCACAGTAAAAAAGCAACACAATTTTACAATCTTATTGTATTTAGTTCCCAATAATATAAATCTATATTAAAATATAGCTAATCTAATTTTAATTTTTTTAATGTATTTACAAGTTTAACTTATAAACAGACATTTTTTTCGAAACAAAAGCATAAATTTCGTATTAATCAAAAATAGAATTGCTTTCTCAAATATAATCTACATTGAAAACTAAAGAGAGCAAACCATATTTCAAGTCGCAATATGTTGTTTAATAACAATACTCATACTTTTTTCTACTAAGTTAATAGGACCAACAACTATTATAACCTTAACAACTGGAATCTTAAGCAGTCTGCGTTCATCACGCACATTCAAATTCAGATTTTTTAAATCAATCTTCTGGTTGACCGAAATTTGAAACATCGAATTCATATATATCTTTTAAAGTGTTCTTCATAAGAATCTATAGCAACGAAGACTTCTTAAAAATATTTTTCATTCTAAGAATAACGTTTCAGATGTTAAAAAAAGGTCCATAGTTTATCCATTTAAAATTGCAAAACAGAAGGGGTTCGTGAAAAGGTTCTATGTATGCAAACGAAATACTTTCTCGCTTATTCCCCACTAATGCTGTCACCAAACGTGTATTCCCAAAAAATTAAAATGTAGTCAGTGATAAGTCAAGTTGACAATAACCAGAAAACTACGAGGAACAGTTTTACTGTAGAATGGCGACTATGTTTCTACACGACATAGCGTTATGGAAAAAGCTTCATAAATTTAACCTACTGTCGATTTAAACAAAGAGTTCGGTCACGTAAAATATCTAATTTCGATGCGCAAAAATGGGATTCTTTTAAAATGTACTGATAATTTTTAAATACTTTAGAATCATATTCATGGCTGTTTAAGTAGGCATTATGATACACCTTATAGTTTTCATCTTGAGATCTCATTGACTATAATTTGATTTTTAAAAGCAGGTAAATTTCAATTCAATATTTGAACAAGAAAGTGTGGATGGAAAACAAATGAGAACATGTTGAGTCTGATTGTAAAAGATATTTTTGTCAATATCTTTCTGTAATTTCAGTAATTGTGTATTTATTTTTATCTGAAATGCAGTTTATGAATCAGTAAATATTTTTGCACGAAGCTCTTGAGAATATGCAGACAGAAAAAGTGCAGTTAAAAGATATATATAAAATGGTTAAGTTTTATATTTCGTTCATCCGGGATTTTAAATTACAGAAGTCTGCACTTAAATGTGATAGTTTGCTGATACAGAAACTGATCAGTCGTTTAATTTTTGACCTAATTTTCTTTACCTTACAACATCTGACAACATAATATTTCACATCTTGATCATTCAGAAAATTTGCAGCAAAAAATAAATGAATGGATCGAGAAAAACCCGAATTGAAAAAATGAATAATAAAATTATTGTTAGTATATTCAAATGTCTTTCAAGATGCGGCCAAAATTAACACGGCTTTCCTGTTACTTGCTGCTGAATTATATATATCAGAATCTAGTTTTCGAATAAAAGATGAGAAATGTGAATCAAGATTTTTGGGTATACCATTTCCTTAGACTGGCATAAATCTTACGAAGAGATTTTTTTCTTTACGTAACTATTATTAACATTTAATAAAAATTATTTAAAGCTCGATAGCGTATTCAAGGATGTTCCTAAGTATTCAATTTATGTTTCAAATGCTTCATTATTATCATTATTATTCACACTGTTAATTTCTTTTCTTGCGTTTTGAATTTGAAATATAGTGAAATTAACAAGCTAACGCTTGTTGCAATTTTAAAATCTTTGGGAATATACTAAAGTTAATTAATATTATGTTTAAATGAATTTTAAATATATTTAGGAAAAAATAACAATGGCAAAAATAAATTACTGAATGTATCTGTGAGACAATAAACAGAAGAAACAGAGAAGTTCTTACTAAAATCTTTATTATCTAACTTTTTATCCTTACCTAATATCATATTATAGATTTTAGTTATTACTTATACTTCGTCTCAATATGTCTATCCTTGTATTATATTTCAATAAAATAAATTTATAACATCCATGGCTAAAGGGGGAAAGGTTAAACTATAAAAATTAAAGGATATGTTTTGGTCGAAATCACCAGCTGGAAGGATGTTTTTGGAAAAGATTTTTCCATTCGATGAAAAGGGTGATTTTTTGGGGATTCATAAACTGCTTTATTTATATTTTTTATAAAACTATAAGGAATATAATAAATTATTTTAATAAAAGGCATAGAAAAACCGTTTTAATAGTGATTTTCAAAAAAAAAATATTTTTTTGTCTACTCTTCTGCGTGAAGACTCATAGTTTCAAAACATAATTCAATGGAACTTTGAATTGTTGCTATATGTATTCCTAAGCTTTGGTTTGCGTCCAAAGTCTAAAATGTATATGGATTTAATAATCTTGCAGGCAATTCCAATCAAAGCATCCTTTCAATTAATAATAATTTCAAAAATTTCAAGAGTTGTTATAAAACTATTATATAACTATATAACTTCTATTTGTAAGTAACCACAGTGCCATAAAATTGTACTGAGTCAATGAAAATAAAAGAAAGACCGAGTTACAATCTGGATACTGGTGTTAATTCAGGTCTTGAAATTCGCAAAATATTTCAAAAATTCTTTTATTTTTTAAAGACTTATTCTAATTGTTATGTAGATATCATTAACATAATAAATTTACATCACATTTTAACTAATGCCATTGATGGTATACGATATTTTATATTTCTTCCGTAACTACTCCGTATGAAGAAAGACATATATTTCTAAATTGTAAAAAGATATATATATGAACGGCATTTAAAAGAGAGAGTAAAATATATAATAAACTTCTTAAAAGCTATTATTAAGCATTTAGACAATTAAATTTTTCTAAAAAACAACTTTTCTTAATCTCTTTGCAAGATCTAGGATCACATTATATAGTTTTACTCAAATAAAAATACTATTTCCTCCTAATTTTCCCCATACCTAGGCAAAAGTATTGGAAATTATCGGAATCATTGGCATCTAGAAGACTGAAAACAGGTTCTGAACAGTAAATCTTGAATTGTTGGACCTCCTCCTTTCTCTTTTTATATATCTCCTAAAATCATTGAAGAATTCAACTAATTTAACATCATATAACGAATTATTGAAGTAGCATATGGTAAATATAAGCTGCAGTAAGTTTCTATCGTTTGACGTCTTGACTATAAAAACCTAGCCTTCATGCAACGGATGTACTTTAGAGTTGACTATATCGAGGAAATATCTGAATTCGTACTAGCAGTTGAGACACAAAAAGAGTCTGGCTGTACTGCGAGACTGATATGAGCAGAAAACGATTAATCGATTTCTACCAAAAATTGTAGGAATATGTAAATACTGCTATTTATTCCATTTATTGTAGTCAATACGCAGATTTTTCATTGTGAAATATAAATCAATAGTGGGAAGAGTTATATAGGATACTTTTAAGGAATTTTTCTAAATGCAACTAGAGAGGGTTTAATTGAAAAACGTGCAGGTAAAATCCTTTTTAACCACACAATATATGTGATATTCTTAATTGGAAGTATACAAGAAAGTTGACAGAAGTACACTCTCTATTTTTCCAATGAAGATTGTTCTCTGATTTTTTTAAATATTATATCAGAAAAAAATCAATTATTTAGAGATGAGGCGCAATTTCATGCCATTTATGTTTGCTGCATAATTGCTTGGAATTATTCTTGACTTTGAAATTTTTTGTTTACAAGGATTATTTTATTAAAATGCTGACCGAAACCTGAATTATTTATAAAATGTTTAACGTCAAGGTATTTACCATCGTAAAAAGAAAAAGGGACAATTTTAAAATATTCCCTTTAAAAAAAAGAAACATTTTTAATAAAATTTAAATTTGTTTGTTGGGTTATCCTGAAGATAAAAAGTCGTTAGGGGTGAGACAGAGGAATCGATCGGATTTCTTTAAATTCAAGAAAAAGAAAATAGTCGCCTCAATCGGCTTTTTTAGATTAACGAAAAAATAGTCTCTTACGTTACGAACTCAAAGTATGAAAATTACACCAAAATGTTAAAATATTTTTTAATTTCTTTTCTTAATTGATAGATATAGTTATTATATTAGTGTACATTAAATATTGCAATTCAATTTTTGGTAATTTTTAAGGAAAAAGGTATTTGAAATATAAAAATATTAACGATCTATTTAGAGAAATAAAAAAAATAACTTGATACTATAAACGATAGTTTGCGAATGATTGTTTGTCGGAGATCCTTTCCGTTCTTTTACTGAAACAAATTTTAAGTTCTGAATATAATAAATTGTAAATATTAAAATTAATTTTATAGTTTTACCAAAAAAATAAGCTATTTCTCGGATAAATTCATGCGAAATTCTAAATAGAAAGTCTTGGCAAGATTTCTCAACGAATGTATCAAGGTTGGACTTACCTCTGCTGATCCTGGAGACGTTTGTGTTCATCCATGCTGAGGCATCCACAAACCTAGCCACCCCGTAGGGATGCTGCGGCTGATCCCGGGCCTCCCCGTGCAGACGATTCCGCAGGGGGTCGCCCTCGAACTCCATCGCACCTTCCATCCTTCCACCGCGGCCCACCGGCTTCGAATGCTCGCTCCCTGTCCCCTGGTATCGTCTGTTACCTGGAGGGGGGAGAGTGCTCCCCTCCCCTCCTCACGCGAAATTTTCCAGAGGTGTTTTTCCGGGGATGTAAAAGGGGTGGGAAAACGATCTCACATGGAAGTGCTAAATGAAATTTTATCTGGGTCATCAACGACTTTTTTTTCGAAGTGAAGATCTTTTGTTTTAGGGTTGAGCGCAGATCTTGAACTCTCGGGTGAGGTTTGGAAAAAAGAAAGTTTGAAATACGGGTGAGTTTCCCATTTTGCTAATCTATGCATTTCCGTTTCTGAGAAGTCTCAGGAAATGACTCGCTGACATTTAATGGTAGCTGTTTTTTTTTCAGTTTTTTACATGCAACGTTACCTGTTACCTCATACCTGTTTTTAAAAGGCAGTTACTGAACTCATTCTGCTATTTTAGCACCATCTAATATCCAAGTAGAAATTCCCTATAAGTTATCTTATAATTATTTCTCTCGCGACAACTTTCCGAGCTAAAAACATTTCAGTCATTCTCTCCCAAAATACTTTTAACATAATAACTTCATACCTGTTTTTAAAATCATGCTGTGTTTTACCACCATCAAACATCCGGCCAGCGCCGGCCCGAACAAAGGCGGGGCCTGGTGCAAAATTGATTTGCGGGGCCTTGAAACTGATTTCGTAAAACAAAATATTTTATTGCATTAGGATTTTATGATTAGGTTTGTTTTCACGGATGCCATACGGTGTAATTTGGGTTTCGCGATTTTGATTTTTCAATAACTACTAATTATATATTTCGTCAGTTGGTTGGACATTTTCGGTTTTTAAAAATTCTGCAAGGGAGTTCATGTTTTCAGCAATTTTCTTTCTTTTTCTATGTTTTTCTTAAATTTATCAGATCCACACATGTATTTCCTTCCGGCATCTCTGTCTCTAGTCATATTCCGAAATTGTCCAAAAATAATATTAAAAAATTAAGAAAAATTTTTTAGTAGTATGATTACAACAAACAACAATGAAATATATTATTTAGTAATTTTCAGTAATATGTTATATTAAGCATTTGTCTTCCCTTTAAATACCAATATTTTATTTTTTTTCCCACCAAACGTACGATGTACTATCATCCGTTACAACGCAAGCATAATGAAACTCATTGTTTTTACTTTTCTTACTCTGTTTTGGCTATGTAGTGAGATTAAAAGCCAACCATTCTTTCCTTTGATCGGTCGACGTGAAATGTGCCCATATCGCGTGATTATATTCAAATGCAAGGATTAAAATAAAAAATTAAAATTCATTTTTAATTTGCAAAATCAGTCAGCTGCGCGGGGCCTTTAGAAAACGCGGGGCCTAGTGCGGCCGCACCGTTTGCGCCGCCCTCCGGCCGTCCCTGCATCCGGCTAAAAATTTTATACAAGTTACTTTATAGTTCTTTCATCCTCGATAGCTTTTCGAGATGAAAAATATCTGCTACTCTCTCCTAAAATTACTTTTTATAGAACATCTTTATACGTGTTTTTCAAATCATGCTTCTATTTTACTATCACCAAATATCCAAATAGAACTCATCTCATAGTTCTTTCACTCTTGACGGGTTTTCGAGCTGAAAGAATTTAAACTACCCCTTTCTAAAATTGCTTTTTACAAGTTCCTTTATGCATCTTTTTAAAAGGAAGTTATTAGAATCATGTTAATATTTTATCATCATATAGCATTCAAAGGAAATTCTAATAGGGGAAACTAGGGATACTTGAAATACTACTTTTAATTTTACTTATATTTCTCGAATATTTAAATTTTTAGTATCATAAAAGGATTTGTATTTAAGAATGAGATACATAATTATGCTAAATGGATATCTCATTTAATTATAACATGAAATCGTATAGGGTCAAGTATCCTTAAACTTAGGGATACTTGATCCTAAGCTAGGGATACTTGATCCTAAGGGTAGGGATACTTGACCATACATGCAAAACGTACTTAAATTTTCTTGATAATTTGCATGTACGCGAAATTCAGATATTAGGTTTTGACTACCGATTTGAAAACGTCTTTATTATCATATAACATTAATGAAACTAATATTTGAAATTAAATAATATAGTAACTATGAAGCGCAGTTGTTATAAATATAATCTAGTCAATAAATTAAATTCGTTAGGTCATTACATTAAAGTTAGTTATTAAATTAAATTAATTCAAAATTTAATTTGCAATTAAAATACTGATTTAATAGAATGAAAACAATTTGCAGCAATGGAAGTGGAAACCTAGCAACTCATTAACGCGTTAAAGAATTGCCAGAGTTTGAAAATTTAAAAAAATAGCATCAAACGCAAAAAAGAAAAAAAAAAATGTTGTTCAAAACAAGAAATAGAGAAGCTTAACCCTTTGCTCTCGAGAGGTGACTCTCACTCATCACATGATTCTGTGCCACAACTCGAGAGGTGACTGACGCTCATCACTTGGTTTGATGCGGAAACTCAATGCGCGGCACTGACTATTTATGTTTAATTTCTTTCAAGTGGGTTCCTAAGCTCATTGTCTACAATCTTATGAAGATTTTATTATCTCAAATTAGTCCGCGATCGCAGACCGGAATACGTTTTCGGCGTCAGTCCCAGCCCGGCCAAGCCTGGGACTTTTTTGACCCGGCGTTCGGACGGCTCTTGCATTGTTGCTCCTCTATTGAGGAGTGACTTTGGTGTGTGTATGTTCCGCTGGAGATATCAGATTTTAGTCTGGTCTGAAGAGACCCAGGCTTGTTTCTCGACGGTCGACCTTCCGAGATCAGTTCGAACTTAACAGTCGTGGCAAAAGGATTAATATTTAAAAATGATCTTCTTAGACATGTAAAGATAGATAAAATTTTAAAGTATAAAAGTTTTATACATTAATTTGTATGTGTAATTGTTTTAAGTTAGAGGTAAGAAAGACACCGAAAAACGTTTCGAGTTGCTGGTTAGCCCGAGTAAAAAAGGCCTCGAGTGCAAAGGGTTAATAGTGTTACAAAGATGTAATGTCGATATCCTGCCTCGCTAGTCTTATGGTTGGGAAGAGAGTTTTACAGGGGTAAGCATGGAATGACCGACAGCGGCCATGCCCGGACCCCTGACATTGGCGACAGATTTAGCAACCTTGGCGACAAATCGGAGATTCCCGAATATGCGACCATTTTCTCCATTAAGAGAGGAGATACTAGAATGTGCTAGATATTTCTATATGACGTAACAACCAGTCGTCGAACAAGGGTTTATAAATGGAGTGCGAACGCCTTCGAGGAACGACTTTGGAGTTTCGTCTGCAGTGAGAGTTGGAAAGCCGGTGAGTTGAGCGCTATTGAAAGTGCTGTTCCTGTCATTATTACTGATTTGCTGATTGTTTGTGTTGCTAAATCCGAAAGTGCTGTTACTGTTATTACTATTTAGTTATAGCCTGTTTGTATTGCTAATCTGTATAAGAACTATTGTTCCTGTTACCTATGCTTCTTGTTCTCCTCAATATTTGTGAATAAAGCGTCATTTTCCATTATCCTGCTTGGCGGACTGTTTTCACCGTACACACACCGGACGATTTTTGTAACAATAGACTTACTAGGTTCTTCTAATATTTAAAGAAAAATAAAAGCAAAAGAATGATAATATATTTTAGGAGAGAATTCAAATCAAGAAAGAAAGACAAACTTAACAGAAATATCGAAACGTTAAATAAAACCAAACGATGATAAATAGTTCGAGAAAAATATTTTTATTAAAATGAATAAATCAATAAATAAATCTTTCTTTCTCAGGCAAAGAAAAAATAGATTAATTAAATTTAAATTCTTTTTAAAATTCTTACTAAAATAATTATTTGCATTATTTGAAATTATCATATTGAAAATGAAAATAAATTTTATTCATTGTGGAATTACTAGCAAACAATTTTTAAGTAATTATTCTCTATATTTGAGTTTCCAATATTGTGGACAAATTCCATGCACCAGAAAACTGATTCCAACCTCAAAATGTGCTTCGAGCAATTACTACATCGAAGTTGCAATAGATTTTGATAAGGTCAAGTAACCATAACTTTATAGGGTCAAGTATCCCTAAATTTTTAGGGCCAAGTATCCCTAACTTGACTTTTTCTAAATAATCTAAAAATTAAACCACTTAGAATTAAGATACTGCATAACATCTTAGATCAAATTATAGCTAGAAGTATGCTTAAAACTCAAAAATATTTTAATTCATCATATCTTCAATAATAAACTTCCTATCAACTGAGGAATGAAAAAGTGAAAATTTACTTTAGGATTCCCAAAACATATTTACCTACTCACTATTATGAAGGCTTTTCAGATTGGAATGAAAACCCCTCCAATAGACCATGTCACGAAGAGGGTCAAATAAAAATGCCACATACAAATTACCAATTATCTCATAATCTGAGAAAATCGCGTAGGGTCAAATATCCCTAGTTTCCCTTATAAGTTATATTTTAGTTCTTACAGTCGCGACTTCTTTTCGAGCTGAAAAAGTTTCAGCCACTCTATCCTAAAATTGCTTTTTTTATATAAATACTTTGTAGCTGTTTCTAAGAAAGAAGTTATTGGAAACAAGTTGCTATTGTACCGCCGTCTAATATCCAAATAGAACTCTAATATAAGTTACTTTACAGTTCTTTCATTCGCGACCGCTTTTCGAGCTCAAAAAATTTCAGACATTATACTCCGAAATTGGATAAAGAAAATAAGTATTTTTAAATAGCTATTCTTTAAATTTTAATAAAATGTTTAATGTTAAGGTAACTCTTTTAATTATTTCTCCAATAAAAATTTAACCACGTTTTATCTGCTTAAATTGTCATTTCTATGAATAGCATGAATAGGAGCGCATTACAGGCAAGGCGTAGTAAGCACGCGCTAGAGGCCCTAGACTAAAAGGGTGGGCCCAAAATGTAGATTTATTTTTCATATTTATCTAATTTTTATCATTCGCACTTATCAATTTTAATAATTAGTATTAAATTAACTCTCCTTTTGAGCTTTATGACTCATTAAATATTGTGTAGAAAATAATAATTTTTTTATTAAATAATAATACAGAAAGTAATTTTGATGAAAAGAAGCCAACTGCATTTCCTTTCATGCAACGAATCCTTAACTTATTTTTTTTGTGTATACTGCTGTTTTATTTATTTTATTCTAGGTCTTTTGTGTTCGGATTTTTTGTTTTCGATTCTTTTTAAATCTTCTTAAATGTATTTATCTTTTATTCAAGAATTCTTCCATTTTAATTGTCTTGTGCTTTTTGAAGGGATGGCGGCATATTTTAAAGGATTTCGTTTGTCGTTAGCAGAAAAAAGTACAAATTAATATCATGAGCGAGCTTCTCTTCCTGACGAGCGGATCGCTATGATATTTTTCAATTTATTTTGGTTTTTGTCTATTTTTTGCCATTCTGTCTTGATTGTTTTTGAGTTTTTGTCTTATGTTTCTAGTTTGTTTTGATATATATATATATAGAGAGAGAACGGGGGTTGGGTTCTTCTGGAAGCGCTTAGCCTCGATGGACTTTCATCTTCCATACTAACTGAAATGAACTGGTTAGAGGCATAATACATTGATTGCACCTAATGAAAAAGTTTTAAGTGAACAGTGAGAAATGGTATTGGTGAGACATTTTTTTATATATATATATTTCGGATATAGCTCTTGGTATTATTTTTATGACATTGAAATGATAAGCAATTAGTAATTTTCTTGTTCTTTTCTTGAAATATTTTGGAGATTTACTCCTATACTTTTGCTTTTTTTCCAACAATTGGCTTTCGCAGAAGGTTAGGCGCCTATAAAATTGAATTTAATGCGACATAATCGGTTCCTAAGATCGATTGGCATTTGATTGTTGGAATTCCAATTTTGAGTTGTCTTTTTCATAGTAGTAGTTTATAATCTAATTATCTTTATGTATTTCATTATATGATTATTAATTAGGTAACATTATATTTATATTTAATTTTAATTATTGGTTTAATAGGTATATATACTGAAAATGTTATTTGAGTTTTAATTGTTTGTAAAATATTTAACTATATATATATATATATATATATATATACACACAAAAATAAAAAGGGGAGGAAACATAAAAAAATATAGGAGAAGAAGAAAACAAACATCATTATAGTAATATTCAGCAAAACGGTTTTACGAAAGGTGCATACATTTTTCTAATAAATAGGAAAAACATTATTGGTAATAACGAGTGTGAACAAATTCTGTAAAGATAAGAATGAGGACTTTGTGTTAATCAATGAAATCAGGGCAACAGGCCAGTCGTTTTCTGAAAAGCCAAGCTTTTGCTATAAAATTTTCCACCAATCCTGGACGTGCAGGCACCGAAAAATAATATGCTCTACGTCTTGAATTTCTCTTACAGAACAGCCACACACGTCTCTAATCTATCGATGGAACCTCTTTAAATATTCTTCAAAACTAACATGCCCAGTAATGCAAGAGGGGTTTTCAGAAAATGTTCGTTTCCGATCTAATTTTATCTCCCATCCGGAAAAAAAAATGTGAAATAAATGAGAAAGCGAAACATTAATTAGCGATATTCACCAAATTACTTTTAATAGTTCGAGTCCAAATAATTTTCTTAACAATGTGAAGGTTATCACAAGACTTCGACATCCTACTTTTCTTCTTTCAACAACTTCCTAAAAGTCATATAGTTTAGGACGTTTCTATGTGCATCAGTACTTTATGCATGTCAATTTAAATATTTAAATCCCTGATGCAAGGTATTTTTCTACTATTTAGACACGCTCTTAGAATATTACTTAAGAATTATTTTTAACTTATTTACGAAGGACATGAAACGAAATGCTTTTTAGTAGGAACTTTACTGTTGCGTAGTACAGTGGGAAAAAAATTAAAAAACACCTTTTAATGTTTTCATATTAAGCGCCTTTGGTTTTTCTAGTTTGGCAGCGAATATACAAATGATACATTGATTATAGGGATTTTAAAAATAAGCGATTAAAATAAAATTTAAAATATTTGCAGAATACGTGAAATCGATGACATCATTCAAAATAAAGAAAGACATATAATTGGAGTAAGAATATTAGCCGCGACATCTCTTTAAAAGCAGAAAAATCGGAGGATTGCGGATTCGAGACCCGATTCAGCAGTGAGAACGGAGCATGTTAAATCTGCCATCGTAAATAAGTTTGTGCCGGGAAGGTTGGTTTGGTTTGGTGGAGTTTACTGGCGCAAAAACCATTTTTGATTATGCTGCGCCAAACATATGGTCTACGATAAAATCCTAGTAGAGGAGGTCAGTTAAAAGCAGTGTCATACGGTATGAGGTGTCAATGTATGAAGACTATAAAAAGCTTGCGACAAGGAAAAATTGACCTAAAAACATGGTAAAAAATTTAAATAAAAGAGTAAAAACCAATCGTTCTTAAAAAAGTAAAAAGTTGTGGATGATGATCTTTGTGAAGGATGTCTCTAAGAGTGATACGTGCCGGGAAGGAGTGCGGAAGTTTGGAGAACTTTTGAGGAAGTTGGAGTGCCGACTCTGATATCGTCCTCGTCATCCGACCACGGGGTCCGAAAATAATCATTGTATAGCAGTCAAAGGGGAGGTAAATCTAAACATTACATCAGTTGAAAAAGAGAGTGCTACCAAAGGCGCAACTTAGAAGGACCTATAACACAATTCTAAATTGTCTGTCTGTGCAATGTAGAATTCAAAATTACAGTTTCCTTTATGTAGGAGAGTTAATTTATAAATTCTTGAATATTTTGTGATCATATATCGTTAGATTTTTGATCAAGATACCCTATGTACCCTGCTGGTGCTCTTGAAATGAATCAATTGAGCAGTAGTATACCATTTCTTCCGGTAACAAACAAATTGACCCCAACTTTCGATTCGTTTTGATGGCATTAATTACTTATGGTCATTCACTTAACAAGCTCAAGTCAAAACACCACATGGTAAATTCACTCGGGGATAGATAACTATTTAATACTCCATATCTGGATCGCACAGGTACTAAGAAAAAATATTTTTTGTGCATATGAAGGCTTTTAAATCATATTCAGTGTTTTTCAAAACATATAGGGGGTTAGATTAGGTTATATTAATGTCCCGTTTTGAAGCAACACGAGGACTATTTAGGGACGGACCTCGTAATTTTGAACCGCGGTCAGATGACGAGGACGACACCCCCTCTCCAAACTTCCGTGCCACACCAACAGGAGGACGTTTGGCCACTACATATGATTTCGCGTGCAACAGGCCCTATACAAGACGGATCTTCGGTGGAATTGGGTTTCGAACCTGCGACTCTCCGGTCCCGAGACCGAGACCTTACCACTAGGCCACAGCGGCCTACAAAAACATGTAGGGGGAGCTGGGGTAGATTGATACACGGGAACATTAATATAGTTCTTAAGGGGACAGACGACTGTTAAATCTCGAAAATTTTCGATTTTTTGATAAAAATATATATTATTCACCAGTTATTTCTGAATAAGTTGAAACAATCCGCGTTAAAAGATTCCAATAATTATGAAAGTTATGAAGGAAAATGTATCAACGTAAAAATTGAAAAGTGCCATATCTTTAAAGCACTGCATCTGAAAATGTGTTTTTTATATATTGCGCGCACAATATCTCAAGGACTATTAAATATTTTTACATACAATTTTTACTGAATGTGTATTACGCTATGTTCTACAAATTGAACCCAATTTTTTTGCATTTTCCCTCCAAAGAAGTTTTGTGAGGGGGAGGGATAGACGTTGAAATTTTAACTATTTTTTAAATATTAACTTTAATTTAAACTAGGGGGCTCTGTCCCCTGCTCGCTAAAGCTCGCCAACCCCCAGAAGGATTGCGTTGCAATCCTCTCAGGTTTGCTACGCAAACCCTGCTCGCTTCGCTCGCTATAATGAAGACACTGTGTGTCCTAGAAGTTATTCTAAAATCTTCATATATATATATGAATCAGCTTTATTTTGCTTCTGATGCTTTAACTTAAATCAGCACAGAATAAAATTTTTTAGCCTCAAAAAATTTATTTGTCTTCAAATAAAACTTACAAAGTAAAGCTGATTTCCTTTTAATGCTTTCACCTTAATAACGAAGGAATAAAATTTTTTGGCCCTGAAAAGGGCCGTTTTTTATATAGTGAAAGCATCAAGAACCTCCCCCATAAACACAATTAAATATTTCACATTTAGGAGCTATCACAGAAACAGATTCAAAAGATCGTGCTCTACGAAAACATAAATTGTACGAAAGCAGGTATATACATATTCAATACATTCATATATAAAATAATATACAACATTGAAGACTGTGCTCTACAAAACAATTGTGTCAAAGCAGGTATGTTCAATCCACTCAGATATAAAATATATACAACACTGAAACAAATTAAAAATGCAGTGCAAAAAAATACACTTGACAATCAGTCAAAGAAAACTTCCTCATAAACACAGTTAAATATTTCAGATTTTGGAGCTACCACAGAAACATATTCAAAAGATCGTGCTCTACGAAAACATATATTGTACGAAAGCAGGTATATACATATTCAATACATTCATATATAAAATAATATACAACATTGAAGACTGTGCTCTACAAAAAAATTGTATCAAAGCAGGTATGTTCAATCCACTCAGATATAAAATATATACAACACTGAAACAAATTAAAAATGCAGTGCAAAAAAATACACTTGACAATCAGTCATAGAAAACTTCCTCATAAACACAGTTAAATATTTCAGATTTTGGAGCTACCACAGAAACATATTCAAAAGATCGTGCTCTACGAAAACATATATTGTACGAAAGCAGGTATATACATATTCAATACATTCATATATAAAATAATATACAACATTGAAGATTGTGCTCTACAAAAAAAATTGTATCAAAGCAGGTATATTCAATCCACTCAGATATAAAATAATATACAACATTGAAACAAATTAAAAATGTAATGCAAAAAAATACACTTGACAATCAATCACAGAAAACTTCCTCATAAACACAGTTAAATATTTCACATTTTGGAGCTACCACAGAAACAGATTCAAAAGATCGTGCTCTTGATAAGCCAACATAGAGTTGTCCATGACTAAAAACCGGCTCATTGAGCACCAAACATATCTTTTCAAAAGTTTGGCCTTGAGACTTATTAATTGTCATGGAAAAGGCTAAACGAATGGGAAATTGCATACGTTTAAATTTGAAAGGCATGTTAGTCTGAGATGGAATTAAAGGGATTCGGGGAATGAGAAACGTCTGTGTACCATCAATGGATTTTGCCTGAATGATGTTTTGCTGCAATTTTGTGATAATTAGGCGTGTACCATTGCATAATCCTTTAGAGGGAGCTAAATTTCTCAACAGCATTACAATGCAACCTATTTTCAACTTTAACTCATATGGAGGCAAACCAGTTGGTGTCAAAGAATTTAAAAATTCTTCAGGAAATGTCAATTGATCTTGAGGATCTTCACTCATGATTATATCAACTGCTTTATAAACAGTTTCATTTCCCGGCATAAATTCCAACACTTTATTGTTGATTTCCATGGATCGCTCATTATTAACAGTAAGGATAGCTCGACCTTTAAGCTCCTGTGGGGTCACACTGGAAAAATCTATATCACTGTACAATTGATGTACAGGGTCTTGTATTGAAGGGTAGCATTGCAAAGGCAACTGAATCGTTGAGCCACTTTTTTTCTCTCCAATGTCCAACAACCAAGCACCAAAATCCCTTTCAGATTCAAGGGCACGCATATTTTTTGTCAGATATAACTTATGAAATTTCAACCAAAGAGCGTGTTTTTTTAAGGAGCTGGCAACAGTTAATG